>ML675622.1:18126510-18332660 GCA_007922155.1 Mesoclemmys tuberculata
TTAGTAAATCCATGTTGCAATTTGTCCCAATTACCATTGACCTCAATCTCATAGACTCATAGACTCATAGGTCAGAAGGGACCAATATGATCATCTAGTCTGACCTCCCGCACAAGGCAGGCCACAAAACCCTACCCATACACATTTATAACAACCCCGAACCCATGACTGAGTTATTGAAAATCTGTCACTATGTATGTACTCTGGGGCCTGAAAAGGGTTTGTTTTGGGAACCTTCATAGATTGAGTTATAGAACATCTTGATCTCATGCAGATGAATGCATTAGAAATGGGTGAATAGATAGACTGTTCAAGAACCTTGAACAACAACCTGTTTGAATGGGTGAGGATATTAATATCCATACAAGAGAAGACTGTTACCTACTGTTCACTGTGAATGTCACAATTCAAAAGGATTGAATATTATGTGCTCAGAAAAGACATCAAAATGCTCATTGACATTAACTGAAACACATTTTCCAAGTGACATGTAAACTTGAGTGCAGTTTTTCATGGGTAGCTTTTTTACATACTTTCAGAAGTCGTGTTTATTCATGTCATGACTACTGCTATAAGTTTTTAGCAGTGTTTAAACCCAGCACCTTCATCACAGAACTCTATTACGTAACATAAGCTAAAGGATTAACTGCATTAACTACCAACAGTAGTAGGCTGTTATCTGTAGACTTGCCCTGGGTAGAAATGTGACGTGCACTTGACAAGTGTGCCCCACACACAAATTGATACCCAGTACTACTCTTGGCCTCTCAATTTATAAGTGTAGTGTGTGTGCACACAATCACAAGTTTTGCATACACAAATCTGGTATTGAAATCTTCCCTGCACCAAAATACACACACAGGAATCACATGCACAGTTGAAGAGGCCAGATTAAAGCACTGCTGAAAATGTGAATATTATGTGTATCCTATTGTATCACTTCTTCACTACATTAAGCTTCGGATGAGATTTATTATTCACTCTGAAGTCGCTGCCACTTTACTGTAAAGTAGATCCAATCATCCTAGTGATATCATAAAAGACAGTGCAGATAGCCCCCCATGTAGGGTTTCATGGATTTAATGACTTTTTCTATTGCTTTCTAGTATAAAAAAAAACACAAAACAAAAAAACCCCTCAGTTTTTAGATTGATGAAACTCCTCAGCTTCACCTTCGATGGATTTAATCAGTGTCAGCAATTGCAGCAGCATGTTTCTTTCTCTGATTTTATCGAGGTGCTGCTGGGACCTAAAGGATGCTTGAGATTAGGCAGGAAATAATTATTCAACTGGTGAAGAAGCCAGACTCCCTCATGGATCCCTGATATTTCTTTAAAATAGAAGAGACAAATTATTTGTATTGTTTCTTTGGGGTGTCTCAAGATGATACATTATTTCCTTTCTTTCCTTAATCACAATCTCAGGAAGGAATAATTCAGGCTTCTTATGTTTTTTTGGCTGGGGACTACTATAAAATCAGGACATGCATCCAAACAGCACATAGTAGACAGTCCATAAGATGCTGAGCAATAGCTGACTCAATCCCTTCTTTGAGATGACACACACTTTCTCAGTTCCCATTTTCCTAAGTAACCAAAAGGTCAGCCCTATTCCCCAGACTCAGATGTGAGTTTGCAACACTGAGCATTTTTCATTCATCAACTCCTTTAGGGCCTATTTGTTACCAGTGTTCATATCTGGGTGTATCTGCAGTTTTCCATGATCCCTTTGCACAGTTAGTTGCATGTGCAGTCTGCATGCAGTTTAGCCAAAGAAACATCCAAGGCACCCTGACAGCTCAACCAATGATGCAACCTACTACATCACCAAACAGTACAGTCCTGAAGACCCCAGAACTTTCTTTCCATAGGGAGATGGCAGAGGATGGCTGGAAATGTGATAGAAGTCTTCTGGAAGAGGGAGACAGTGGATGCAGATAGCCAGTAGTAACATTTCATTATCCAGAAAAAGTTGAGAATTTATTTGCTCTTTCAGCTACAACTGTAGCAGTTGCTTAGAGCATGCACTGTGCAGTTCAGATAAATTGAGAGAAATGAAACACTGGTAGCCCACAATGAGGGCTTGACTCGGATTTCTCTTGCACCATGCTTACATCAATGTAAACCCATTGATGTCCAGATTTGCACCAATGTAAATCATCTCAGAATCCTGTCCAATATGATTAGAGATACTGTGGGGGAAAAAACAGATGATATAACCTCATCATATGTTGATAACAATCTTGCCACTGCACTAGTATCCCTGCAGGATGTTAAACAGAAGTTACTAAAGTGAGACAGTTTTAACTCACCATATCCAAATAACTTGCATCCAAGAGTTTGAAAAGAGCTGGCTAAGGAGCTCACTGGACTGCTAATGTTGATTTTTCAATAAGTCTTGGAGCAAGGGCAAAGTTCTAGAAGACTGGAAAAAAGACTAATGTAGTGCCAGTTTATTAAAAGGTAAAGGGGATGATCCAGATATTATAGGCCTGTCAACATGACATCTATCCTGGGAAGAAAATGGAGCCGCTGATATGGGACATGATTACGTTATCCTCCTTCAGTTCTTTCTTAATTGATGCAAATCAACCTGGGTTATGGAAAATAGATCCTGTCAAATTAGCTTGATTTTTTTTATGAGATTACAAGTTTGGTTGATAATGGTAATAGTGATGATGTAATATACTGAGACTTCTGTAAGCGTTTGAGTTGGTACGGCACAACATTTTGACTAAAAAAACTCAAATGATGGAAAATTAACGTGTCACACATTAAATGGATCAACAGCTGGCTAACTGATAGGTCTCCAAGTATAATTGTAAACAGGAAATGTTCATCCAGTGGGTGTGTTTGCAGTTGTCCCCCAAGGATCGGTTCTTTTCCCTAGGCTATTAAATATTCTTATTAAATGACCTGGAAGAAAACATAAAATCATCACGGATAAAGTTGGCAGACAACCCAAAAATTTGGGGGAATAGTAAATATTGAAGAGGAAAGGTCATTGACACAAGCGATCGGGAGTGCTTGGTAAACTGGATGCAAGCAAACAATACAAGTTTTAATACAGTGAAATGTAACAATACACATCTCAGAACAAAGAGTGTAGGTTGTATTTACAAGATGGGGGACTGCATCCTGGGAAGCAATGACTTTGAAAAAGATTTGGGAGCCATTATGGATAATCAGCTGAACATGAGGTCCAATGTGACATTCTGGCCAAAAGAGCTAATGTGATCCTGGGATGCATAAATAGGGGAATCTTGAGTCGGAGTAGAGGTAATTTTACCTCTTTATTTGGCACTGGTGCAACTGCTGCTGGAATACTGTGTCCATGCCTCATGCCCACAGTTTAAGAAAGATTGGAGAGAGTTTAGAAAAGAGAATGATGAAAGGATTAAAACATGCCCAATAATAGTAAACTCAAAGAGCTCAATCTTTTTAGCTTAACAAAAAGAAGGTTAAGGGGTTACTTAATCACAATCTATCAGCATCTACATGGGGAAAATATTTAATAATTGGCTATTCAATCTAACAGAAAAAATATTACACAATCCAATGACTGGAAGTTGAAGCTAGACAAATTCAGATGGGAAATAATGGGTAAATTTTTAAAGGTCAGAGTAATTAATGATTGGAACAATTTACCAAGGTTTGTGGTGTATTCTTCATCACTGATCATTTTAAAACCAAGACTGGATGTTTTTCTAAAAGATATGCTCTAGAAATTATTTATGGGGAGTTTTTTGTGGCCTGCATTATACAGGAGGTCACAGATAAGGTTGCCAGGTGTCCGGTTTTTGACCAGAAGGTCCGGTCAAAAAGGAGACCTGGCAATGTCAAGTAAGCACTACAGTAACTGTCCTCTGCCACGGAGGGCAGGAAGAGTAGCAGCTGCTGCTGCAGCCTGGAGGAACACTCAGGAATAGCTCCCCCACCTCCCTGTACTCCTGGAGCGTGGCTCTCCCCCTCTCCCCACTCACTTGCCCCCTCACCCCAGAGTGTGGCTTCCACCCCTATCCCCAGACACGGCTCTCTTTCCCCCACCCTGCCCCACTTACCCCACATCTGGAGCCTGGCTCTCCTTCCCTCGTCTTGCCCCAGTCACTCATCCCTGCAGCATGACTCTCCTTCAAATGTCTTGCCCCAGTCACTCCTCCACCCCAGAGACCTGCTTAGCTGGTGGGGGGAGGGAGGCGGAGAGAGCAGTGAGCAATAAGGGGGGAGAAAAGAAAAGCAGGGGGCAGAGCGTAGGGAAAGGGGAGGACTTCAGGGGAAAAAGTGGGGCAGGGGCAGGGCCCTACAGGAAAGAGGCGGAGCCAGGGTGGGGGAGGTTCCAGCATTCAGTGTCCAGTTTTCATAAATTGGAAAGTTGGCCACCCTAGTCACAGATGATCACAATGGTCCCTTCTGGTCTGTGGAATCTCTGAATCTCTTAAAACATGTCATTGCTTAACAAGTTTTGTATAGCCTTCTTTAAGACACCAATTCAGCAAATTACCCTATTCTTCACAGTACTTAAGTACTTGCTTAACTCTAACCATGTACCTAAGTCCCATTGACATTGAAGTGTTTTGATTCTTTGCTTAAATGCAGCAAACATTTTGAATAGACAAAGTACACTCACCAACTGTAGAACAAGTAAATGACTCCCAGTTTTAGTAAAATATAGAGCTCATTGGAAAATGAGTTATTTTTCCCATGGTTTTTGTTGGAAAAATCAAAAGCTCTAATTTTTTTATGAAAAATTGAAATTTTCCATAATGCCTTCTTTGAAAAACTGTTTAATCAAAAAATCATATTTTCATCAAATCATTAATACCAAACTGAAAAGGTAGCCAAGTGGTTCAGTCCATGGATTGTGCAATTGCTATTTATTCCAACTATTATTTAACATAAAGCAAGCTGATCCTGTTTGACTGATTTAACATTTATTGTATAGTGGCTCTTAAATTATTATCAGCTCATAAAGTCAGGCTGGTAAATGCCTTCTGAAGTCTGATTGGTCAACATACTATGTAGAGACTTCCTGTTTTTCACTCAATATGGCACAACTAAACTAAATTTTGTTAAAAGTTAGAAAAACATTTGTTGATATCATGGTTTAACTTACTGTTTAATAATGATAATAAATAACCTCCAAATAATGGAGTTAGTTTCTAAGCACTAGTCACGTGTGCCCTTTAGAGTTCATAAGCTTGAGCGAGATTTAAACGCAGATGACATTTTTATGGCTTTGCATTTTTCAGTCATTGTGTTTCATCGCTCTAAATATATAAATACTATTATGATGGTTAATCTCCTGTAATATGTATTTTAAAGTCCACTGTGAAAAGAATGTGCCTTGTGTTTTGGAACATTCTTTGTCTTGTGATTTGATTTATCATCATCATTAATGTTTAATATAATTAACTGGAAAGCCAGCATTATAAGTGTGTGTGTGTGTGTGTGTGTAATTACTCAAGCATATTGAGCCATCATTGAAATGGACAGCATATCAGAGACACCATACAAAGTGCATGTGTATAGGTCAAACCAGTATGTTATCCTACTAACTAGGAGTTCCCAACTAATAAATCTATGATTCTAAACACCGCATGATCTTATAGAAAAGCTCTTTGAAGGTATGCACATCAGTTGTAAGGATGCTCTTATAGTAGGCCATTCAGAGCAGCAGCAAAGATATGAAACTACTTATTAAGGCATAGTGAATTCCTGAGGGTAAGCAGGATCTGACACAAAAGATAAACCTACCTCTGAAATTGTCCCTAGAGATGATTTTGGTCTCAACAGAAATCTCGCTCTCCAGATCAGGCTTCCAGCAGCCACGTATTGGACTAACTTGTGCACCTAGAACGTTAAGGTCTGATAGTTAGCTCTATTAAAGTACATTTGGCAGCTGTTTCAGCTTTCCACCCTTCCCCATTGCTATTTGATTTCTGAAAGGTTAGACAGATTATGCCCACAGGTCCAAAACCTGTTCCCCCATGGAATCATAACCTGATGTTGGCACAAATTAATTGAGCCACCCTTTGAACCTCTCACAACTTGCCCACAACCCCACCTCACTATGTAGGTTGTGCTTTTGTAGTAGTAACTTCAGCCTGGGTGTGAGATCCTCCCTATACTGCTTTCCATAAAGATAAAGTTTACTTCTGTTCTCACCCAAAATTTCTGACAAATGTGATGTCCAATTTCCACATTAATCCTGCAGTTCATTTGCTGACTTTCTTTCTGAAGCCTCATACTCAGAGAGATGAGGAGAAACTTTATTTGTTAGATGTGAGAAGAACTTTAGCCTTCTACTTGGACCTTCTACTTAAGTTCTTTCAATCTCCAATGCAGTGGTTTGTCACTTTTATGGACAGAATGAAAGGCTAACTGGTTTCCACTTGGAGGATTTCCTCTTGGATCTCTTCTGGCATTTGTTTGTGCTGCCAGTTAGCTAAAGTCATCACCAGCACCTACAGTGTTGGCTCATTTGACTAGAATGCAGGGAGTTTCAGCAACTTTCCTGGTGCAAGTACCTGTATGAGACATTTGCAGAGTGGCAACTTGATCATAAGTCTACACTTTTGCTGCTCATTATATCATTTCCTATCAGTCCAGAAATTATGCTAGTTTCGGACAGGTTGTTCTTCAGTCGTTGTTCAGGTAGACTCCAGACTCCACCTCTACATTAATCTTCTTATGGGACACCTACAGTGGAATGCACACATGCAGTCACTGAAATAAGAAGAAACTGCTACCTGCCTTTTTATAACTGTTGTTCTTCGAGGTGTTGCACTTGTCTGCAACTCCCCTCCTTCTTCTGTCTATCAGAGTCTGTCTGGTAAAAAGGAACTGGGATAGAGTCAAGGCAATTCTGCCCTCTTATACCTGTATGCAATGGCACAAGATGGCAGAAGGTACTCAAGTCATGTAGACGGGAATCACGGAGGGAAAGGTTGCTTGGCAACAATATGTAAGGCATGCACACACTACAGTGGAATGGCCACGTATAACACATCTCAAAGAACAACAGCTATGGAAAGATTTGGTAACAATTTCTTCAGCTTTCATCAAATCTGAAGGGAACTGGTTCAGATCTATCTCTAATTTTCAAGTAATAATATGAGGGGCTGCTAATCAGTAAGCACTGCTGAGCTATTCCACATGCAAAGTAGAATACACATTCATACAAATATTAGTGATGTATGAATAAGGAGAATCCAAAAGATCCAGGTGGTCATCTACGTCTTTGAAGCCTCACATCCCAGTTGGTACTCACACATCTCCCAGCAACTTCCATCAACATCTTGCCTGTTCTGTTGCCTCTCTGTAGAGGACAACGAAACAACCTGGTAAATCAGTAAACATTAAACATTTGCCTTTCAGTGAGAAAGGGTATAGATATCAGTGAGTGGTAAAATGAAGAGCATTTCTTCCTTTCCACAAACTCCTGTTACTTTATCTATATTGTTCTTTCATTCTTCTGTTGGCTATGTCTTACTCCTATCAGGAGCGAATAAGAGGCACTGTGGATTGGTGTTGTCATGATCTCATCAAGCTTGTGAAAATAAAACAGTGGTAATGTGTAAAAACTATATTTTTCAGACTCTTCTATGCTAATGCAACAGTTGCCTATGTTTATCTAAATGTTACTTCAGTGGCAGCTATGATCCTCCAGCCCTATCAACTTCATTTTGGTTCAGATTCTTGTCAGAGTTCGGCTTGGTCTTCGGTTTTTATTGGGTCTGAAGCATAAGAGATCAGACTTTCAGAGGAATGTAAAACGGTGTGTGCATGCGTGCATGGCCAAAGCAATGATGATTAAAAAGCCTTGCTAACCCCTGATTGAAATTTTTCCTGATCTCTGCTATGTACAGTATATTTCTGTCTCTTCTTATATATTTGGTTAATTGTGACTCATAAGAAAGACAAACAAGGAAACTTGAATGGCAAGACTATTAAATGCCTATGATCTAAGTTCTAATGTTTATCATTCTAATAATACATATATGGAGAAATAGTCTGTCCCCACCACATGAATACCATTTCCATTCTTTAGCCCCTTGCTTCCTGAACTGCAGCCTTGATGAAACCTCCAGACATGAACAACATTTTTAAAAAGGGTAACAGAGTTCTATTCTGTTTCCTCAGAGTGAGTCATTATGTACGTTGCAAATACAGAGGAGTTCTGATTATGTCCATAGTTAAAATAGAAGGTTAACCTTGTGGCTAAAGAACAGGACTGGAGTTGTGAGAAATGAGTGTTATTCCCAGGTGGACTACTCACTCTGAGTCAAATCACTTAATTACTCGGTGACTCAGTTTCTCCAACTATAAAATAATGATTAAAAACAATAAAATGGGGGTGATCATTTGTATTTTTTCAAAATGCTCTAGGGAGAAATCTTCCAAACAATCACTACCACTATGGTTAAGATTGTTTCACGGATTCTTTTAGTGAAAGTCAAGGACAAGTCATGGGTAATAAACAAAAAATCACGGAAGTCAGAAGTCCCTGACAATTACTAAAAATACCCTGAGGAAGGAGAGAAAATAGAGCTGCCAGGGCTCTCCGGCCCACAATGGGCTGGATGCCAGCCAATTGTTGGGCAGTGGTCCCAGGGCCAGCCTGACAGCTGTTCCAGCCCTGCCTTAGAAGTCAGGGAGGTCCCAGAAAGTCAGGGAATCCCTGACCTCCATGACCAAATCCTATCCTTAACCATCACTTCTGATGCTTCCAATTAGAATGAATGATTTAGGTTAGATCTGGACTTTATAATTCATTTTTCAGAGGTGCTGAGGACTGCAGCTCCCACTAACTTCAATTAGAGTTGTTGCTGATAAGTACTTCTAAAAATCAGGTCTGAGTTTCTCAGAGTGGGCTTCTAAAATCAATGACCACTCTTGAAGATTTTCTACATAATAAATAATAAGCCAATGCAGTCAACGTTAATTCATTTAAAAATTCAGAAAATTTTTGGTGGAAAATTACTTGCGTTATTCATCCAACTCTTGTTACAAATAAATTAATGTAGAAGTCCTCTATAGCATTTGGTTGGATGTAGAGAAAACTCTTTTCAATGGAACTAGTCCTTTAATAGATGCATTTCTTAAAGTGGGCCAAACTCTGTTAAAATTCTAAGTACAGCCAATTCCAAAACTACTGATGTTACAAAACAAGGATCTGTATTCTCATGCCTAGTCCTCTCTTTTGAAGGTGTAAAGTACTATGTAATCATAATACTTAGCACTTACTCAGCATTTTCATCTGTAGGTCTCCAATGGCATTACAAAGAAAAATATTATTTATTCCATTTTACAAATGGGGGAACAAGCTGTGGAAGGGGAAGTGACCTGCCCTTGATTACACCGTCAGTCAGCAACAGAGTCAGAACTAGAGCTCATGTGCTTGGCCTATTCCATGCCCTACCATCTGCACCATGCTGCTTTAAAATACCTAATTGATTAGTTTTACTGCTGAAAATAAAGACTTTTTAAAAGTGGCCTGTGATAATTACCACTGACTCTAACACCTCATCATGCTTTTCCATGTCTCTGGCCTATATCCTTCTCTCTGATGGCACTCAGAGAGGTGACAGGCATCCAAGGTAATGTGCTAAAAGAGTCTGAGTCCTTCCTAAAAGGATGCTGTCAATGAGTAGTGATGGGAAACTACATCTCCAGCACCAGACTCCTCACTGGTGGAATTCTACAAGGGTCAGTTCTCTCTTCTGTCCCTTTCAACATCTACTTGCAACCACTAGGTGAATGGTCAGACTCAATATGTAGATGTTACACAGCTGTACCCATCCTTCACCACAAACGACCACACCGCTATCACACAGGTGTCTCAGTGTTCGTTTGAGATTAGCTCTTGGATGAAGAACAGCTGTCTGAAGCTGAACCTGAGCAAGACAAAGGTGATGTTGATGTGCGGAGGAAAATATTGGAAAGAACATGAAGCCATGGTACAGTCTCCATTGGTTGAAGATGCACACCTTCAGTTGGTCAATTCGGTCCATAGTCTTGGACTATTCTTGGATTCCTAGTTGACACCAAGTTCTCACATAGCAGCATCCAGGAGTACTGCTTTCCACTATCTCCACTTGGCTAGAGAACGCTGTCCCCTTCTGGCAGACCAGTACCTGGCCTTAGTTATTCATACCTTCATCACTTTTCAGCTGGATTTCAGCAGGGAAAAGTATCTGGGAATAAAGCCTTTAGCGCTTAGGAAACTCCAAGTACTGAAAGCTGCAGCATCTCTCCTTAGCAACACAGACTACCACAAACATATTGGACCTGCCCTTCACTCTCTAAACTGGCTTTCTGCATTATATCAAATCAAGGTCAAGGTTTTATCCTTATCTTCAAAGCACTTTATGGCCTGGGCCCAGGGTGTCTAACAGATCATCTAAGGCTGTGGGATGAAGACCATGAAGGATAACTACACTCCTGTGGTGCAGTAGAACACTCTCCAGTAAGAGTAAAGCTAGTCTGTGCAGGAGATAGAACCTTCTCCAGGGGTGTTCTGAGACTGTGGAAAGAACTCCCCCAAGAACTCAAGGACATCATAAAGCTTCTGTTCCAAGTGCAAGATATACTTCTTTGACTTGCCTTCTCTAACATAAACACATAGCAAGAGGTAGGGCGCGTGCGTGTAAAATAAAAAGAAACACACTACCAAAACATGAAAACACCACACATGCTTCTTCCTTTGGGGAGAAGATGAGAGAACAAACACATAACAGGCGTGTAGTCTCATGGCTTAATGTACTACTAGGTGGTTATCAGATACTATGGTAATTAGTATGGTATAAAAACCTATTCTATTCTATTCAGGTTATCTTCAAACACGATGCATTGAGGAACACTATATGCCTGAAACTTTTAAATGCCGTACGTGACAGAAACCTATATGCTCTGCTCATTCTGCATTGTCGTTTTTGTTATAACCCTTTCTACATCCCTAAGCATCCATAGAGAAATACTGCGATTGTGTTTTTGTAGACATATCTTGAACACTTCCAAATAGCAATGCACTTACAAAGCCAATTGGTCTGTCATGTAACTCCAGCACAACTTGGTTCCTCTATTCACCACCTTCACTGCTGCTGTTGCATTTGAGCCAACGCCCATGTTCATTCACATAGAATGTATGTGCTTGGTAGCTGCAGGTCCCAGACACCAGGCTCTGTAATGTATTTTTCCAGCAGCTTTGGATCTGTGTGGCTGGCTTCTTAGCTGGCCTCAGCGCAGGCATCTTGTCTCACCTCTTGGCTGAGCTCTGCTCTTGGCTGTTGTCTTAACTCCCTGTGGGTCTGGTAATCGGGTCAGTCTGCTAAAGAGCTGCCTTGCTCCTCTAGATGCCATTTTCCTCTTTAATTCAACTCAAATTGAAAGACATTTGCTCCCCCTTCATTACATTTGAGAATTAGCATCCTCTTGGGATGATGCTTAAACAGTCGGTTGTAGGCCACAATATTCAGCTGACATTAGCCATAGGGACTTGCTCAGACTAAAATTAGCATTTTTAATACCAGTAGTTGTGTGTGTGTGTGGGAGGCATGGAATGGAAAGAGTCTGAACTCCCTGGAATTGTGCGCATGACAATATATAGCCTCATTAATATGCTTGATTCCAAGACAATGGTGTGTTCTAATTAGATAAAGAGATGAATAGTTAGACTCATAGACTCATAGGTCAGAAGGGACCAATATGATCATCTAGTCTGACCTCCCGCACAAGGCAGGCCACAAAACCCTACCCATACACATTTATAACAACCCCGAACCCATGACTGAGTTATTGAAATCCTCAAAAGTGAGATTTGAAGACCTCAAGCTGCAGGGAATCCACCAGCAAGCGACTCATGCCCCATGCTGCAGGGGAAGGCGAAAAACCTCCGTGGCCCCTGCCAATCCGCCCCGGAGGAAAATTCCTTCCCGACCCCAAATATGGCGATCAGCTAAACCCTGAGCATGTGGGCAAGACTCACCAGCCAGCACCCAAAAAGGAATTCTCTGCAGTAACTCAGTTCCCATCCCATCCAGCATTCCCACAGACCATTGAGCAGACTTATCTGCCGATAATCCAAAATCAATCGCTCAAATTAAACTATCCCATCATAACATCCCCTCCATATACTTATCAAGCTTAGTCTTAAAGCCAGATAAGTCATTTGCCCCCACTACTTCCCTCGGAAGGCTATTCCAGAACTTCACTCCAGTTAGTTAGGACTACTGAGTTCTATTCCTAGCCCTAAAGGTTACTTGCTACCCTAATCAAGTTGCTTAGCCCTCTTGCAGTCATTCTGCAGGATCAAAGGCCTGTGGAAGGAGAGCATCAGGCAATGTTAACACACATGTTATCATGCCTTCCATTTGGAAACTAAAAAGCAGCCGTGTACTATGGAGTTTTCAGCCCAGTGAGCCGGGAAGTGGGATCTCAGGTTTGACTTCTGGTCCTAACCTGGCAAAGCAGACTGGGAATGACTGGCATTAGCCGAATGGCCAGAGTGCAGAAGAACTGTCACGTTAATGTAGTATAGATTTAACAATTCACCAGGAAAATTAGCATTTCATTGTCAGTAGTATTAGTTCAGTGAGGGTTTGAGTAGCTGAAGAGACTCCCAGGACTTTGTGAGTTGTAAGAGATGCTTCCAGGACTCTGGCATCTCTGGCTCATAACACGAGACTGAATTATCACTCACTGTCTGGATCTACAGCTGCTAGAGGACAACTGCTACCATGGCACCAATATCCCATGATGACTGGTGCATTAGAAATAGATGATAACAGGATGGGGAAATAAGATATCTGGGTTCTGTATTCAGCTACACTAGCAACCTAGAAAAATCATTTTTAGTCTTGGTCTCTAAAATAGGTATAATTCTTACCTATCTTATGGGTGTTTAGTGAGTAGAGCTGGTGCGAAAATAGAAAAGGGAGGAAACATGAAAAAAAAAAAAAACCTGTGTTGTAGACATTTTTTTTATCAGCTCTAGAAGTGAGGATGAATTCATTAATGTTTGTACAGAGGTTTGAGATCCTCTGATGGAAGGTACTATTGAAATGCAAAGTACTGTTACATGTTGATGGTAGTGGTGGCTCCTAACAGAAAGCACAAAACACCATTACTGCTTGTCATGTTCTTGTCTTATGTTCCCAAGACCATTCTTCTATCTCTCAACACAATTGCAAAGCTACAGAAAAAAAGCAATTAATTTTTACAAAATGAGATCTGGCCTGTGTTTCTGTAGTATAAATTAAGAAGGACATGTTGCTACCTGTGTCAATTTGACAGGTGAATAAGTTGTAAATCATTCTAAATCTAAAAATGATCTTCTACAGATGAAGTAAACAAAGTTTCACATACAGGGTTGACAAGTTTTCACTTAAGAATTCTTTTGGTTGAGATTTTTGTAAGGCCTTTACTCTGTTGTGCGATGTTATAATTAACTTGGGTCTCGTAAGCTAATAAACTGAAATGTATTAATGTGTAAGTGTAATCAGCGATCTTGATCTAACAGTAGACAAATTACAAGATTTGCTTCTTTGGTTTTTGTGTTCAGAAAACGAAGCGTCTGTGGATTTTGGAACTGATGGAAAGCTAGACTCTGTGGTGAATTAACATATTCTTAGTCTTTCACTTCCAAAAGACTTGAGTTCAAATCCTGCTTTGTTCACAAGTGAAATGAATTTTGTGACATCAAAACAATGCCTAGTAGACATTTTTTGTTACATCAGAAAACTACAAGATTAATAGTCTTTGCTTAGCAGCTAAGTACAGGAATATCTGAGGTTGCAAGTGAAGTTGGAGCTGCATTGGCAGAGCTGCTTGGGAAAGCTCATACAGCACTTTTTTATGCATAGTCTGCCTCAAGACATTGTTATCAGTCCCTCACTTTACTGAGGAAAGCATTTAATAACACTACGTTGTGATCATTATGTGAAATATCAGGCTCACTGGCTATGCAACAGGCTATCCAAGGATCTACCAAGAACTAGCTGTTGAAAAATCAAGGTACCATATATTCTGTGATCTGTGACTGCAGAATTCATCTCTTCCTGCGTAGTTGTTCTGTAGAACATCAGCTTTTGTTAAACAAGCTTTTAGACCTTTAGGACTATAGAGAAACAGTGGAAACATGAACAGTTCAGGGATACCTAAGTCTGCAGAGAGGGTGCAATGATAGCTGTGAAATGTGTAAACTCCTTCATTCATCTCAGTCAGGGGTCCATGGACTCTGGTTCTGCAGCCATGGAATTTGGCATTTTTTTCCAAGATGCTGTGAAATGCAGCATTTTTGCCATGGAATTCACCATTGTGCTGCAGCTGAGTACCTGGCATTTTGTTTTCTAGCTCCCTATTCTGTCACCCCTGGAGGTCTCGCAGCTTTCCCTACAGAGAAGAGTTAATTGGTTAGCAGTGCATTCTCCGTGCTCCGTTCCATGGATATTTGATCTGTTACAAATTTGTATTTCTTTATATCAGATAAATATTACTTAAATTGCCTGTCTGCAGTGAACTATTTATATTGAATTAAATGCAGCACGATATAAATTTTGAGGAAAGGACATAAAGTCCCCTGACTGTGCAACAGAACTCCTATTAAAGGCAGGATTAGACTTTCTGTTGGACCAATTCAGTAAATCATTCTTGGCCTCATCTCCTGAAGTTACAAAAATAAGTTAGTCCAGGAAAAAAAAAAAAAGCTGACATAGCCTGGACTTGGAGTAATCTACTTCTGAAAGTATGAAAGGTGGAGGGAGGAAAATTTTCCTATTAATACTGTTGTGACCCATTTCCAAGTTCCACTTTTGAATTTTTGTATGTTAAGCCATCGCTTTGGGAACAATATCCTTTATGCTTATTTATGGTAGCACCATTTATCCAAAGGTCTCAAAATACTTGGTAAATATTTATTAAACTTCACCTCCCCTAAGAGATAAAAGTAAAAATGAGGCAGAGAAGTTAAATTATTTTTAAGGTTGCACCGCCTGTCAGTGAAAGAACTGGGAAAAAATTTATGAATCCTGATATCTCATCTCCACCTCTAATATCTAGACCATGCTCCCAGACCTTTTGGTCAGGCTAATCAACACCCTGTAATGGGTGATTTAGAGCAGTTCAGGGGATACTATAGGCCAAATCCATCCCTGGTATAAGCCGGTGAAGTTCAGTAAAGCTAATGTAGTTTGACCTGCTTACACCAGGACTGCATTCAGCCTGCTTAGCAGCATGGATGAGCACAAGGCTGCAGCCACAGAACACTCACAAAAAGTTGGGAGGGATGTTCTGTGGGAATTGTATCCCAGAAGATAAATCAGTCCAGTGATCTATGCTTGGAATATATCTATATTCCTCAAGCCTCTACCCTTCATGAACGAGAGCCCACTTTGGCACCCACCCTGAGTAACAGTGGGGGTGGAACAAAAGGATAGTTCATATTTTATATACTTGGAGAGCTAATATAAAGGGAAAAAAATATTTGACGCTAACTAAATAGGGTCTCATCTCTGTATAAGTGATCTCCAAGGAATTATAAGATATGTTAGAGGAATCTGGGAACAAACACTGATAGGATATTTGGTCCTCTTTCAGCCTAATAATTTCCAAATTACTGTGTTAACCTTTTCACCTTTTATAGAAGGGTCACTAGAGGTAGTTTTTTGTCAAGATCTCTTAAAATACTTCATTTTTAAGAATCATTTTCCCTCTCAATACAATATACTCATTGGAAACATCGAGTCACACGTTGGATAAGACCCCACTTTATATTCTAAATGATGTGACCTTATTCCTTTCAGTTTTGAAAGCTATGCTGGATAAGATTCCACAGTGTGTAAAATCAAAACTCATTAAGATTAAAAAGAGCAGGCTTCAAGTGTACAGATTGATCTTCAAATATTAAAGTTACATCCAGCGAGGAATTACAGCCTGATAGATGGAGAATTGAATTCACCATCTTGGACTCCCTCACTTCTTCGGGGAGTCTCTTTGAGGGGCTAAATTTTAAACAAATCGCCTAAAAACTTGCTTTAGAAACTTTTCAATGTGGTCCAACACTGGAGAAAATCTAGTTTATGGACAACTTTTTATTCTTCTGCAAACGGGCGTTTACCACAGTCACAAATTCTCAGTTGTCAGTAATTGATAGCAGGTGGGTGATTGCTCCTCACAAGTATTTTTAAATCAATTAACAAAGAACATGACCTTAATCTCAGTAATTCAAAATACCCATTATGACTGACTCCAAATTGTGGTTGATCAATATCCTCTTTCCTACGCTTGTTGATTTTCTATCCCTCCTTTCTCATCTAGGATATGGAGAACTAAATCCCAATGATGCTGGGTAAAGGATACTGGAACTGGTGAGTATTAAACTCTCTGCTGGCTTCTCCCACTCCCCTGTCTCCTAACTACAACCCACACCTTTCTGTTGTAGCGCTGATTCCTGTTTTTTCCCCTCATCTTTACCATTAACTGTTTATATGGCTTTTTGCAAATTTTGTTTTCTCTCTCATTTTTCCCATAATAATACCTCCCTATCTCACAAAGGCTTGTATATTTAAAAAGGGATTTGCAGTCCTGGGATGAACGACATACATGTTGTGTTGGAATAGCATGGGGGACATGGATTTTATTTAAAAAATCAGGAGTTGGAAGAATCGAGAGGGAATCTTACCCCAACCCCCTTAACTCTTGCAGTCAAATAGCTGGACAGGGTATACTCCTCACTGTTGTGCATGCACAATAACAGCAAGGCAGCAGATTTCCTAGAATCCATGCTCCTGCAGCAGCTCATCTTGGTGCATGTGCCCCAGCACTGGCTCCTGTGGGTCTCCTGAAGAGCAGAATGGAGGCTGAACTGATGAGGGAGCTGGGCACCTTGGTGCTGCATCAGCCAGGGCCAGAGCTACTGCGCCTCCATGGTGGAGAGGTGGGGGCAGAGGGAAAGGATGTGCATGCCAGCAGATGGACGTTGATGACAGGGTGTTTCACTGTGGAAGTTGCGTGTTGACAGGTGGGCAGTGTGGCTAACTGGGCGGTTGCACACAAGCAGTTGTTTGGGGGGTGGAGACAAGCAAGGGGTCAAATAATGCGGAGGTTTGGATAATAGCATTCTGGGATAAACTGGAGTATGCTGTAAATGCACTGCTAAAAGTGTGTGAATTGTGTGACTAATACTCATAGTTTGAATTTCAAAATGTTCAAGAGACCAAATGTCTTTGTTTTGGATATCACACTCCAAACCAGTTGGGCATAGAGGTTATATCCCAACCTGTGTTAGGACACTCCATACATGGGTCTTGTTTTTTACTGGCTTCCTATTTTCTACTGCCAAAGCTGAAGTCAGCTTTGCAAAGTGTTGTGGGACACGTGAGATGGGCAATGAGAATTGAGGGAAGAGCATAATGCATTCAGTTAATGTAATTTCCCAACATCTATTTATATTTATTTAGTGTATATCATATTAATATTATGTACATAATACTTATTAATGGGAAGTATATGACACATAATATACATATATTGGCTAAAATAGGGAATGTATTAGTAAAAAATACATTTCATATAGATTCTCTTGCCATCCTACATTCTGAAAGCAACAATTACTCTACAACCACACCTTGCCTGCTCTAAATTAACATCACCACTAACTTCATTCATTGATCACACTGCCTTGAAACATGGTCATCATAACCTGTCCTAACACTTGTATGCACAGCTGATATGTGTGACGGGGACATGGGGTGAGAAAAGGCATCTGGGGTCACCTATACGTCTGCATAATGATGATCGAGATAATGCAGAAGCTATAGACTGGAACCTTTGTTAACAACGACAAATAGTGCTCACAGCAAGCATAGTCAGATGAAGTTTAAGCATACTGAGGCCATCCAGTTGGAGTTGGAGATGGGAGCTGGCTTCATCATCGTAAGGCAAAGGCCATGAAAATGACTCAGACCAGTGCACCTCTGATGTCCTGAAGCTTTGAGCGTACATGCTGATGAACTTTCCTACCACCGTGGAAATAATAACCTCTTAAAATGTCAAGCTGTCGCTTCCTATAGTTTAGAAGTTAAGTTAGAAGCATATTCAAGTGTGTGCTGCTTAGCTGGTTGGCAGAATATCTGTCATACCTCTCCACTCACTCACTGACTCGCACTTTAGGGAGTACACTCATCAAAATTATTTACTGACCAAAGGGAACAGAACGTGAGCTGGGGAAAAAGAAGTCAAAGCCAGGTTTGAATTAAAGAGGAGGGGAAAATGCTTTTTGTTTTTTTTAAAAAGGCAGGGGAGGAGAATCCCAACTGTTAGACTGTAGTCTATTGATTGTTTGCCTTTGAAATCCATTCCAGTTCTTCTTGACTGACACCACCACCAGATTTAGGAGCGACAAGGCAAAATGAGCAGTTTATAATGTCTGCCTGGCTGTCTGGCTGTCCAGGGAAAGGAATGCTTCTGGGCTGCACCTGTTCCATTGTGGTAACACATTTTTTATCACTATAGCTACAAAATGGCTGATCCTCCGACTGGGATCACGGCCTTGTGCTTAGCGAGTTTTTTGAAGGTGGAGTTTATTTTCTACAGATGCTATGACACCAAAGGCAAGATGTTTACTGTGTGCTGTAGATGTTAGTTATTACCTGGCAACATCAAGTGGAAAATACTAATAACGTTAAGTAAAAACAGCAAAATTATAACATTTTAATAGGCCTCAACCTTTTGCAATGACACCCTTTTAATACTTTGATCTGATTTCAAACAACAGAGGCCAATTTTTCCCTATTATGTTTAATAAATTACTACAGCACTGGGACCTGGCTTTTTTTTTTTTTTTTTTTTAAAGAACTCCCATCACTAACAGGTACTTAGTATATAATCCAATTTTAAACAAAAAAAGGGGTTTAATTTACCTTACAGTCACCACAGAGACTATGGAACTTGACATTAATAAGGTTAAGACACAAATTCAATCTCCTGGAGTGTTCATTCAAGAAGATGGAAAGACTTTCTAATAACAGAAATATATGGTTGCCAACCTGCAGTCCATAAAATCTAAGGGACAGGCATTAAGACAGAAATGCAACAGTCTGAGAAGGATGGAAATGGAGATCAAATCTGGGAAACGCTCTGGGTTTTTGTTTTTTTTTTAAAGTAAGGAAAAAGAAGTAGGAAATCTTGTTGTAATTTCACGCTTAAAGAAAGAAAGAACTCAGTTATAGTTAATGAGCATATTAAATGATGGTATCAGAACAAGAAACAAATGAGCTGAGAAAAGATCCTCTTCTCCCCCCGCAAAAGATAAAAAACCTAGAGTAGTGGAGGAAAACAAAATGAGAAGAAAACAAGTTTCTAAAATATATTGTGGACTTGTTCCTGTCAAAGGCCAAATACTGAAGTTTTTCTTAGGCATACCTTCCACTGATGTAACCCCACTGAGTTCTGTTATATATAACATAACATAGTGTGGTATGAAAAGAAGAGATATTTTTCATAAACTTTCATGGGAAAATTATTGCTATTCCAGTCTCAGCTGGTTTACAGCTAAAAAAGGTAGCCTTTCCTTAAACCTACAAGAAGTAGCTGATTCCATATCAAACAAGATGCAAATTACATAATGTGGCTTTTAAGGGTCTATTATGATCTGGTCAGACCTGCATAATACAGGCCATATAGTTTCACCTAGTGATTGCTGCTTCTAGCCTAAGAATTTATGATTGAACTGGAATATATGTTGTAGAAAGCATTTGATTTAAAGACTCCAGTGATGGAAAATTTGAAACGTACCTTAGTAATCTGTCCTCACTGTTAAAAATTTGCAGCTCTTTTCCAGTTTGAACACTGTTGACTTCAGCATCCAACATTTGGATCTTGTTATGTCTGCTAAATTAAAAAGCCCTTCTGTATCTTCTCCCTACAGAGGTAAATTATAGATAGATTGTTATCATGCTGCATCTTAAACATCTCTTTAATAAACTAAATAAATTGCATTCCTTTAAGTCTTTCATTAGCTGTTTCCTTTTTTCCTAATCAGCTGGGATCTGGCCCTCTTTTTTTTTTTAAATGTCTAACTGTTCTTATCAGTTTTTTCAAACTCCTTTTTAAAATGTGAATACCAGAATTGGAAATAATTAGTGGCCTCATCATAGGTTCATGCTATTTTTCTTTTCCATACCATCACACTGGTAGTTCATATTCAGCTGATTACCTACAGTGACCACTAAAGTCCTTTTCAGAGTCATTTCCAGGGTATAGTCCCCCATCTTACAAACTTAGTCTATAGTCTTTGCTCTTAGATATATGACCTTGCATTTAACTGCCTTGTGTATATATATAGTTATATGTACAGTAAACAACATTCTGAACCCAAGATTGTCTCAAGTGAAGCAAATTTTTGTCTAGTCAGCTAACAGAATCAAGGCATAAGACCTACAGTGGAGATATGGGGTCTATGGTAAGTCTATGCTAACAGGGATTACAATGTAATTGAGCACAGAATTTGGTCTGTGGGTTCCCCTGTTCAGTCTTTTTTGGTTTTTGCCAAACTTTAAGTCAGAAGAAGGATTCTATTGATACTGACCATCAAAAGGAAATGCTACAAGAAGGAGCTTTCCTGTTTCACTTAACTTAGCATAACAGTGGGGAAACAATGTATTGGAGGGAAACTTTCAACCTATAAATTGCTCTTTAAAAACTTGATACTTTATTGTGTGTGGATACCTCTAGAAGACGTAGCTTTTAAACTTCATTCTTGGATTTAGTGCCAAATTCTGATCTCAGGTAAACTGAAGTCAGTGGTGTTACTCTGAAGTTACATTTGAAGAAGAAAAATTTGGCCTTTGGTCTTTAGTGAAGGCAAATGCCTTGAAGAAATTTGGTTCACAAATGAAAAGGTAGTAAAAGATTCCATAAACAGGGGTTTCAGGAGGACTGGCTCTTTTGAGCTGGATGTATAGTGGTTTTAATGTCACTCTCAAAGGAAGAGAAACCAGGAATTTTTCATCCTGGAGTTCTGAGAATCTGATGGTTTCAAATTATGTTAAAATTGCATGCTAATTATATTTTACTAATACAAATAATTTATATTTAGCACCTTTCATCCAAGGCTCTTCAAAGACAATATGAATATTAATTAATTAAGCCTCAGAATAACCTTGTGAACTTACATAAATACAGATGGTTAAACTGCTGATAGACAGAATATTTGAGTGAATAGGACAAGGACCAACAGTCCTGACATTCTGTACTCTGTTTAAACTGTTGTGGAAAACTGCCTCCTTTAAAACAGCACCTACATTATATACCTTTTCTCCTGTTTAGGGGTTGTGCAAGCTTTTTAATATTTTTTAAAACAACTTTTGATATTCAACCTTTTAAAAGCACACACTGGCTTGAAACTTAAAACTCTTGCGCACAAAGATTTTATTTAATGTGTCATGTTCAGCATTTGTTTCCCAATTTGCCTTGAGTAGCTATTAGGATTTCTTGCCTTTATGTAGACATTGCAATTTCAGTCAGTGCCAGGAAAAAAGTAATAACTCCTCTTTAGCAGAGCATAGGTTTTAAACGTTAATGAGAGACACTTGAAAATTGGCAGCTTTTCAATGTAGGAAGAAAGAGTAAGTTAAGTCTGATGTAATCAAGGGAAAAAAGAAACAGAAGACCCTCTCCCCTTGCAAAATGGTCTTGGCAAATGTGGAGTAGCAGGTGTGATGCTAGATCAGTAGCACCATGATCTATTGTCAAATAAGTGACAATGGATAAAAATTTCCAAATGAGTCCATGGTTCTGGGAAAATCCTGAATAGTCAAATCAATTATTTTTCTTTTCCATTTCTTGCAGATTTATAGGAAGCATTGGAGGAGGGGGAGGGTGTGTGTGTGTGTGTGTGTGTGTGTGTGTGTGTGTGTGTACAATACAATAAAACTGTTGCAATCTGCAATGAAAAGCAGCTGAGTTCAATCATCAAGATTCTTTAGATTCAAACCATCATGGGAATGACTGAAATTCAGAAAAGTACCATAAAATACAATGGAAGCAGTATTACGAATATTAGCAAGAGAAAGTATTTTTGTTACTTATAGCTAAAGTGTTAGGGCAGGGCTTTTACCAGGGATTATGGGCATTAATCTATGGTTACATTTGCAGTTAACAGACCTCCTGAGATTTTTCAAAATTTGTATGCACGCTATAAAAAATCACAGCCATGAGGTTATTAAAGCTTTTGCTTTTAGTAGGGATGGTGAACTAGTTTGAACCCCATTTAAAACCCAGACCTTTTAGTCCCATCGACCCCATTTTATTGTGGACAATTTAGAACAAACCTACAGCTATTCTAAAACAGCCAACATTATATACTTGCAAGTGTGTGATTATAAAAAAAACGAACTACTATGGTACTAGAATAAAATAACCCATAGGAAACACTCATTGTTAAGCGACTAGTTCATGAACTTAAGAGACCTCAGTGGAACCATATCTTAAGTGAATTTAACTTTTGATACTATACCTCCCATCCAAATAACAGCCAATAAAGAAATGTATCTTTACAAACCCATCTTTTGTGTATGTGCATGACCTTGGTGAGTGAAATTATAACAAATACTAGGGAATTATTTTCTTTGAAACCTGAGATGATGATATGTCTTAATCAGCTTTTATGGACTTGTGTCATAGGTGCACATACAGTTAGTTCACTTATATTTATACACAACTCTCAAATGTTGTGCAGCTCCATGTGTCATGTTTTGCATAAATTTAATGAACTAATTTGCAGATCATCAAATAATTTGCATATATATTATCATAAATGTCTGCTTCTAGCCTGTGCCTTTGCCCCATGCAATGGCAGTAGTAGACGCTGGAGATAAACACAATTTGACAGCGGTATGTGGGTTAGCTGGTGCTGGGGTGTTTAGAGGTTGGGGGGTGCTAGAAGTTATTTGAGGTTGCTGGGTTAGTTGGGTGGGTGGGTTTGGGGTGTTTGAGGACGCTTGGGTATGGTATTGGATGTCTGAGTGGTGCTGGGTGCTAGGGTGTCGGCAATATGGGGGCTGTGATATCTGAATGCTGTCTGGGCAGGGGTGTACCTCAGTATCTGGGAATTCTCTCTAGCAGCAGTGAACTTTTTTACTTTGTGTCCCTATCATCTACCGCCACTGCCTTCTCTTGTTGATAGTGCTGCCTACTGCTCCTGGCTGGTCTCTCCTTTCTGAGATCCATCAGAGGGAGCAGTGAGAGGGGAGGGACTTGCAGAGCAGGTGGCAGAGTGGTCCCCAGCAGGAGGAACTTCTGCTCTGCCTACAGCTCATCTGGTTGCCTGCCAAATGCCTGACTATCACACAAGATGCATGACACTTTGCAGCCCTCTTTACACGAATGTATACTGTGTTCAAAGAAGGCAAAGGATTCAACATGCTTGTTGGTTTTTTGGGTATCCCTTAGAATGTCGCTGGATGCCCTACTTTTACTTATGTAAAAAAGTGAGGGTCATGGGAAAACGGAGTTCAGTCCTGCTTTATCCTCAATAGCTTTTTCCTACTAATAATATTTACCAGGGATGCCAGGAGCACCGAAAGCACTTACTGGCTTTCTTAAAAAAAACAAAGGGCTCAGTCCTCTGCTGCATCCAAACTCCACTGGAGACATCAGAGGTTGGGGAGCCCACAGAGAATCTGGTTTCTGTGCTCTGACCTTTGGGGCACCATGGAAGTCTCTGTAGTATGTCCTGGTTGCATCTGCCCCAAGAGTTTGCCAGCCACTGTTTATCAGAGCACAGAATACTCCAGCCATACCCGCTTTGCCAGTGGCTGGGAGGCAGTAGCACAGGGCCTGCTATGCTGGCTTTTTGTCAGTCATGTATTTCCTTTCACTGGGAAAATCTACAGCTGGTTGCTTGAGCTGACTATACCGCATAATCCGAGTGGCACAAAAAGGCTGCCGTGGGGCTAAAATTCAGCCCAATTAGTGTAAATGGATATTTAAAAACTGGAGGAAGCTGTGTTTAGTGGTGAAAGCAAAGGATTGGGTCCTGGAGTTTCTGGTCTCACTCAATGTGACCTTGAACAATGCTTCAATTTACTCATCGGTAAAAATGGGAAGAAGGAAATCTTTTTCATGGTGTTAGTAAGACTTAATATTTGTGAAGTGCTTTGAGATCTGTAAATGAAAGATTCTAGAGAAAAGCAGTGTTGTTATAACTTCATAGGAAATAATCACATTTATAGCTAAGCACACTAAGATGGGCCACCTTGGACTCCAGAGAGGGCATCAGTTGACTATTGCAATGGTTAAGATATAGTTATATTCATATCCAGAATATTCATATTACAACTGCACAACTTTTTTGGTCAAAATGTTTTTAATTTTGGTCAAAATTTACTGGGTTTTTGACAAAAACAAACAAACAAACACCACCACACCAGATACTGTAAACAAGGAAAATAGATCTTTGTTAAAATTTTCAATTTTCAGACAAAAATTCTGTTAAAATTTTGATTAAAATTTTAGTGTCTCAGTTCAGTTTCAAAACTTGATTTTTTTTTTCTTTTACTGAAAAAGGAAACAAAAAGGGTTTTGGTTTTTCATTAAAAACTGACTGTTTCTGAAGGAATCTTTAAAAAATAGTCAGTCTGAATATTGAATAATTGGCTAAGTATATATTTTATTTTGTTTATTGTTACCTTTGGCCAGTCCTGAAGAAGGAAATACCTTGGTTACATGTTATGCTATTATCTAACTGGTCTATATTTCTTGTACTATAAATAAGAAAAGGAATTCTGTAATGAAAGCCCCATTTTACTGTAAAACTTCTGGGGAAGTCAGTCCTCATACTTTTGTAGACAGTGTGTCAAATCCTCAGGTATAGTAAATCATTATAACTCTGTTGAAATCAATGCCAACTTATAAGAATAGGGATCTGGTACACTAAGAAAAAGACTAATAATTACTGTAACCATCTTGTTATGAATCAACGAATAATAGATATTTGCATTGATTATAAGAGTGAAACCAGTTCAGTATTTCAGACCACCTGCCTCATCATAGTCTTCCTGTCATCCATAGTGATTTTTACTGCATAATACAAAGAGTAGGACAGGTGATGGTCTTGTGAAGCCCATGTTGCTTTCCAGAGGTCTCCCATATAAGATGTAAGCTTGCATCTGCACCACCCTTTAAAAGAGTGGAATGTTTACTCCCCTATGTGGCCACCCAGGCTGTCTAATACACTGGTGAGTGAAGGGGGATTGAAGGGCATGGGCTTGTATCTTACACTTGGCATATTGCTAAATCTAATTTCTTCAAAAAAGGGTTTATATTTTGAAAATACTAATGGACCCTTAAATATTCCATTTGGGATAGCTAGCTAGTACCCTGGGGGAAGGACTGGAACTATAATTGTGCCTGGTTCTTCCCTGGGATGTCTTACAGGGAGAATTCTTTTTGCATCTGCTGCAGACCTGCTTGTGTACTTCTACAAGTGCCAGGAACAATTCAGCCTTTACTTAATTAATCCATGCAACACCTATGTGAGAGAGGCACAAATTACCCTGTTTTATAGAAGAGAAAATTGAAGCAGATAGGTTATGCAACATACCCAAGGCCAAAGTGTGAGTCATTGTTAGCACTCAAATTAGAATTTGGGGAGTTCCTGGTACCTAGACCTGTGCTTGGGCCAGGTGACCAGACACCTTCATTCATCTGCTCCCTGTTTCCATCCCTCTTTCCCACACATGATATTTCAATACCTCCATATCCAGTCATCAGGGGATAAGGAGGATAGAGAATGAAACAAATTATTTTTTTAAGCTACTTTTTTAAATTTTCAACAAATACTTAGTTCTGGTTTGGCTGGTTGTTTGAATGCAGGTTCTATTCAGTATTTATTTGTCTGAACCAGTTCATCTACTCCTAATTTAAACCTCTGCAAAGAAGGATGTGCCACATATCCTATGTTACCCTGTGGTGCAACATGTACCATGTAGGACCATGTCATGCAGTGGATTGGTGTGTCTCCATCACATCTCCATCACAGAATTGTTTGCAAATAGTATGGTACAGCTTTAAGCATAATACTAGTTACGTATGAGCCTCTCTTTTTGTCCCTTCTATTGCAAGGTTCTTCTTATGGGTGAGCTTCAAGATAGCAGTTGAATGGGAGTTGGGGGAACCAAAGAAGCCCAGTTTTACATGTATATCATTTTCATTGCTTCATTTTACGTAATTTCCCCCCTTATTCCTGGAAGCCACCTGGCACTGTTTTTCCTGTAACCAGAGGAGCAACGTGCTGGGTTTCACAACCAACACACTATCATTCCTTGATCATTCAAAGCTGGTGGTCTTATAGAACAAGAAAAAATACTTCAGATTAGAACTTGTGGATTTTTACAACACTTATGCCATTCCTCCTCTGCAAACCATGCCAAAACTACTTCTGTGTCTGCAACATCAATAGGGTCATTTGATGGAATGTTGGGTTTCACAGATTATCAGAATTCCTGACTTGACGATTAGAGGAGGTTGTCCTTGGAACTTCCATGTGATTAAAGGCCGATTTGATAATGTGAGGTCTTTGCACATACTTCTACAATTGCCACCATATTTGTTTTTATTCCATATTTATTAAAAAACAAAACCACATTATTTTAAACTTACTGCAGAAGAAAATACAGCATGTTTTCCTGATCTTTCCATTACATTTGAGAAAAATAATTTTTGGTAGTTCCTGCTTAGCACTTTCTGTTGATATCTTGCTTCACAAACCACTGGGTGATGGCCTTCTCTTTAGGAGTTAAAACCTTCAAATGCTAATGCATCTGTTTAACTTGATGCACCTGAATTGTTTCACTGAAATTAAAGCCTGATTCAGCAGCAAACTAAAATGTTGGTACCCCTGTGCTGCTGGAGCTGTCTTCTTTTGCATGAGAGCCAAAACCAAACTTGTGACCCTCAGTGATTCCACGGCCAGCCTTCAAGCTTTATGTAATCCTGGCTTAAATTCCACTTAGCACAATTTCCCTGTTGTCCTAAGTGAAGATGATATTATTACTCACTTCCTGTCCCTCTATAACGTTCATGTAATGTTGATGGCACAGTTATAATGGCTACAGTGTTCCATTCCAGATTAGACTGTGTTTCAGTCCTGGATGAAGCAAAAGAAACTGGGCCCCGGGTTCATGTCAGGGGTGTAACATGTCTGAGGGGGTCAAGTTACATATCAGGTATATTTTGGCCAGGGAACAGGTGTTAGTGACAAAGTACGATGACTTTCCCCATTTGGGAATTCAGTAGGTAGGTAAAATAAGTAACTGACACCAAATTCAGCCTTAGCATAAACAAGCATGACGCCCATTGTCCTCAAGGCTAAATGTGGTGGTTGGTATGGATATAAATAAAGTGACTTCAAGGCTGGATGTCTAGGCATGCTGTGGATGGGGTGGATATGAATTAAAGCAGTGCTGTGTGGTAGAAGGACTGCTTTATTTTACAGCCTTTTGTTAATTGCTTTCCCTGCAACACCCCATTTCCATGTCTTCCAACAAGTATGAGTTACGCTTGTTTCATACTAACATCGGTGTCAAAATAGATGTATGTATAACCACTTGCACTTGGTACTCAGATGCTGCAGTCATGGGCATGGTTTATACACAGACTCTCTATTGCAAGCATCCTTCCAGGAAATCTTGTCCCCTTGTGTACTTTTTGTGAGGAAAATCTTGTGAAAGATGGGCAAATCCCATCTTTTAATCATAGAAATGTAGGACTGGAACGGACCTGGATAGGTCATCTATTCTGGTCCCCTGAGCTGAGTCTGGACCAAGTAAACCTAGAACATCCCTGATAGGTGTTTGTCTAACCTGTTCTTAAAAATCGTCAACCTCCTTTAGAAACTGATTCCAGTGTTTAGAAACTATCCTTAAAAAGTTTTCCTAATATCTAACTTGACTTTCCCTTGCTGCAGATTAAGCCTATTACTTCTTGCCTGTCTTAAGTGGATATGGAGCCCAATTGACCACTGATCTCTTTGTAACAGCCTTTACCATATTTGGAGATTATCAGGTCCCTACTCTGACTTTTTCTTGTTTCTTTTTGCACTTGTATTTATTAAATTTCATCTAGATTGTTTCAGACCAATTCATCAATTTGTCCAAGTCATTTTGAATCCTATCATCCATGATGCTACCAACCCCATGCAGCTTGGTATCCTCTGCAAATTTCATAAGCATACTCTCCATTCCTTTATCCAAGTCATAAATGAAAATATAGAATAGTACAGACCCAGGACTGATCCAGTGGGACCCCACTAGGTAAGTTCTCCCTCTTTGACAATGAACCATTGAGAACTACTCTTTGAGTACAGTCTTACAACCAGTTTTGCACCCACCTTATAGTAATTTCATCCATAGCTTGTTTATGAGAGTGTTGTGGGACTGTATCAAAAGCCTTACTAAAATCAAGGTACTGTATGTCTACAGCCTGCCCCTGCTATCCCCATCTTCCCCGATAGGCCTGCGACTCTCTCAAAGTAGGAAATTAGGTTGGTTTGGCTTGATCTTGACAAATCCAAATTAATTAATGTGTTATTAATAAACAGAGAACCCCCATAAAATTTAGCATTTCTTATTTAAAATAAAAGTTCTGTAAGCAAATGTAATAGCAATAATGAAACACTCCTATTACACAACATGCAGCTTTCCAGTCCTTTGCGCCCCTTGATGCAGCTTTTATTGTGTCACTTTATCACCTTTTTTAAGATAGAGTGCTACCACTATTATGCCAAGTAGTGCACCTACCATTTACTTTTCATTTAAAAGAAAGAAAATGTTCATCAGAATGCAGCAAGGACATGGTTTTCTAGCTAAGCCAATTGGTTTTAAATTTGGGCCTCAAAAAATAAAATTAAAATTGTTTTTTGCCTCTATGGGTCTTCCAGGACTAGAACCTCAGGGAGATACCCATATATACCAGTCTTAGTTTGCTTTCCTCAAATTCCCTCCTTTCTCCCTATGTCCTGTTCTCCACCTGAAGATAACAAGTAATCTTTACTGTAGAAGGTTCAGGCACTGAGCCATATTCAAAGGTATATACAGAAAGGCAAATCTGTAACAGATAAACAGCCAACAACAAAGTGTTAGAGGAAGATGGGCCTTGCTAAAACAACACCCTGTGTATGTGAATTACACTTACTTGCATTTACTTACTCCAAGTAACTAATACGTACTTCACACTGCCATTTACATCACCTCTGAATTTGCCTCATAGTATCCAGTCCTGCTATTGTTGAAAGCGTTGGCAAAAGCCCGTCAAATTCAGTGGAAGTGGAAGCAGCCCCTTAAGGTTTGTTGTGTTTTTACTCTGTGCAGGCCTACAAATAGGTGCATGCTTGAAATTCTGTTTAAAAAAAACCATAAACATATATTTCTTCTAAAAATACTTTTGCATATTTTCCCCCAACTTATTCTTGCTTTTTAAATTTGGTTCTGAGCTTAATGTGAGCAAAATGCTTTCATCTAAAAATAGTTTACCCACATTTTTTATCCATTAGACCAAAACAGGCTGTGGTCCTGTTCTGCTTCTCCCACCTCATCTGAGGGCGGCAATAATGCCAAGCTGTAAAGATCCTTTCCAGTGCTTGTATCTGGCCTCTTAGAAAAGTCCACATGGAAATTTGCTGGCAATGAAAAAACGGACTCTGGGTCTGTGATGTGGTTAAACCTATCGACAACTTTCTGAGCTGCTTTGTGACAACGTGTTCATTCCATTGTGCTTGTTCAAAATTTATGAACTGTCATCACTTCTGGAATATGGTCACACATTATTTCCTGATGACACACCCAAGAGCTTCCCTCCTATGGTAAATGCTAATAATTTATTCATTTATACCAAAGTCTCCCAGACTAACCTCAGAGCCACCTTTTCATAGTCAGCTGTGGACAAAATACTCAGGGTGTCTCCATCATTCTGAGAAACTCTTTTTATGGACCCATGTGTGTCTAAGTAAATTGTGTTCCATTTGGGGCCAGTCCCAGTCCCCCTGAAGTCAGGTTTTCCCATTGATTTAAATGGGACTAAGATTCAGCCATTTGTGAAGAAGGCCCAGTTTGTTGTAATAACCATGTTCTTGAAGGACTGAGCACCTTGAAGACATTCAGTCCATTAGATATTTTAAACCCTGAACTGCCTAACCTGTACAATTTCTTAGTTACAGTCTCTTCAATTTATGTGAATTTTGAGGCATCTATAAATGACAAAAATAAATGACATAATGGTTTCAGAACTTGAGACATGAAAGCTTAGGTAGCCTGAAGTGCAATTACCAAATGAAAGCAGCCTAAACACATTTGGCTTTTGCCAAAATATTTAACATTTCATTGACTAAGCGGCACCATCAAAGATTTTTAAGAATTCTGTACATAAATTAACACTTAGAGGACTGGAAAGACAAAGGATAACATCAGTGAAAGGCAAAGGAATGTACTGAATGTTGTTCACATGGTTTGGGAAATATTTTACAAGCCATTGCAATGTCTGATCTGTGGTTTTTCTTCATGTGGCTCCAATCTGTAGAATTAAGCAATCGTATCTGTGGTATTGCTAAACATGCTAATGCAGTTGGTTGGCTTTGTTATGTCTTACCCTTTTTTGTCACAGCACTGCAAAGTGCCTCACCCTAACTTAAACCATATGGACAGGGATCATGTCATACTTGGAAAGAAACCAATCAAACAAGACATACGAGGGTGGGCAGACCTGACTTGTTTTAACAAACTTTAAGAAAACATTTCTAAGGGGATATTCCAGAAAAACATGCTTACCAAGAGGTCTTGGAACAGATGTTTCAGCTCATGGATTATGTTGCTTCTCAGTTATTGTTATAGAACTCATATAGGTATAACTAATTCAAACAAAGTTTTGAATTACTGTGACCTGCTAGTGCTTTTGCTACAGATCTTCTCTTTTCTGGCAAGAGAAACGTGCAGGACTAGACGCTGAGCACCCACATTGTAGCCTTCCCACACCTTTTACAGATTATTCAGTTAGAAGCATCATTATCAGTTGTGCCTCTCGTTATGATCTTGTACTCCAGTGGCTCAGTAAAAATGTACAATAATCCTTAGGGGTTTTCTGCATTTCAAACACGTACAGTGGGTTGAAGCACGAAGACAAAAAATGGGAGAGAAACTGGCACTAAAAACCTGTTTACCAGGTATGAAACAGTTGATTAAAGTAAACTTTTGCGTGGAAGCACTATAGATTTTGTTTGTGAGATCGCATTGTCACTTGTCCTAAATGGCAATTATTTCACCTTGCCTGAGCGATTTGCATTCATTCTCACACAGTAACTTTTTAAAGAAATTAAGGTAGTTTCAAGATTTTATATGTTTGTGTTCCTTGACTTGGCAGCTGTCTAGGGAGAGGAGGTGAACCTAACAAAAACTTAGTTACAACTTACATCCGGTATATATGAGAGGGAGCATGGTACGGAAGTCAGATCAAGATACTGGCAATGAGGAGATTTGAGTTATGTTGCTTGCTCTGCTCCTCACATTGTGTGGCTTGTTCAAGCCATTTATCCTTCTTGTAGTTCATTTTTCTAATTTGTAAAAGGGGGTTGATATTTATATATTGCAAAGACTATTATAAGGATTAATATTTCTAAAGTTGAAAGAGGCTATAAATGCTCATTTTCATTAAAGCCCTAAACCATGCTTCAATATATACCTGATTTCTTTTATTGTGGTTCTGCCATATGGCCCTTCCTGAGACCAAGCTGAAGCTGTCCTTTGGATATATTGGGGGTTATAGCTACACATTTAGAATATTACTTATTTCTCTAAGGTGAACAAACAAATTCATTGCCTCAGCTAATGTACATTCTTTGTGGAAATCAGAACTTTGAGATCTACAGAGCAACAGATGGATTTATATCAGTGTTTCCAGGTCACATTCTGAACATACCTTGGACCTGAAACCTGATCTAGCTAGATCACAAGGGAAAGAGTTAAATTTCTGAAAAGGACATAGCTGAAAAAATATGTATGTGTACCAAGCAGATTGTGCCTGGTGCTTGCTGTTTTGTCACCAATCAGATGCTTTGGATAATTCTGTGGTACCCCTATCTAATACCTGTTTAGTCAAACTAGCTACAAAAGAAGCATAAGAAATAAGAGTTAGGCATTTGGAATAAGGAAAGTTGATGAAGAGATTTGGTTATAAATAATAATCTTCTGCCCTTCATTCCAAAATATCACACAGTGCTTTGCAATTTTACAAACATGTATACAGGATTCAGTTTCCCTACCACTGAAGAGCAGCCACCTCTAAAAATCTACAAACTCAACATTTGTTGTTAAAATAGGTTGAAATGGTTTAAAAGAATTCAGCATGGGCAAACTTTAATTTCATTAGGTTCTGCTTACATTCAACTGTACCCCATGGCTTTTACCAACTTTATTGAACTCTTCATTTTCAGGTAAAAGTTGCATTGATCCCTCTCTTTTGCTTTGGTTACTCACACAGACTCCTATCTTCTATTTGTCCGGACTCATTCACTCTTCCCTCTAAAAATTTCTCTCATGTAATGACGCACACATCCTAGTTAGGATTTAAACATGTCAGACTCTCTTCGCCCATATACAATTTTGGCTCTTTGTATTTCCTTTTCAGCCAAACCTGAACATTATCCTGAATCAAATGTCTTGCTACAGTTTTTTTTTTAATATGTAATAAAATCAAATATATACTTTTGATTTTATTAATCGCTCTTATTTTTTTAAATGACTATTTGTTTCAACAGGCTATATAGACCTTCACTGGGATTTCACATGGGCAGGATTTGATCAAGAAACCTAGAGGTGAAAAGTTATATATCCAATTGCTAGTCATTACCCTCAGCCATTCAGTGCACTGCTTGCATTTAAGCCTTTTTTTATTTTATACTGTACCTCTGTCTCACAAACATGCTTGTTTGTCTGAGTAGCTCCTTCCTAATTACTTGTCACTATTGAGCTGCCTGCATTGAACCATTTTTGCCTTAATTAATTAATTTTAGCTTTTTAAAGATCTCTGGTTTTCTGTATGCACATGTGTAATCTGACTACACTCATTCACATTATGTACCGCTTTTACTACTGTCCATTTCTGACCAACATTATTCTTTGCCTTTGATTTCTGGAGAAAATTTCCATAGCTGCTATACCTTCAACACTGACATTAACCTCAGATATGGAGCTGTGTCAAAAATACTCTATGAGCAGAATTTTATCATTAGGAAATGTGCAGATGGAAATTGGAGATGGCTCTCATTTTCCTAATGTTAGGGCTACACACATCATAGCACCTTTCGTTAGTGGAGCTCAAACACTTTAAAAACTAATTTGTGTTAGAAAATGCTCTGAGATAGGTGATGGTATCTCCACTGCACTTCAGGTTGGACAGGAACTTACGTTGATTTACAAATTCTTTAAAGTTTAAGAAAAGTTGATCACACATTTAACAGATGGAAAATCCAATGAAAAATATTCCCATGGATAAAGTGTGTCTAATTTAACTAGACCTGATTCTGATCTTGTTTATACTAGTGCAAACCAGGAGTAATTCAGCTGAGGTCAATGGATTTACATCAGTGTAAGCAAGACCAGAATGTGGCCCACTGTACTCTAAAAATGTCATGAATTCAAAACATGGTGATATAGTGCTTCTTTGCTTGTTCTGCCAAATTTTAATAGCATTTCTTGGCAACTTGGTGAAACTGGAGGAGACTGAAGTCCCAAAAGAGGCATTGAAATGGTTTTAAGTATTGTTTATATTTGATACCCTCAACAGATACTAGATACTCCAAAGAAACATTTTCAAATATAATTTGCTATCCTATTCAGACCTAATTACCATTCAGCGCAAATGTTGGGAATGGGAAGACAATAGCTCAGAATGAGAAGCCACAGCCCTTCCATGAGGTATTAAGCAGATGTTTTAAACAGCATATGGAAAGCTGCTGGTCTTGTTTCCTGGTGTTTATTGCTTAGTTTATGCTTTTTTGTGACTAAGGGTCCTTTTCAATATTCCTTATTCCAGCAAAATGCCCATGGGGAAAGAGCCTGAGTCCTGTATTCAGTGTGCACTCAGTCCTTACTCGGGCAAACTCCAAATGGCTTCATTGTCCGTTTTTCCTAAGTAAAGAGAATAGGATTATACTCTGAGTAACAGCCACAGATACGCTCTTTGATAACTGGGTCTGGCTCCAGTGATTCCAAGGGGGTGTGGCAGAACTGCTCAGTTCAAGTCTTTGACTGGATAGATTCTGCTCAACATCGTGTGCGTGTGTTTCTTATTGTTTTAAATTTTGCGCGCTCAAGGGCAGAATTTGGCCCAAAGTGAACACAGCAAAACCGTTGCTTATAATTGCAGCTGTACATCTGCAGTATATATTTTACATCAATAGCAAAAAGCACCTTTATGTTGTTTCTCCCTCTCTAAGACAGCACCTGTCTTCAGTTTAATTAATGTTTGGAAAGCACTGAGATTATGTTTAAGCACTTATCCACTCTTTGCTCAACTGCTCTTAACAGTGCAGTGGAAGAGGATGAAGCATAAATTGAGTATCATTCAGTTTACTTTAGACGAGATGTGGGTCTTTATGATGAGAATTAAGGAAGAAAATCAAAATAAACCCTCAGGTTTTGTCTCTGCTTTGTGGACTTGAAAGATCCCATGTCAATTTCCTAAGAGTAGGGGTTTGCCCCAGTATCCTTTACTAATACTGTCTTTCCCTTGAACAGTTTATTGTATTGTGATTAGTTGCCACTATTGGTCACAATCGTAGATGCATTTCAGTAGTACTAAAGTAACTTGGGAATGTTGGGATGCAAGACTTGGTATCAATATAAGATACTGACATAGGTCCAGTTAGTTGTCTAGCTGATGGTTCTGCAGCCTTTACTTCGGGTTCAAACTTAGTCAAGGTAATTGCAAATGCATAGTGTGCGTGTGCAATTCTCAAAATATAGGCCATATGCAAAAGTACATTTCCATTACAATAAGTGAACTACTTTTTGGCCATTCAGATGAATTAAAATGTGCATATCTATTTTGACACAAAAAATAATTAGATGTGTAGTCTTAAAAATTGCCACAAAAATGTGTCAACTCAGACACAAAGTCTACTTGTGCACCATTATCTTGAAAACAATGGGGGCAGGGGATGATATTTTACTTGACTCCGTTATCAGACCTCCATGGGTTGATACAGTTCCTCAGAATTTGATGAGTCATAAAACTGCCTTTATGAATAGAAGAAATGAGTAAACACAAAATGTTCCCAAACCTTTTCTTCCCTGATTTGCTTAAATATTTTATAACATTTGTTTCCAATAAATTATGTGGAAAATTTTGCATGTTACAACATTCTGACTAGAGAAGCCATTTGTTGGAAAGTGATGTGAATATTAACTAACAACCACACCAGCTGGTACTTCCAGGTCTGGTCTGAAGTATATTAGCTGAGAAAACAGAGCAGAGAATTTGGTAATATTGCTTGTCATGTTGTATATGTTATGTAGTAACTCTTATGTAGCTATATAGAAGACTTGAGCCTGCAGGTCCAACATCTGTACTACATACATCTATGAATTGAAGTATATTCTCAACATGCTGTGACTCCCATTGTGATTGTTTCTAGACCATTTTTATCATTGCCTTGTAAAGAGAAGTAGCTTATCTAGACTGGAATATGGAAAGTTGAAATTCAGAGTCAAAGTAGAACTATATTTCTCAATAAGTTATTGTTTGTTTGAGGACAGCCTACACAATATGACATTTTTAGGGGTGACACTTACAGGCCTTTTGGATATTTAGAAGATAACTCATTTTAAGGGAGAAACAGCTCTGCCTATATACAACATATGCCTTAGTGCCCTGAAATTCCCAACAGGATCACTTTGTTGGAACTAAAGGAAAGCAATAGCCTCAGTTTTACTTATTTGGGAATGGGGAAGAAGAGAGACATCCAGTCCTCCATTTCTTTGTTGATTTTGCTAAATAATAATAGCAAATTTCCAGGTTCTATAATTTTTCGTTGCTCCTGCTTCCATCTTGCAGATCTGAAATGAAAGTTATATTGTGCATGCATGTGATCTTGAGAGGAGTGCTTCTAACCCTGCCGATTAAGTGGTGGTAGGGTGATCAGCTAGCCTCCTGGCACATTAGGTGTCCTTTATGTACTGGCTCCCTACAAGTGTAGACATCAAACACAAGGTTAAACGACAGTCACTAGCTACCTTTGGCCTGGGAGCTGTGTGTCTAATACCCATCATATGCAGTATACCGTATATGTACCCATTTCATGAGCCATAATCAAAACTCCAAATCTGGAACCTGCTGCCCTTTGGGAAAGTTCAGATCCAGACAGCACAGCTAGTCCCTCACTTTATAATGGACCATATCAAAATCCTGGATGAGACCACCCATTTGGATCTAGAACCAAGCTTTGTGACGTGAGCCCAGCTCATTATCAGTATACTGTACAACATTCCTTTTCAAGGTACAGTATTTAACTAAGCTATAATGTGTGAATAGGCTTTTACCTTTGATTAACTTTGGAACAAAAATATTCACATTTGGTTCAACATTATGTTAGACTGGAGCACTATCTCACACTACTGTAGCCCTCTCCCAAGCTCTGCTGCCATTCTTCTGCACTTTCCATTGTTGCCATGTTCTCTGCTGCTTCCCTGTTCAGAACTTCCTCAGTTCTTCTAGCAGACTCTCAGGCTGTAGGTCTGGACTTGCGTTTTCAAAGAGAGTGTATTTTGGATAAAGCTGAAAGGAATAGAAAGAATGTTTCAAAGATGTTGACGACTTGCATTATTTTCTGAGGTGCTTGTATGCCTGATTAATGATAGCCTAGTTATAAACCCCAGGGATCATGTTTTCTCCTCAGTGGTGAAAAGTGTAATATGAACTGCAAGAAAATGTCAGATTTTCTATCACAGCTGTTTTCTGATTAAATAGCTATGCCAAAAATGTAAAGGAACTACTCAGCTGCACTTCAGGACATTTGCCTTTTGTTTATCCCTTCAGTGCTGACCCTCTACCACAGCCTCTGAGTAAGCGTTGAGATTTTCTGATATTTAGCAATACTGGAAGGATGCAACTCTGGAAGGACTTGTATAACTTGTTTCAGGATGCTACCATGTTCCACTGGGAAGGAAATATATGCCTGGAAAGGATACAATTAAACCGATATTGAACAGCCACCCAAAGGATCAGCAAAACTCAGTTTTATAGCAGGGGTTGCCTTTATCAAACCATTGTACTGTAAAGCTTGGAGGATATTTTAAATGTTTAAGCCAGGCAGTGGTTCTCCTATTTTTACTTCAGGCAGGTCATTTCAAAATGAAGAGACACTCTCAACACCCGGTTCCCCACTGCTTGTTTCTCAAACATCCCAAAGCCTTTTCTGGTGCACTTGTGGTTTGTGGACCACTGGTTTAGACCACTTGCCACAATAGAAGTAAAACGGTGGGGATGAACTTAACAAACAGCAGATCTTCTGCTCACCTGATCTCCCAGTTTTTGTACTCAACTGAGCAAAAATAGGATACAGTTTGGGAAATGATTTAAATGGGAGACAAGGTTATCTGCTTCTTTGGAAAGCTAGATATAAGGAATGATCTCCGACAAGAGCCGTCTTTTCTTTGTGTGTCAATGCAAACAAAATATCTGGTGGGTAATACATATAGCCAAATGTTCATTTGGATTAGAGGTGCAGCTAGTCAGAAAATTTTCAAAAATTTTAACATGAGATTTTTTTTATTATTTTCATTTTTCAACCAGCTCTGCTTAGAATTCAACTTAATGATCCCAAAAGAAGATGCTACCATCAGGGAAAAAAATTCATGATCACATAGTGAAGCATTGGCTGTGTTAGGACTAGAAGCCAGCCTCCGACCAAATCTATGCTGTACCCACTAGATGATGCTGACTTCTGCCACTATTTAATTTATCATTATTTAAGAAATTTAAACTGTGTCATAACTAATGGCAAAGATGATCCTGACTTTTTCTAATTTATATGATCAAAATGTATACTGGAACCAGCAAGTCAAACAAATGTGCTTGTAGCAGTTGTGTATAATGTACTTAGACATCTTCTGGTTAAAGAAGGTAAATGGTACCTTTCCTAAATTGTACAGTATGTGATCAAAATTAGACAAAACATGGCACTAAACATTAAACACTAAACACTAAAGTTGCTTGAAGTTAGTTTTTTGCAGAATTCCAATAAAGTAAAATGCCAAGCTGTACTGGAGTCAGTTAATTCCAGTGGCAAAAATTATCAATATTTCTGGATCTTCTGTAATAAAAATGCAGTGAACAGAGCTAGCTAGCTTGACAGCTTGCTCTTTCCAAAGTCAGCAAATCCTTACAGAAACTCGTCAGTGACCTCACCTCTTCTGTGAATGTGCAGGTGTAACAGACTCCTCATCTGCTTTCAAAACTAGAGAGAGATTCAGACTTTTCAGCTTTCCGTTCTTTGAAGTCCCTTGAGTTAAGAAAAGGATCTGCAGTTTTCCTTTTCCCCAGAAATTCGACGCTTATCACACAAGATGGCCAGACAGACACTATATGCAGCTATAAACAGTAGTCACCAGGCTGACCACCTCCTTCTCATTCTTTAACAGGCCAGATGATTTCTTTTAGCTCCTTCTCTTCTATATTAAGCCAGAGGATATCTGTGAGAAACAGTGTCCAACCAGGTCCCATGCCAAACTGCTTTGCGGGAATTGCATTGATTTTGGCCTCCCATGCAAAATGTAGCAATGGGAAATGATTGAAAAACATTCATTTGTCAATATCACCTCTAGTGTGGGACTCTGTGTGTGAGTGGAGAGCTGCATTAACCACATTATGACCAGATATGGTTATGAATCATTGGTAGACCCACTGCTTCTGTCGTCTTCCCTGTTTTAATTAGGTCTTTCTCCGTCACAGGTTTTGGCAGCAATAGTAGCCTCCTTTTCCAGTCTGAGTCACAATTTAACTGTTGTTTGAGTATCTTATAACAATAACCCAGGCTGTTTTGGCAAAGAGATTTCATGCCAGCCACATCTCCATTGGGCATCTACACTGATGATAGTGTCACTAGGCTTACACACCAATAAAAGAGATTGCTGAGCCTCGGATTATTTCGCTTGATTTTAGAAAGGGCTGAGCGACTATCACTGCTATCTGTAACTGTTCTGATCTTTCTATCTGAGCTGCTGCTCATCTGTGCGTATTAGAAGGAATATAATCCTCCTCAGTCTTCTCAACAATGCCCTTGATCCTTTACTCATTTTCCTTGTACACAGCAATGCAGTATGCTTCAGTTAAAATGATTTGTCCTGACCTGAGGCTGTGAGTGGCCAAGCATTTCTTTCATGGGAAGCCCGAGCTATGCAGAATGATGCATAAACCTAAGAAGTTAGAACGTTTGGCATCTTTACATGCAAGCTTGATCCACATCCTAGGCTGTGTGGCCTAGAGAATAGCACTTTGGACTGGGACTCCATAGACCTTCGATCTATTCCCAGCTCTGCCACTGTCCTACTGGGTGACTTTAGGCAAGTTACTTCATTTCTCTATGCCTCAGTTTCACTATCTGAAAAATGGGAATACTGATCCTGACCTCCTTTGAGATCTGGTGAGCAGCATTACGTAAGAGCTAGCTATTCAAACCTTAAAGTGAAAAACACTTAATTTCTACATTGTATGCCATGTGTAAGGACCAAACCTTGGCCATCCATAGTTCTGCAGCTTAGGAATACAGGAGGAACAGACTTCGTAGAAACTCTGCAGGTAGTCCCTTGTATACCAGAGAGTCCAGCTTTGTGGGCAAACCCTTACGTTCCTGTGCAGGAGGGTTTGGGTTGACGGGTGCAGGGCATGGCATAAGAAGAGTTGTGGTGGAGCTCCTATTATTTAGCAGCACTAATCACTGTTCCCGCAGAGCCAGAGAGCAGAACCAGAAGGGGCTACTACATCCTCAGGGCTGCATAAGAGGCTGTGGGGTGCCTCCAGTGGCCTGAGAGAGGGTATGATTTCTCCTTCTATGAAACCTACACTGTGCCAGACTTAGCTTCTTGGGCATGGTAGAGGGGAGGAGGATTGAGCTCAAACATTTTTGCCAATAGTCTGTAATGGAAACAAGTTAATTCCCAGCCTACTCTGTGTGCATTGCCATTATTAGTCACCTCCCTAAGCACCTTATTTCCCATATTAAGCCTACGCAGACACTCAAGCAAGAATTTTCTAACCATACCTCCAGATGAGTTTTCCTTGGATATTTGTGCCTGGAACCTATTAGTATTAATGAGAGTTATGTATACACAGAGGGAGGAGAATACAGCCTTTTGGGTGTGAGGAACAGAAATCTCTTCACTGTCAGGTGAAGGCCAAAGGGAACAATGCCAACAGTGCCTTGTCTTTTGCTTGCAAGATGTATTCACAGGTATTAAGCCATTTCTTTACAGTTATTTTCCTCTCATAAACTCATGTAAAACCAAGTGCAAACTACTAAATAATTATCTGTTCTTTAACCTTTTAACAAGAATAAAAGCTCAGTGTTGACTCCAATATTGGCTTTTAAGTGCCTCCTCCCTTTGTCTTGACCTCAACTTAGTCACAAAATGTGCCTGTAGCTTTCACAAAGTCATTGGACCTAATGGAATCCATTTGGGGTGTCCAGTATGGAGAGGGGGGAGTCGAGGGGGGGTCATTATTCCTGGGTGGAGGTACAAGATGAATAAATAAAATGTTTAATTGTCAAACTAAAGGAAAGGAAAAAGAACCATTATAATGAGCACTTGGTACAGCTTTCCTTTATTCTTTTACTCTGTGAGTGTGTGCACCAGAGCAGTGGTCTTTTGGGGGTTTTTTATGACATTTATAAACCTTTTTTCTTTTTTGGGCTAGGTTTTTATGTATTTAAAGAAAAACCATGTCCCTTTGAATGTCCCATGAAAAACCATGTCCCTCCAAAACTGCAGAAATACCAAACTTTCCCTCCCATGGGAAAGAAAAACCATGTCCCTCCAAAACTGCAGAAATACCAAACTTCCTCTGTTTCACAGCAGCAATTGTAAAAATCTTTTCTTCTCAGCAGCTTTCTTTCTGTTGGTATGATGGTTGAGAGCACTTCCCCAACCACCCTCCCTCCTCCCAGGGGAAATTAAAACAAAGTCAAAATCAGCCTTCCTGATAGAAGCAAAGCTTATAACATGAACTCCACAATACACTTGAGTTCGGCCAGCGTTTCTGTATACAAGAACCCTGAAGTGGCTCCTGTAACAACCCATATTAGCCTGTATTGCTTTTCAGCGTTTCAAAGATGCAGAGCTCTTAGATTCATACACTCTAAGGTCAGAAGGGAACAATATGATAATCTAGTCTGACCTCCTGCACAACGCAGGCCACAGAACTTCATCCACCCACTCCTGTAATAAACCTCTAACCTATGGTGGAGTTATTAAAGTCCTCAAATCATGGTTTAAAGGCTTGAAGATACAGAGAATCCACCAGCAAGCGAGCTGTGCCCCATGCTACAGAGGAAGGCAAAAGTTAAGTCTTTCTTTAATAAATTTAAAGATAAGTCTGCTGACTTATCCTGGCAGCAAGATCAAGTCAGTTTAATTGGCTTCATCTCAATAGTACATATTAGTTCCATCTTCTCTCCGACACCAAGGACATGATGGAAGGAGCAGAGGGCTACTGCAAGAAAAAGCCCTAGGGACAGTCAAACTCAGGAGAGAGCTTATGCTGAGGTTTATGTTGTAAATTAACATTAAAGTTAAAGGCAAACACCAGGAACAGTGTAAATTTGGACTATATTTAGTGTATTTGTACTGTGGTAGAAGCAGGTGAAACTCCATTTTCCTAAAAGCATATGTATAATACATACATATTTGTGTATATGTGTACACAAAACTTTTGAAGCTATCAAAACTCATATTTCCATATATTTATTTATGAATATACTATATATAATGTTAGATCAGTTATTAAAGTTCTATAGTAGTTAGAGGCACCTATATTCTCATAGTCACTAACATATCTCCCCAAACTTGACATTTTTACTACATGGATACTTCACTTGTAACGATATAATAAAAAAATATAAGTTTTAGCAGGACATTTACAAATACAAATTACTTATTGAATGTTTTTCTAGTTTTCTTAATATTTTTATAATAGCAGATCTTTGCAATAATCTTGCTAACATGAATCTACATTTGCATGTAAGCTTGTCTAAACAATTTTAACAACTTCATAAGTAATAGAGCATACCTCCATAAATGCTGATTTGTGTATATGTGTTGTTTTATATTCCTTCTAGACATTCTCTTTGCCCTCTTAATCTCTCTCAACACCCCTTCAGAATAAAAATGACTGAAAGTTAAAAGTCAAGCACTTCCTTCAGTAGTAGTGGCTACTTACCATTTGTAGTTTAAATTGTTTATAGTCTATATATGACTAGAATCTCAGACACACATGCACACACATACCTTTTCAAGTAAATTAATCATAAATAACTCCTTTCTTTTATTCAGGCTTCTTTGTTCTTCATCAAATTCTTCCTTAAGAAAGCAATGGAGAAGTCAACATTTTATTTGTAAGAGGGTTTTAAAGAGAGCCACTCCCGGAAGACACGAGAAATATGTTTGTGGTTTTTTTCTGGAACTCCTGGATTTATGGTACTTGCAAGCTGAGCTCATATACAACAAACCCTTAGTCACAGAACAGTCTGTTTTGACCGTATTAAATGATCCATGCAAGTCACTCTTGCTGTACAAGAATTCGTAATGTCTCCATTTCAACACCTTTTAAAGAATATGTTAACATTAACTTGCAGACATGGACCAGAGCTGAGATCTTTTCAAAAGAGTGACATTTAGCACAATTATTTGATGTTCTAAATGGCTGAGGACTGTATTAAGATCTTGGAAGCAGCGTGAGTGTCCTACTGGAAGCAAGTGAGAGGTCATGGACCTCATTTTCTGACTTGTTTTAGACTTACTAATCACATAAATTGTTGAAAGATCTTAATTTGTTCCATCTCTAAATCAATTTTGTTGAGTTAAAACCTGCCTAATCAAAAATAATTGGTGTTAATCCTTGTTTATGTTACCTTACCAAATCCATGACTACCAGAACTACTTGGTATTCATTATGCTGCCATTCAGATCTTCTTGGTAACACTACAGATGGAACTCAGTCCCCTACTGCTCAAAAGCACTTGCTCACCCATCTCTTGAGCTGAAGGAGAATCTTCTTTGGGCGATGCTGTCAAGAAATTCTTGACTATCCTCTTGAGGGTATTCAATGCTGAAATCTTGAGGAAAAAGCTCAGGAGATCTTGGCACTATTGAACCTAAACCCTACCCTTAGACCTGAACCACAAACTCTGCTCTAAAGAAAACCAGATCCAATCACTCTCCTCAGCCCATGTCTCATGAAAAGTGACACTTAGGGCCTGGCAAAACTCTGTGGTTTCCTTTGACAGAGAGTTGTAAGGATATTTTCATGGGTTTTGATCCCACACGTTGTTTTGAGTTTGAAATTAATCCAAAGACTCAAAGTGAAACTTACTTGAACTGCGTTGAGTTTAATGGCAAATTCTCTAAAGGAGAAATCATCAGTAAAAGTTTCACCAGCTCTGTTCCAAAGTAACTTCATTTTTCTTGATGCCCTTCGGTTGATGTATGGAACTATTGTAGAATCAAATATAGACTTGAAATACGGAGGTTGCTGGGATGTGAGCAGGAAAGGAATCCTTGCATCTTGCTGCTTATCTGGATTTTATCTTGATTGCTGGAGTTAACATAAGGACAACCTATTATGCATGGAAACAATATAAGAATTCCCCAGGGGACTGTAATTGTTCCTTAGGTTGATATTCAGGACTGTGAATGGAGTTGGACAATACCTTGGTGCTAGAATGTGAACTAATCGTCATATTCATTTGCCCAGCTCTTACATTTTAGAGGCAGGAAAAGAGAAATGAAGATGGATCCATCCACTCAGCGTTAGTGCATAGTGGAGTAAGCACAAGATTTCTGGGCTAGCATGTGCTAGCGGAGGGAAGTATGTATGCTAGATAGCTGGGAAGTTAACCACATACCCAACCTGGCAAATGACTTCCTGTTGGGGTCATGGTGGGACCTCAATGGTGACTAAGATGATGACTGGGGAAGGGGCCGGGGGGAATATGATAGAAGTCTTTCGAATTATGAATGGTGTGGTGAAAGTGAATAAGGAAGTGTTATTTACATAAGAACCAGGGGTCACCTAATGAAATTAATAGGCAGCAGGTTTAAAAGAAACAAAAGGGAGTATCTTCACATAATACACAGTGTGGCAGGGCCAGTCCAGATGGCTATGCGAGGGTGCTGGAAGGCATATATATTAGCCCCAGGCTCAGCAAAGCCCTATTCCCCAGGTGATCCAGCTGGGGCTGCTTTAAGGTAATTAGGCAACCTGGGGCCTATCAAGGAGATTGCCCCAGCACTTAAAAGCCACCAGTTCAGGCAGGCAGGCTGTGGAGTGTGGAGTGCAGAGGGTGGAGTTTGGAGGTTATAGTTAGGAGTTTACAGTTTATAGTTTGGAGTTTACAGTTTGCAGTTTGAAAGCCTGCAGTTTGGAGTTGGCAGTCTGCAGCCTGCAATCTGCAGAAGCTTGGAGCTTCCATGGTTGCTGCCACAACACCGGAGGCAGAGGACCCAGCTGGGGAAGCAGGGAGCAGACCACGGAGTGACCCCAGGGAAGGTAGCAGAACTCAGGGGCAGAGCGGGCCCCGTCTCCTCCCTACCCCTCCGGCTCACCTTCCCCCAGCTGCACCACCGGCCAGGCCGGAAGAGTGCAGGACTCACGAGGGCGGAGTATACCTTCCCCCCCCTTACCCTGTTACAACAGTCAACCTGTGGAACTCATTGCCAAGGGATGTCGTGAAGGCCAAAACCATAGCTGGATTTAAAAAAGAATTAGATAAGTTCAGGAGGAGAGGTAGATGTACTCGAATGCAATCCCAAGCAGTGGATGTCTCTCTCTCTCTGACTTCCAGATACTGGGACTAGACAACGGGGGATGGATCGCTTGCATTGCCCTGTTCTCTTCATTCCCTTTGAACTACCTGGCATTGGCCACTGTCAGAAGACAGGATACTGGTCTAGATGGACAATTGTATTACTCAGTATGGTCATTCTTATGTTCTCTTCTCATGTATATATAGTAGCTAGTCCCTATTCCTGGCTAGCTCGACAAAATAGTGAGTATGAAGCATCAGTTCTTTGCTGACCTTAGAGGTGGGCTTGAGTTGTGACATTTACATCCTTACTCATGTCTCAATCTGACCTTCCATAAGCTAGACAGGTATAGTGCTCTTGTTCAGATCTGTATAAATGATTTTGGAGGCTAAAATCTTGAACAATGCTCCCTGAAAGTGCAAATAATCAAAGGAAACATATATTGTCTGCTTGTCTTGTAATGTATCGTGTAGGTATTTGTTCTGTGAAAATTACTGATGTTAGGCGTATGGGCATACTACATTTGCAAGGCATAAATGGGCAGATTCATTATGAGCTTTCTTGACTTTCCTTTCTTTGAAGTATCAGGTGTTCTGGCCACGGATGTTCTGGCTTCAATTCCTGATCATTTTGATTCTCCCAAATGCATTCTACTTGTGATCGTCTGAGGCAGTTGAACCCTGAGATTCTATAAATAACAGGATAATGTTAAATATCAAAGGACTGAGGCATTCACTTGGTGTTTATTGTTCTTCATCTGTTCTGCATGTTAACATGTTAGCTCAGAATTCCTCTTGGCAGAGTCAAAATTGTGATGTCATTGAAGGTTTGGTAAAGTCAGTTCTCCAGCCATATGTTTGGCAAACATTATAAGGAAAGAAATTAAAATAATTTTAGTATTAAACAGTCAAGAAAAACCTCTGATACTTAGACTTAGTCATCTTAAGATTTTAGCATACAAAATGACAGAAAGACAATGAGACTAGACAGTGTCTTGGAATGATAGCAGTATCCTGAGGAAAGTGGAACCCAGATGGTTTTGTATGGAACAGTTGTCCCATTGTTAAGATAACTGGACTTCAGGTTATAGTTAAGCAATTAGACATGACAGGCACTGCCTTTCTATCTGAACAGAGCACACCTTGGAGAGTGTTATAAAACACAAGCCTGCAGCATTACTGACTTTAACCACATGTGAAGTTTAATCATTGCTATGAGATATATGGCCTGAGATGTCGTACTGCCATCATGGAATGATATTTATAAAGTCCATAAAAATAAGGTAAACAATTAGCTACTCTGGTCAGCATTGTCATTACCTTTGTATTTAATAAATAGTAAAGATGTGGCTATGACTTCATTATCAGCCAATCAGAAAGCTCTAATTTTGTCCAGCATTTTAAAATCATTCCATAATACAAAATACTCAACTTTTTTTATTCACCCATGAGAACAGACCACAAGATACTGACCAAGCCACGTTGGCAAAAAACATGATTCTCCATCTCTACAAAAACATCTTAGGGGAGGAATTGTTTTGATTGTTTTAGAATATCGCAATACAACAGTGTTTCCCCCAGAGCTTATTTGTTGCAGGTCAACCTCTCTGCCTTCCTTAAACATCTGTACCACCCTTCTTGACTGGTAGTCTGTTGTCCTTATGACTTTATCTACCAACAAATGACTGCGACAACTGGTTCCTTCATGAACACCCACATTGGAATGTCACATTAACTAATAATGCCTACCATTCGTATAGCACTTGTGTTCTTCAAAGAGCCATGTGGGACGGGTAATTATTGCTATCACTATGTTGTAGGAAAACAGTCAAAGGTCTAAAATCAGCACTGGTGAAAGCTGGCACAAGGTCAGTGCAGTCCTACTGTAGTCAGTAGGTGTTGTGCCAGCTTACATCAGAGCTGAATTGGGCCAAAAGAAAGCAAGTTTGTTACCCAAAGCTACAGGGTGAAGTTCCTTGAAAGTGGCTCCAATTCTGATGTTTCGACTAATAGACCATGCATCTCTCTAAAACGCCCTCTGAAGTCTTTATCACAAGAAACTAATTATATTGACATGTGCTGAATGACAGCTTGTAAGAAACAATTAATTTATTGCATTAGGACTTTATAGGCATGGTGAGCAATATCCATAAAGTCAAAGTTTAAGTAGACAGACTCCCTTTGCAGTCTGTCAGATATAGGTACAATTTATCCAGAGCAAAGTTCCGTTGTGTATTTGGGAATTAAAACCTTGTATGTATTTGTCATAACTGCCTATTTCTGTTTCAGTGGCAGGTTTCTTTATCATACTCCCCCATCTTTTAGAGACAGGAGCAGAAAATGCTTCTTTCTCAAGCTCTCTCCTTTCTTACACAATCATTCCTCTCTTGGTTTGCACAGCTGGAAAAGAGAGGTAAAGCCAGAAAGAGAAAGAAAAAAGGAAAGTTGACAAGAAGTCAGACAAAAGGCAAAAGTTGAAGACTAAGGAAGAAACAAGGAGAGACGCGTAAGCAGAGAAATGAAGAGAGGTGAGGGTTACAAAATGACAAAGAAAAAAGGATGGGTGGAGAAGATAACTATGGTGGTCCTAAATCCTGTTGCTTCACATGATCTTTTCGCAAAGAATTATGAGTCACCAAAGTTTAGGGGTGAGTTACTGAAATTTCTTTTGGGTTTCCCACTGTGCTCCCAAGCATGATGCAAGAAACCTCCCATTAGCTCAGCTAAATAGAATGTGATCTAAGGAAAAGGGAGTGTTCCAGTGACAGAGTGGAATGTATTCTTCTAAACTTCAGAACCCTGCTGGCTCAGAAGCACAGAGCAGAAGTTCTGGACATGTGCCTCCCCATCATCATATACCCAGCTCCAGGGCATGTCACATGGTAAATGTTAGCGCTGAAGAAGCAGATTATCCTTTTTCTAGGATCAGGAAGAAAAATATATACAATTTGGGGTTTTGTCAATTTAAACAGTCTTTTAAAAACAGTAAAACCAGCTTGCCCCCTTCCCTGGTGTTTAATAGTAAAATAAAAATACAAAATAATATTTAATAGGTCTGATTTTCCACTGCTGTGCACATTGTTTATACCCGTACAAAGTGAGTGTAAAACATTCCCATTTTAATCTAGTAGCATTTCATACCGCTTTACACAGTTGTCAATGACTCCACTAGGTGCCACAACAGTGGTGTAACCGGTCCAAGTGCAATACGTCTATGACACTTCCTAAGGATACCCAGGGCTGCTAGGGTTGTCGCTACCACCTGCCCTTAATATGCGGGAGCCTTATCTGTGTCTACCAGAGGTCAGCTCCCTGACTCTCCCCCGCAGGCAACACAAATTCACCCCTCTCAGCCTATGCACGCTTTACTGTCCCTCATGCAGGCTAGAGATGAGCACACGCCAACCCCAGGGTCCTCTGAGCATGGCACTGTGTTCCTGCCCCTTATCTACTGGACATTCACAAAATTACCAGATCCACTTTTCTCAAAGGAACAGCGCACTGCAGCTCACTAGTTAAACTTCAGAATGCAGCTCACTTAACACACAGCACATAGATTTGTTTACAGAGAAAGCGAATACACGTTTATTTAACAAAGAACAGACATTCAAATGCTAGCAAACAAAGATATTGGAAATAAAGGCTTACATATAAAATAAAATAATAACATACATTCTAAAGCCTCAACTCAACTAACGAGTTGCCCTCTTATCTAATAAGTTACTGCTTAACTCAAAGTCCATCTGACAGCATTTTTCAACTAAGATGGCTGAGATCCTTCTTTCATGAGCTCAAGCCTGCTGGTAGCTTGCTTGTAGGATGCCAGGGTGTCCTCCTGCACCCACAAATATATCCGCTCAGACCTTTGATCTTCACCTGAAAACAGCGTTGGTGGCATCCTCTGCTGTTTACCTCTACCTTGTAATTTTCCTTATGAGGCATCCACAAGCTGTTCATTAGCACAGGACTCAGTATGCTAATTGACTTCTATTGTAGGATACACAATACAGTGTGTCCCGCCTCGAGTCCAGAGAAGTCTGTCTCAATGCACACAACCTCTGGGTGACCTGTCTTTAAGTACAAGGCCTTAATGACATAATTTCCAATATATCTCCACTCATATTATCTGCACATAGATTTAGCAAAGATTATGATGGCTAGTGTGACAGGCTTTCAATAGAAACCTTATATGACACATTCTTTGGTGAACTAGAATGTAAATACCAGACCTCCGGGATCCCTGTAACCCATTAAGTTCCCTCTGCCAGTGGGCATCAAGAGGTCCTCGAATCACAATATCTCTTATCTCAAAGGACCTAAAAGCACTTTATAAACTGTAAATGCAGGAATCCCATCATTCATTTCTGAAATTCATTCAGCTCAGAGGTGCCCAGAAACACAACACAACAATTGTGACAGGAAGGGAAGCATACTCCTTTGTCATTAATATCTGTCATTTTATGCCCAGGAGATAGTTCTCAAAAAAATTTAAAATTGTTTCACTGTAGTTTTGAGTTGGCTAAAGCCCTCCTCATCTGTCTTCAGCTCTGTGTCTGCTCGTGGAAATGGCATACTCTTTTTCCATTTAAATTTATTTACAAGAACATTAGTCTCAGTTGCATTAGTGGGCCAAATCCTGCAGTCACTATATTCAGGCCATAAATTTCAATGGGAATTTGACTGAGTGAGTACTCCATGACATTTGGCCCAGTAATAGTGCTTTGCACTTATATGAGCACCTTTCATTCAATTATTTCAGTGTTCTATTAAGTTCCATAAGTTAACTCTGTTTTACAGATAAGAAAATTTAGGATGAAGAGAGGTGATGTGACTTGCCGAAAGCCACCTAACAAGCCAAAAGGAGAGTCAGTAAGTGTTGAATTTAAAAGGTGCTAAGACCATTTAAGTGACATAATTGTTTTAAAAAATTATATCCAGTGATTTCCTTTCCCTGCTGTCAAAGTTTGTCCCAACTGTGAAATGGTTCCACGCAGAAATGGGGTGGATGGAAAAGCATGGTGTGAGCAATTGATGGGAAAAGGAGTGTTGTGTTTGGGTTTGGGTGTGTGTGAAGTAGCCTTTTTCATCATCTGTGAATTTAGGTGGAGCATTTGACCTCGAAAAGCAAACAGTGCAAATGCTACTACTTGCTAGGAAGTGTAGGTGGGCTGTTATGCTTTTCTTTTATAAATGTCCATAAAACCTTAATCATTAGGGAAAAAAGCAGGCTTTGTTATGAAAAGCTATTACAGAGAGTCACTTTTTCCAAAAGGTACATTGTACTTGCTCTCAGATTTTTGTATTGTGTGGTGATGAATAACACTTGGAAGCAGATGTCAAAGTTATCACTGCTCAGTGGAAATAGTACATTTTTTTTTCCATTTTATGTCTAGTTTAGACTATATCAAAGAGAAGAAAAAACTGTAAAAGCTGAAAACATGTTGAAACAACGTTATGGTTGTGACAGAAGTTGATGACAGCCAGGAAAATTCCAAGTTCTGGTCCTCACTCTGTCCTTTGTGTGAGTTCAGGGTAGAAGTTCAGCCTCCCAGCTCCTAAGACAATTTGTGTCACAAAAGCTTTAAGCTTCTGAAAGGTGTTATTAGCTATTACATGTTTGCCTGTTAGTCCCTGCCTGTTTCCCACTCTCCCCCCTGCCCTTTGATTTTTCATGGAAGTTTATAAAACCCACCTTCTGTACCATGCTCCTTACAGAGCTCCTTGAGGCTTTTGGGTAAATATGTACTTACAAAAAATTAGTCTTAAGTACTTAGTACCCCAGAAAGTTCCCAAAGGATTCATTCTGGTCTATGTATATGTTTATAAAGGGATGTGGTGTCCACATAAACCTCATATTAAAATATTTTCCTTACATCTGTTAGTAATAAGAGCAGCTCAGATTATTAAAACAGAAAGAATGTTTTAAAAAATCATATTTACTATTTTGGCATTTTGAAGGTTTAAAAAATATTGCATTTTACTCAGAGTTTGACATTAAAAACTAGTCTGGACAGTTTTACTTTAATTCTCACACAATATAAAAAAGATTAATAGATTATAAAGTCAGAAGACAGGGACCATTGTGATCATCTAGTCTGACCTCCTGCATGACATAGGCTATATGACTTACTTGCATTAATTCTGTTTGAACTAGAGTATATATTTCAGAAAACGTCCTATCTTGATTTTAAAATTTCCAGTGGTGGAGAATTCACCACAACCCTTTGTAAATTGCTTGAGTGATTAATTACTCTCACTGTTAAAATTTTGCACTTTATTTTCATTATTTTTTGTTTCAAGTAAGAATTTATATTGCTTCAAGTTCCAGCCATTGGCTCTTGCTATACCTTTGTATAAACCTTAAGGGTTTTTTATTATCAAATTTCTATTCTTCATGTAGGTACTTATTGATTGTGATCAAGTCTCCTGTTAATCTTGTCTTTGTTAAACTAAACAGATTAATGTAAGTAGGCTTGAAATATTTAGGAGGCCAGTCATTTGGGGAACCATTGGACAATGCTGTGATATAACCCTTAGATTAATCAAAAAAGACTGTACAGCTTCCCCTCACTCCAAATCTGGAAAAAGGGAAAGCCAACCTTATTAGAAAAGGTCTAAACCTTTTCATGGCTGCTCTTCTAAGTATGACAAGCTAGACTACAGTAAAAGCAAATGGAACAAGTCTAAGCCCAGAAAAGGGAGAGTCCGGTCTTCCTGCAATGCAAATTTCAATACTAGAAACAATGCTTGACTATGTTCAGGGGAGTTTCAAGGTGCAACACATAGGTGGAAGTCTATTAAAATAGAAGGACCAATGGCCTCTCTTCCCACTGGATAGCTAAGTAATGGACAGGTCACGGGTTTCCATGAATTTTTGTTTATTGCCTGTGATCTGTCCATGACTTTTACTAAAAATAACCATGACACAATTGGGGGATGAGAGCCCAAGGCTTGCTGTGGGAAAGGAGTAGAGGGGGTGGGATCTAGCACCACCACCATGGGGCTTTGAATCCCAGGGTCCCCCCGCTGTCCACAGTATACTGAAATCTCCTAAAAAGGTAAAATATGCAGAAGACCATAGACCATCTTTTGCAAACTGGTAAGATAAAGAGAGTTCCCAAACTGGAAATATGCTTCAGCCACTACTCAGTCTTGTTTATGGTACTCGAGATTCAAAGAGGACAGCGTGGTGTTGGACTTAAAACACCTGAACATAAGGAGGACTAACTTCAAGATGGGGACCATGAAGTCAATTGCAGCAGTGATCTTCCTAGAGGATTACCTCACATCAGTCAATTTGAAGGAGGTCTTTTTATCACATTCCGGGGTGCAGTCCAGACTAATGAGAGATTATGTCACCACCTGCCCTGCAACCTTGGATGCCTCACAATGCTTTGCAGCTGTAGGTCCCAACCTGGACCTCTCACTGGCTACTACTTGCAGGGTGACCCCAGGACACACTCAGTCTCAGATTTTTCCCAGATTTGTGTGTTCTGCATTGTCCAGCCCTCTTCTGGACAGTTCAGGTATTAGAGGCCCATTGCCCCTGCAACAGATCAATATGCAACAATTTGCTACTTTATCAGTAATGATTTTTGTTTTCTTCCAGGTCACTGAAAAAAATGTTAAATAGTGTAAAACCCTTCAGGACCCCATTAGAGAAATAACTGCTCTATAATGATTCTTTATTTACCATTACATTTTGAGATCTATTAATTAGCCAGTTTGCATACATTTAATGTGTGCTATGTTGCTTTTATTTTCAGAATCAAAATGCCATCTGGTATCAAACTGAATGCCTTACAGAAGACTAAGTATATTACATTAACGCTATTATCTTTATCGACCAAGCTTACAACCTTATCAAGAAAACATATCAAGTTAGTTTGACAAGCTCTGCTTTCCATAAGCCCATATTGATAGGCATTAACTATAATTCTTTATTAATGGAGTCCCATATTCTGGCCAGGATCAATGACTTGCTGATAGGCCTGTAATTACCTGAGTTATCCCATTTACCCTTTGAAAATATTGGCATAACATTAGTTTTCTTCCAGTCCTCTGGAACTTCCTCACTATTTCAAGACTTACTGGAATTTCAAGTATTTCAAGACTTATAATATTGTGTGTTCTTGCATCCAAACTTCCTACCCCATTTCCCTCCATAAAAACAAATTAATACAAAACAGTTTTAATTCAATTTATTTCTTTAAAACATTTCCAGTGGTATAATGTTTTGTAAAGTCCTTTTATTGCAAAACCTAAATTTTAGGGCTAAAGCTAGTTGGCTTTATCTCTTTAAAAGCATATTCTTACATAGATTCTCATCATTCCAATCCATGATGGAATGCTAATTTTTGTGCTGTACACAATACTATAAAAACATGTATAGACAAGCAACTAAATTCAGCCTTGAGGTAAGGACTCTGTTCCCATTTGACTTTAGTAGAAGTTGCCTGTTGTTGACCCCAGGGCTCTTCATTTACCTTTGCTTATTCCTACGGATCATGTGGTTTCTATTATTTAAAGTATTTCACATTTTAACACTGATTTTAATATAGAAAGAAAAATAAAAGATTATTATTGTGAGCTTCTGTTTAACAACTTTGATTTTTGGCTGCAATCTTGTACATTCAGCCCAGAACGCACATATTTGTGGCTGTTATAAACTTCTGCAAAAGGGGCAAAACCAACAGCCAAGCTCAGTCATGCTTAGGAAACATATACAATTCTATCATTAGAGATAGGGCTGGACCTAACTGCTGGATGCAAACCCTATCCAACTTTGATATGGATCCTTGAATGCTGGGCATGAAGCACCATTTGACCTAGTGTCTTCAAAGTCCAAATTATGTGGCACTCATTTGATTTTGAATTTTACTTCCAACTCTGAACTTGGTCTTCATTCACTGAAATAGTCACAACCGTTCTTGATCCAGTCAGGAAAACCTGGTCCTTGTGCTGAGATAGCTTGATCCGATGCATGGCTTTTATAGCAAAATCAAGTTAAAAGTTTTGGTTTTATATTTTACTACAAAATTTTAGAAACAAAACAGAAAATAAGTCCATGGGAAGATGTGAATACCAGCCTCTTTATCATGAATGTTTAATATGTATCTATTTATATAATGGAATAATATCTACACATGCCCTTCCACCTCTAGCTTTCTGGCTGCCTGCCAGGATTTTCCTGTGCCCCCTGCCTGACACTAACCTTAGCTTTCTCAGCTTTTGCCTGGAAAGCTGAAGGCACAGGCAGAAGCTGAACAGAGTCAACAGAGGGCAACATCACTTTCTCCCTCCATACAACACTAGTACATTATAGCTTCCACTCTGCTACTCTGCCCTCAGCATCCCTCAACTTCATAATGCAAAATTTCACACTTAAACTCCAGAAAAATCATACTCTCCCTATCACTGACTAGGGGTTACTTCCACTCACACCCTAAAATGTTGCTTTTTCTTCAATTCATTTTCTAAATCTTTATTATGCCAATAAATATAAATGGGGCTGGACCCTTGTTTACAGTCCCATATCCTATAAATAAATAAATGCCATGGATAAACTCTTCTGTGAATTTACTGGCAGTTAAAAATAGTAGCTCTTAAAATTGGGACACATCAGTTACCTTACCCAAAAAGTGAGGCAACTGAGGTGTTGAATTAATAAGTCCCCTTTGCCGTTCCCAGTAAATGGTTCCTAAAATGATTCTACTCTCTTCTAGGGTACTGATAGCCATTCCAATGTGGTTTCTGTAAACAGCTACAGTCCCGTATGAAAATACCCTGATGTAGGATCCTACACAATCGCAGTGATACATTTTTCCAGAAACCAAGTACAAAATCCATCATTCAATCAATAAGCAAACCTCTCGCTCACTTTTTTGTTCTTGCGAATGGTATGGTCCATCGGCTGCCTCTATTGGAAACTTCTTTTACAAGTGCTGTAAGAGGTTGGGAAATCTGTCAAACATTCTGAGCAGCTGCTGAGCATAGCCCTCCAATCCATGTGTGCTTTGGCACTGAAGGGATGCACAGGAGCGAGGAGTGAGTGGAGGAACTGGGCTTTGAAGTCTGCTTGGTGATGTTATATTATTCTTGGCTCTTGGCACTTTGGAAAATACACTGCATCAAGTTCTCATCATTGCTGAAGTGCACAGTTTTTCTCGAGGCTGTGGAAGGGTGGTTTTAGCATTACATTCGGCTATGAAACACCTCAGTAATTTAGCTGCTGAGATTACATTATTTTCATTAAATTCTTAAGTTTTTTCTTTCTGTGGCTGGACCTGTTCCATGGCTTGCTTTTTGGGGTGTTTCATGTGTTCCCCTAGAAGCTCATGGGTATTTCAGCTGCAAAAGCCAGATTTGCTATGGAGCTCCATTCACAACTGAATTTACTACTTTGAGATGTGGATTCAGCAACATCCCACACTCACAAAATTTTCTTTCTACAGCGTCTTCCACCCAAAAATCACAAAGCCCTTTACAAATTTATGAAAATTAGGCTCAAAATACCTGTGTGTTACATAGAACTGTAATGAGTCCATGTGTGTACCGTGGTATAGCAAGGGCAGAGGACACAGGGAAAGTTCTAGAAAGGCGCTATGTAAGTGCTAGAATGCTGCATGCTTTATTCCCTGTAGACTAGCCAAAGGGTAATTAGGGTCAGCTGACACCATTCAAGGCCCCACCCAGGTGCCTGATAAAAACCCTCTACTCCTGAGAGGCAGGGTGGGAGTTAAAGGAGTAGGTGTGTGGTGAGCAGAGGAGTGTGTGAAGATTGTGAAGAACAGAGTACAGTGGTGTGTGGAGTCATGGAGAAGAACAGAACGGAGTGCAGCGGTGTGTGGGAGAGAGGTGGAGTCCTGAGGAAGGTACTGGGCACAAGAAGCCAGAAAGACAGACGCGGGAGAGTAGCCCAGGGGAAAAGCCTGCAGCTGCAAGTAAGGTGCCAGCAGCACAGGGCTGCTACTCAGAGGGCCCTTGGGCTGGGACCCGGAGGAGTGGGCGGGCCCGGGTCCCTACCCCCCTCCCTGGGAAGGTGGGGTAACTGGCGACATGCTGGCCCACTACAAGGGCCAAAAGTGCGAGACCCACTAGGGAGAAGCCGGCCGTTTGCTACAGTATACAACTCTGCCATCTAATGGATTGATAGAAACATCTTAACTCTTTGTCAGAGGTCTAAGACTGCTAACAGAGATTCCCTTTCAAATCAAGCGCTAGCAGCTTGTGCTTTTGGAACAGGAGGGGCTGAATTCTGTCACCATGAAGGGCCTAAGTATTCACGTGTGAATCTTAGTGACAGTCACTAGAGTAGTGCATAGCAATGATTTCCCTTTAAATGTTGGGGGGAAGTAGGGAGGGTTAATTAAGTAGAGTTTGGAGAAATTGCAGGGACAAAAGGTTTCACGAACTAGCCTTGCAAACCCAAATGGTTGAGAGATTCATATATCCTCAAATTCTATGAGGTTCATCCTTCTCTTATATGGATGATACAGATCACACCATTGCTGGTAAAGTATGGCGATTTCTGTGTGTTTGACTTACCAAATCTTGATCTGCCTGCCTTGTTCCTCCACAAAAGAATTCCCATTTCCTGTATCTCCCCAGTTGGATATTGCCTTCTAAATCTTATTTAAAAGGGTTCTTCTAACCTAAAACCTGAGCTAGAGATGGACTGAATCACAAAGTTGCGGTCCATATCTGACTGTCCTCAGACTTCCTTTCAATGGGCTCAGGTCCAACACACTGGCATTACCTAGTAGCATCTAAACAGCTAAATTGAGTCAATAGAGATGTACCAACTTTAATTTATACATATTATGTATGTGATATAATAGCTACTGTGATTTAGTTAAGGTCTCATCTTCTTAGATATAAGGCTTGATTTCCTTTGAAAATGTGATTTAATTTTCTCTTGTATTTTGTGTGATACTCACTGGTTTTGTTTTCATTTAAATGTTTGCATTGATCCTTAAGAAAAATTGTTTTTGAAAAATTAAGGTTTGAGTTAGTAATGGGGGAAAAGCCATGAATATTGATTTGTACATTTAAATTAATTATCTTCAGTCATGTTCACATATCTCATGCACCCCTGCTTTTTGTAAGCATTTGAACAATCAAGTTTAACTGGCAAGAACACCCCTGAAAAGTGAATTTCAAAGTTGCACGTTAGTAATCACAGAAACCAATTTTAAAATTTGCATACATAAGTATTGTTGTCAGAAATGCTAGTGCATTTGTCTGTTCAAGGAATGGAAACAATGCCATATGTCCAATTTGACCAATCATAATAAAACAAATACAGCTTGAGTTTTGAATTTTCACAGTTGATCCACAGAGTAAAAAGTGTTAGTTGTTTATCAGAAAACAGTGAACACTGAATGGATTTGAGGGGATCATCATCTTCTTGCAGATGTCTGCAAGCAGAAGAAGAAACTAAATTGTTCAAATAAATTACTCATTATGACATAATTGCTTAGCTCTAATTACAAATTGAACATAATAGTTAAAATTCTCTGCATCCCACCCATGTTTTTATGATGCAGAAATAATCTGGAAGATATGTGCAGCTTGATCCTTTGAGGTGCTGAGCGTATTCCACTCCCATAGATGTCAAATGATTGTGGCAGAGGCTCAGAACCACACAAGTTTGGGCCTTTACTTTGTACCAGATTGTTAAAGTGCCCTGTGCATCTAGTTCTGCATCTGACAGCTCTCATTCCTGGCTTACTTACACAATTTCATTAAACTTGTGGAAATGCAGCCTCCTACATACTTATACCAAATGAGTGCATCACAGCCAAATTCCCCTAAATTCTAAATAAATAAATAAACTTCTGTTTCCATATTTTCTCCCTTATTAGTCATACCAAAAATAAAGGAGGTCTTTGCTCAGCATAAAATCAGTTTCGTATTTGGTTTATTAAATCTGAAGTCATCCCCTAAGAACTCTCTTTGTACTTTTGTCCTTCAAAACAAACACCCTTAAGGGTCAAATCCCAACATGATATTCAGTACAAGACTTTGAATAAACATTTTATCATCAACCAGAACTCAGTTCTGGTAACACTTTACAACAAATGGAAATAGAAGCAAAGGAATTCTTGTGGACTTACATATTACATACTACATCTCTTCTAACTCCTTGGTGCCAGCAGAAAGCATATCCTCATTCTAATCTTTAACAAAACCACAGAGACATTTATAAAGAAACAAACATTTTGAGGGAAATCTTTTGAAAGGTGCTAGAGTCCATGAATCTGACTCCTTTATCCCACTGAACTATTCGTATGAGTTACTACTATCCCAAGTCCACAAGGGTTGTAGAATCAGGTCCTTAGAGCGTGAGTTCTTTGGAGCAGAGATGGACCTTTCTTTTGTTTGTTAATCTGTCTGATATTATTTATGCTGCACTCATTTACATGGTATGTGTGTTTCTATAAAATACCTGGCAGACTGTTAACTTAAAAATAAAATACTTTTATTAATGTGCTTTGAAAATGTAAAATAGCTATAAAGTTTTAAATGTTATTAATAATCATCAAAATGGATGCTAACCAGTGGACTATTTGTTTTTTGATCGTTTACCTCAAGGAGACTAGTTTGAGCACAGAGATTGAGTACTCATTGTTAACTGCATTGCCCTTCCAGTATTACTGGGGTAATTTAGATGAATAATTACTAGCCAGCATGAGTAACAGTTGCAATAGTGTGCCCTAATTAGACAATGAACAGACAAAAAAGGGAGATTGAAGGCAGAAAAAAGTGTGAATGAATAGTGAAATCAATCACATTTCTTGTTAATTTCACAAGTTTGTTTACATTTTTTTAAGTTTCTTCAGTTTGTTCAGTTTTTGTTTGTTTTCTTTCTCTTCTATTAGTTCATTCCTCTGTTGGGGAGGGAGGTGGAGAGTAGGAGGACAGAGGACATGGGCCTTTTGGAAGAAGTGGAATTACAGGGGGACTTGAAGGAGAAACATTTTACAAACACTCATCTGCTGGATGGCAACAGACAATTGTTAAGTCCTGTATTTTATGGGATTTTCAATCCTATTTTAAAAAAATAGTATGGCTAAAATGATCCTTTTACCTCTTTAATCTTATCATTTTGTATTTTTAAGAGATTCCACAGTTGCTGAGAGCTGGTTGTGATAGAAACCGATTAGTTAACCAAGAATAAACTGCATTTTTCAAGCCTATTCTGTATTTTCTAAGGGGAACGTTTCAGAGCCCAGAAGACCTGAAAACACAAGTGAATTTTAAGGGCAAATACCTCTATCAGGCATTTAGAGAAAGGAAATGCCCTTCAAATAAATACACTCATGTATCCTGTTTGCAAAAAGAATTATAACGTAGGCAGCAAAAAAGGATGGAATTGTTAGTGTAAGGGATACATATTGAGGTCAAGGTGTTTTAATTTGGTTGAAATCAGCAAGCAGTCAGTAGTATTCAATTTATTTATTCCTTTTTTTAACCAGATAACAAATTGAAATAGTTCTTCCATCATTAGCCTCTTACCTCATTCCCTAAACTATCTATAAGGTCCTCAAGTGTGTACTGCTTGACTCACTCCCGCTTTCTTCAATAAGCATTGTATATATGTAGGCAATCCCTCATGAACAAGTAAGATTGTCTTCCAGGGATCTCAGAAGTGGGTTTGCAGGTGGTTCCATAGTCCATTCCTAGACCCATATGTCTTGTCACAATAATGACAAGTGTTTCCAGGAGGGATAGGCGCAGTGTTGCTGCATTAAATGTTCCAATGTTCTTTCCGCCTGTACCTCTTTTCCTCTTCTACCTGTTGACGAGCTGTTTCAAAGTGTTGAGATCCCCCTGACAGAGCCTTCCTCCATTTTGGATGGTCCTGAGTGAGGGTCTCCTGAGTACTGATGTCAGTGTTCCACTTCTTCATGTTTGCCTTCAAGGCGTCTTTAAAGTGCTTTCTTTGCCCTCCACGACTAACTAACCTTTCAGCTGTGAGAAAGGATTCTCTAGGGGAGGTGAGAGTCAGGCATGTGAACAACAAGAGCTATTCAGCAAAGTTGGCTTTTGATAAGCATGTACTCAATGCTGCTAAAATTTGTTTCAGCCAAGACATTGATATTTGTACGTCTATCCTCCCAGCTAATCTGAAGGATCTTGCAAAGGCAACATCGGTAGTGCTTTTTCAGGCTCTTGAGATGTCTTCTGTCTGTAGTCCAGGTTTCTGAGCCATACTGCAGAGTTAGGATAAAAATGACACTGTAGACCAGGAGCTTCGTTTCAGCGAGGATGGCATGATTTAAAAAGACTCTCTTACTCAGACGTCCAAAGGCTGCGCTCACACATTTCAAGCAGTGTTGTATTTCCATGTCAATGTGTGCATTTGCTGAAAGATAGTTTGCAAGATAGGTAAAATGATCCACATTCTCCAGCATTTCTCCATTGATTTGAATGGAGTGGGGGGTTATTTCTTGCGTTTTTCTGGTATTTAAAGTAAGGCCAATACTCTTGTAGGCTTCTGAAAATGCATTGAGAATGGTTTGGAGATCCATTTCAGATTGAGAACAGTAGCATTGTCATCCGCATACTGGCACTCCATTAGGGATGTTATTGTGGACTTTGTTTTGGACTTGAGTCTGTTGAGATTGTCCATCCTATACACAATTTCAATTCCAGGAGGAAATATTCTGTCAACGAGGTGCATTATGGTGGAGATGAAGATGGAAAACAGTGTTGGAGCAATGACACAGGTTGCTTCACTCCAGTTTTCACCTCAAATGGTTCTGTTTGATTCTCATTGCTGACATGTTGTCATGGAGAAGTCTCAGAACACTGATGAACTTGTTTGGGTAGCCAGTTCTGGACAGGATTTCCCATAGGGCTTCATGGTTTACAGAGTCGAAGGCTTTGGAGAGGTTGATAAAGGCCATGTAAAGAGGTTGATTTTGCTCAGAACACTTCTCCTGAATTTGACATGCTGTAAAGATCATGTCCATAGTTCCAAGGTCTTCTCTGATTGATTTTTCTGGGATGTTGTTTATCTTATCTTCATCGACAGTTGAGTCACAGTTCAGGAGATCCTGGAAATGTTCTTTCCAGTGAACATTGATGGTTTCTGTGTCCTTCAGAAGTATTGTTCCATCCTTTGATCTTAGAGGACTGAGGCCTTGAGTGCTATGGCCATAGACAGCTTTGGTAGCACAGAAGAAGCCACGAGTGTCACAGACATCAGCAAAATGTTTATTTCCTTTGATTTCTGAATTCATCACTTATTCTTAAGTTCCCACATTCTCCTCTGCACCTATGACTTTGCTTGTTGATATGCATTTTTCTTAATGGTAGAATTGATGTCATTCTGCCAGGCACAGAAAGTTTTCCATTTTCTGTTGATGAGACTTTGAATTTCAGTGTAATTTTCGTCAAACCAGTCTTGTTGTTTCCTGGTCTTTTATCCTATGGTATTTTTACAGAATAAGAGAACATTTGTCTTGAGCCCCATCCAGTGCTCCTCTACTCCTTCTGGGTGCTCTGTTGGATAATGTCTCTTTCAGGAGTTGCTGGAATTCTCTCTGCTTGAGTGGGTCCTTCAAGCACTCAATGTTTATCTTGCACCTGATCTGCTTCCTTTGCATTCTACATTTGGGAGCAATCCTGATGGACATGCATGAATGGATGAGGCAGTAGTCAGTCCAACAGTCATCAGCGCTAGCCGTGGCTCTTGTAATCAGGACATCCCAGCGATCACGAGTCCGAACAATGACATAATCGATCAAATGCCAATGTTTTGTTCTAGGATGCTTCAAGAACATCTTGAACTTGTTCTTTTGATGGAACAGAGTATTTGTGATTACAAGTCCATGTTCTGCGCACTTCGTCAAGGGACAGACCCCATTAGCATTTAAATTTCCAATGCTACCTTTTCCAGTAGTGCCATTCCAAAGTGATGAGTCTTTTCCCACTCTGGCATTGAAATCTCCAAGAAGGATAATCTTATCTTCTCTTGGGATATTTGAGAGGATGATGTCAAGGTGTGAGTAGTCATTTTCCTTTATGATCTTATCGGCATCGAGAGTCGGGGCATATGCACTCACAATCATTGCCTGTTGGTTTTTGGCATGTTTCAAATGGAGAGTCATGAGGTATTCATTGACACCAATTGGGAGTTCTAAGAGTCGGTTCACAAGTTCATTTTTAATGGCAAAAACAACTCCATATATCCATGGCTTTTGTTCTGTTCTCCCTCTCCAAAACAAAGTGTATCCTCCATCTTCTTTTTTCAGATGTCCTTCTCCAGCATGTCAAATTTCAGATAAAGCAGCAATGTCGATGCTGAACTTCCTCAGTTCACAGGAGACAATTGCTGTCCTTTGTGTGGGGCAATCACTATTTGCATTGTTCATTAAAGTTCGTACATTCCAGGTTCTGAAAATAATTTTTGTTCCTTTGTGACAGCATAAAGGTGATCCCACTGGATGCGGATATCCAGTCAGGAATTGATCGAGGCAGACTCTGTTTAGGGCACCTTTACTAGCCCACTCCCCACATGAGGTGAGCAGAATGGATCCTAAATAGGACTGCTCAGTCGTGGGTGCTGCTACCAAACTGCTCTTACTGCCTCCGTCCTTTAGCAAGACAACTGAAAAAAACACCCACCGCCTATGTGTTGGTCCGTAACTAGGAACTTCCAGATATCTCAATCCTTTCCTCGTTGCCACTCACTGATTGCTGGAGGACTTCCCTGTTGTGCAGATAAGATGATTCCTATATGAAAGATGCCTGTGCATGGTTTCTTTTAGTGTCTTCAATAAGCATTAGATTCAACATGGAGACCTGGGCCCTTTGCTATCTTGATCATTCATAAAGAGACAAAATCCAACATACATACTGTTATATAAAGCGAAGTCTCTTCTTTAATTGGCAAGTTCTCTCAAAGTTGTGTGCAGTGTTCTCGTAGCCATGCTGGTCCCAGGATATTAGAGAGACAAGATAGGTGAGGCAATATCTTTTATTAGACCAACTTCTGTTGGTGAGAAAGACAAGCTTTCAAGCAACAGAGCTCTTCCTAGCCCCTTAGAATATGTGCTAACTATTTATGCTATACTATTTGTTCAACCTTATATTTAGCTGTAACACGGAGTACCTTTCCCAGACCTGAGGAAAAGCTCTGTGTAGCTCATAAGCTTGACTCTCTCACCAACAGAAGTTGATCCAATAAAAGATATTATATCACCCACCTTGTCTCTCTAACTCCTCCAAAAAGCAGTCAGCAAACAATCTCTCACTTGAAAGACATTCAGGGTATAACTAAGAAACAAGAAATAGATTTAAAATAGCTAAGCAGTGAGGAATTTATTCCTTCTTCAACTTCTTTCATTCATTCATTTGAAAATTCTCTCTCTCTCTCCTCGCAGCATCGAGGTCAGCACACCAAAGCAGTAGAAACAGAGATACCACAGTAAAGGGCAGATTATGAGAACTTATGTAGATAGAATCAAGAAATAACACATGAACTTACACTCGACAAATAGATTTGTCACAGTGGATAGGAGGAGGGTGAGGTGGGAAGAGTAAGTTCCTCCCGGGGCTGGTTAAAAGCCAGTAAGGACAATATAAAGGCCAAAATCATGTTAGCAGCTTCAAAATATTCAGAAAGTCAATAACAAAGTGATGGTGTAATCCCCAGATAAATAACAAAAACAATAACAAAAACAAAACCCAACCTTACAAACCCCGCTAACTCCAAATCCAGGAAAAGGGATAGTCAATCTTATTACAGGTCTAAATATTCTTTTCATGGCCTGCTCTTGTAAGTATGGAAGGCGAGACTACAGTAAAAGCAAATGGAACAAGTATAAACCCAAAAAGAAGAGAGACCAGTCTTCGTGCAATGCAAATTCCAATATTGGATACAGTGCCTGATTCCATTCAGGAGAGTTCCAATGAGCAACACCTATGTGGGAGATTATTAAAATTCAAGGACCAGTGACCTCTCTACTCGTTGGACAGATAAGTCCTTGGTATGGTTCCGCAAGGATATATCCTAGCATTTTCAGAGATTCCAAATCACTGTTTTCTCCTTTCTTCCAGGATCATGAAATCTGCAAAAGAAGTGAAATATGCTAATGGCCTTATAGCAGGTTTTCTGAATCAGCCTGGTAGAGAGAGTTCCTGAGCTAGAGATGTTACTACTACAGCCACTACTCAGGCTGTACTCAAGGGAGCCAAAGAGGATAGAGGATGGACTTAAAACATGTGAATAAGTTCATAAGGCGGACCAGATTCAAACTGGAGACCTTGAAGTCCATAGCAGTACTGATCTGCCATGGGGATTATCTTACATGAGTCAATTTGAAAGAAGCCTATATTCATGGGTCAATTCACCAGGTGCACAGGAGATTTCTATAATTCACTCATGGGACTGATAATTTTCAATACAAAGTGCTGCCTTTTGAAATGTCATCCGTACTTCGAGTGTTCATGAAAGTCCTTGTTGTTCTGGTGGCTTTTCTCAGGCAGAAAGAGATACAGATATCTTTTCCTGGATGACATTTTAGTTAAAGCCCCATCCAAGCAAGATCCACTCAAGCAACTCAGTCAATGATCCAAATATTGATGCAGAGGCCCACAAACGCTTTCTGCCAGCCAAAAAATGGGACAAGATCAAATCAGCAACTATCTGCCTGAGGAGGTGCCCAAGGATGTCAGTAACCACCCTAAGTATTCTAGAAATGATTGTGTCCTGCATAAGTATAGTGCCTTAAACAAGAATACATATGAGAACTTTCTAGAGTTTCCTGCTGTTTTTCCATCCCAGAAAGTGAACATTACATCACTTGTGCTGAAATCCTTGGCCTGGCGGATGTGTTCTCTAAGAAGTCAGTGGCTCAAGGGAAACAGTTATTCCCACAGCAAAAGAAAGGCATACATTTTCAAAAGCTTAGGGCAATAAAATATGCTTTTCAAAAACTGGCCTTAGCATTGCCAAATGATCATATTCTAGTAATGACAGAATACATTGGCAGTGATGTAAATAAGCCATCAGGGGGGTACAAGCTCATGGCATCTCCAGAAAAAAGCTGCACGAGGCAGTGGACAGAGGCTCATCTACAGTGTATCAGGGCCTCACATATCAAGGGCACTAGAAATGTGACAACCAACTGGCTGAACAGCAGGAAAACTGATCAGGCAGAATGGAGTCTTCACAACAAATCATTCTGATTGACCATCAAAAAATTCAGAGGTCCGATTCTGGTTCTTTTTGCACCCAAGACAAACCAGAAGATTCACCAATACTTTATAAGAAAATAGGAACCGGGAGCCCTAGGCATAGATGCCCTAGTGCTCAAATGGACAAAGGGCTTACTTTAGGCTTTTCCCCTAGTGCCCATCATCACTAGGGTAATACAAAAGACAGAAAGATGGACGAGGAAATGATCTTATTGGTCTCCCATTGGCCCAGGTGGCCTTGGTTTCCTGACTTCCCGAACATGCCAGTGGAGCCACCATTGCTCCTGCATCGCAGATCTGTTATCTCAGGGGTCTGGTTTTTTCATAAGGATCCAAGCAAGATAAATCTTGAAGATTGGTATTTGAAAGGGAGTTGCTTGAACAAAATGATTACTTTCACTGGTTGTCTTTCAGCTCTATTAGTATTGAGGAGAAAATCAACGAACAGGGCTTGCTCAAATATCTGATCTATATTCAAAACTTAGTGTAAAGAGAGACGTATTCAGCATCATTTAGGCAAAGAGTCTCATGTTCTGGAGTTTTAATAAGATGGTTTCAGTATCAGGGTGCTGGCTAATACCTGAAAATAACATGTTTTTGCACTGTCTGCAATTTTGAGTGTATCCAGAAAAATCTTCCATTTCCTACCATAAGTACAACTGTTGCTTCAGTAGAGAAGGGTAGCTGTTGAGTCCTCTTGGTATTTGAACACTGTGCTCAATGCCTTAATGCAGGCACCCTTTGAGCCCATGAAATCAGTTTCATTGTATTACTTGTCTATCAAAAAGATCTTTTTGATCACTATCATTTCAGAAAAAAGTATTAGAACTGGGAGCTTTGTTACTTGATCCATCCTGCTAGATCGTTCACAAAGACTGGTGGTTTGGAGAGTGGATCCCATCTTTATTCCAAAAGTAAATTAGATTTTTCATCAAGCATAAGAGATCTCATTGCCTTCTTTTTGTCCACATCCTTCTCACCCAAAGGAGAAGCAATGCCATATGCTGGGTGCAAGGTGAGCCTTAAGGACTTATCTGAAAAGAACTGAGAACATAAGTAAAACAGCTTTTCTGGTCTTATTTTATCCAAGAAAAAGAGTTGCAAAGGCATCAAAATCATAAAATTTCACTGTGGCTATGCTGGTGCATTGGTGAGGGGTTGTTAGGAACTGGGATACAGATGGTCTGTCCTGCTGGTCAGAGCAGGAGTCAGATCTCATGGGTAGAGCAAGTGTCCAAATGGGGGAATAGAAGCAGGGATCAGAACCAAAGTCAGCTACCCAATAACAGAGCCAGGGATGGAGCCAAAGTCAGAACCAGGAATCAGATCTGGGGATGGGAGCAGGGGTAAGATACCAAATGCCAGAGTCAAGGATCAAGCCAGAATCAGAAGTCAGAGACAGGAATGGTAGCCAATGATCAGAATCAAGGCATAAGGGTAGGAACCAGAGTTGAGGCAAGGGTTTGGCGCAGGTCGGAAGCAAGGTAGGAGCCAGGAGTGAAGGCGGGAGCAGTGCAGTAGTCAGAAACAGGGTTGGATGTGAAGTGCAGGAGGCAGGCAAGAGCAGTGTCCAACACAGCAGCAGCAGTTAGTCTGTATAATTGTTCAGATGACCCATCCAGCTCACTTCCTGGCCGAAGTAGCAGGAGTGAGCCCTTCAGACAGACTTAGACCTTGGGTGCTCCAGTAGGACTTCCTGTGTAGTCTGACCTTCCCGGATTGAAGGCTTATTAGGCTGCATTAGTAGGAGCATTGCCAGCAGATCGCGGGAAGTGATTATTCCCCTCTGTTTGGCATTGGTGAGGCCGCATTTGGAGTATTGTGTCCAGTTTTGCCCCCCCCCACCACTACAAAAAGGATGTGGACAAGTTGGAGAGAGTCCAGCGGAGGGCAACAAAAATTATTAGGGGGCTGGAGCACAAGACTTGTGAGAAGAGGCTGACAGGACTAGGCCGGTTTAGTCTGCAGACGAGAAGAATGAGGGGGGGATTTGATAGCAGCCTTTAACTACCTGAAAGGGGGTTCCAGGGAGGATGGAGCTAGGCTGTTTTCAGTGGTGGCAGATGACAGAACAAGGAGCAATGGTCTCAAGTTGCAGTGGGGGAAGTCTAGGTTGGACATTAGGAAAAAGTTTTTCACTAGGAGGGTGGAGAAGCACTGGAATGGGTTACCTAGGGAGGTGATGGCATCTCCATCTTTAGAGGTTTTTAAGCTGCGGCTTGACAAAACCCTTGCTGGGATGATTTAACTGAGGATAGTCCTGCTTTGAGCAGGGGGTTGGACTAGATACCTCCTGAGGTCCCTTCCAACTCTAATATTCTATGATTGGCAAGATGCTGCTTCACCCATCTCCCTTGGTGGCAACGAGGCAGTGTCAGAAATCCAGGATGCTCACAGCTCCGGGTGTTAGACATGCAGTGTCAGATCCTTACAGGCATATGGGAAAAAATATTCACTCCTCTAGTGAACTGCCTTTAAGAACCCCCTTTAAGAACTACGCATAACCACAGTTGCTTACAGTGACATTTTACAATGTTACATTATCCTCCTTTCCCCTCATTGAAACGGGTCACAAATAAAACTTTGTAGCATTAAAAAACATCTGTCTTTATTCATGCATAGCTCGGATAGGGAAAGAAGGCGAGGGAGCCGCTTCAGTGAGTGAGGGTGGGGGATGGGAAATAAAGGCAGATCACAGACATACATTATTGCAGTTTTTGCAAAACTGGTTTTTCAGTGCTTCCCAAAGCCGAAGCACTCCAGCTCTGAGCATAGCGATGGAATCTGGCCGCTCATTTTCAAAATTTGCAGCCAGCCTATCAGCTTCCATGGCCCCCCTGCAGTCCTCCCAGGGGAACTTTTCCCCCTTCGTTTCACACAAATTATGGAGCACACAGCACGCAGAGATAACTGATGGGATGTTCTTTTCACTGATGTCAAGCCTAGTAAGCAGACATCTCCATGTGGCTTTTTAATGGGCAAATGCACATTCCATCACCATTCTGCACTTGCTGAGCCTTTTTTTTTAAAACAGTTTATTTCTTGTTGTCCAGATGCCTGGTGTAAGGCTTCATTAACCAAGGGATTAAGGGGTTGGCAGGATCCCCCAGGATCACGATTGGCATTTCCACATCTCCAATGTTTATTTTTTGGTCAAGAAAGAAAGTGCCCGCCTGCATTTCATAGAACAGACCCAAGTTCCTAAAGATGTGCGCGTCATGCACCTTTTCAGACCACCCCACATTGATGTCAGTGAAACATCCCCTGTGATCTACAAGGGCCTGCAACACCATTGAGAAGTATCCCTTCTGCTTTATGTACTTTGCGGCAAGATGGTCAGGTGCTAGGAGGGTATGCATGCCATCTATTGTTCCTCCCACAATTTGGGATCCCCATTGCAGCAAACCTGCCCATCACATCCTGCACATTTCCAAAAGTCACTACCCTTCTTAGCAGAAGCCTATTGATGGCTCTGCACACTTGAATCACAGCAACTCCAACGATGGATTTACCAACTCCAAACTGATTCCCAGCTGATCAGTAACAATCTGGGCTTGCCACTCGATGGCCACTTGCTTCTCCACTGTCAGAGCTGGGCTCAAGCAAATATTCATGAGCTTCCGGGCTGGAGACAGCTCTGCGCAAAGTTCAGAGAAAGTGACCTTTTGCACACAAAAGTTCTGCAGCCACTGCTTATCATCCTACACCTTCATGACAATGTGATCCCACCAATCTGTGCGATTTATAGTAAATAGACTTCAATCTGCAGTGTAGACATACCCTCAGACTTTTCAAGACAACAATTTTTAGTTGGATTAAGCTGGACTAAGCCCAGGCCCCAGAAGTGAAAAAGACAGAGTTTGTAAGCCTAAAGCAACACTTCATTGCCAATTAGTCTTAAGTATGCATTGCACAGTTACAGTTCCAAGTTCTGTGGAAAGCTTAACAATATTTTAACATTTAAAGGACAGGGGGACAAGAGCTTAACCCATATACTGCAGTTCTGAATTAGGCAGCTATGGATTCAGAAAGGAGTCTAAAGAATATTTTCATCCTGAATGCCAAAATGATAGCCAATAAATTATTTTTCTCTAGTATTTCATAAACATAATTTGCCAAAAAGCCAGATCAGTTTCTAATAGTTAAAACAATTAAGGCTTAGTTATTTTATTTCATTGGAAGGGCATCCAGTCCCTATCCATCAAAGTCTTGGTCTGGAGCAATTTTTCCAGAGATCTCATGCTTTAAAATGATGGATCTGCAAATATTGGCAAGTCTATTTTATGTAGATTTTTCTAACTATTCCTAGCTTTGCAGTAACTGGCTGCAATTGTATTCTTGAAAGACATCACAAAAGTGCCATATGCAGACAGGTATATGCCCAGAAATATTCCCTATGGTTTTGAAGATGAACTGCAAATGCTTTTCAGAATTTTCCACACCTCTCCCCCCAGACTGTTTACATTCCCAGATCAGTTGGAAAAATATTAAGAGACAAATTTTCAAAGGAGACAGTCCATACCCTAACATTGCACCCTCATTTTGCACTTCCATCTGTTTCTTTGTATAAAAGCTCCAAAATATCTAGGCAACTGCATTGGCTCATGCAAATCAGGTGGTGGTAGTCCACCCATTTTCAGAGCATGGATGTAGATGACATGTGCAAATGGTAGATTTTGGAGACACAGAAAAGTGGTCACTGAGAAAGTAGCTGCACAAAACTCGGGGGGGGAGAGGAGACAATTATAGAGGTTGTTTTTGATATTTTGGGCATTTGACATTTGCATATTGTTGCCTCTTTTTGATCGAAGTGGATAGTCAAAATTCAAGACCCTAGGGATGTTCCAGTTGGAAGTAGAGATTGATGGAGTCAGGTATTTTCCTTGATGCAATCTTGTTTATTAAGAAAGAATGTAGGAAGTCCTGTGTCTCTAAACATAGAACCAAGAACAAAAGGAGCCGTTTCTTATCTTACAGCCCTCATAGCAAACACCAGACCCAGCAGCTCCCTCTCTAGCTTTTTCCAGTGTTATACTGTGCTTACAGGCTTCTACTTCGCTTTCCTGCCTCTCCCTCTCTCTCTGTCCTTGTCTTTTTCAGTTTTTGTATGTTTTCTTCCAACACACACATAACCCAAAAACAATATTCAGTCAAAAAATCCTGGGTGGGTCTACACCTTTTGTCCTACATCTAGGAGTTTATGCTTATAAATTACATTAATTGAAGGGTGAGTTCTCACCTATCAATCGCAGTGGGATTTTTAACTCAACCCATAAGTAGGTTTTACCCATCTTATGACAATATTTTAAAAATACAAAATAAATATATTGCAAAATAATTCATTTAAAAAAAAAGTCAGATTCTCTTTTGCTTCCTCTCTAAAATCTCCAGTTCAGGAGTCCATATTTCCCTTGAAGGAGTTGTTGCCATCAAAGAGTCTTAAAAGAAAATACTCTGTTCAAAGGTGGCTGTAAATGAGGATTTGAGGAGCTTGAAGTCATTCAGATTTCAGTTATGAACATGTTGGTAAATTCATTAATACTTGCAGGAAAATGCAAAAACCCAAACTAAGGACTTGGCAGGTAAATGAAAGAAGAGTCAGTTGTCAAATAGATTAGCATTTTTATTTTAATCTGCAAATTATTCTCTGATCTTGCAAATGGTTTTGCATATACTTAACTGGGACTACTCATATTCTTAAAGTTATACATGTTTGCATGTGTTTGTGGGATCAGGGTCGTACTTTGTTTAAAGTGTGGATGTATGTCTTTTCAGCTTTTTGTAATTGACCTGTGATGAAAGATGATTTCAAAAGTGGTGTGTCTGAAGTATCTCTTTGTGTATATTTATAGTTTTTTTATTTATATTCCTAAAAAAGACACACAATGCAGGCTTTTAAACAGTTTTTTGTTGTGGTTTTTATTTTGTTGTTGTTTTCTGCTTTGTTTTTAGTTTCCCTTTAAAGAAAGTGTATAATGGAACTGAAAATGACAGGTTGATTAATCAAGACTAGCTATTTTCCCACTCCAGCAGCCTTTTTCAGGGTTAAAACAAAGAGCAACAATTGCCAGATCTCTTAATTTCTGGGCCTCACTGAATTTAATGCCTGTTAACCCCTGAGGACTACTGAAACATTTGTGCTCTGTAGGCCTTTAGCCAAGCTTAGCATGCCGCAAATGAAGTAATGCCATACCTGTCCATCTGTTTGGCCTATTGCTTTACAATATTTGGAATAAAAATTTCATTTCATATAATTTTCTGTGACATTGTTTAGAAATAGGCCGTTCGTATGTGTCAGAATGAAATGCAAATCACTCCGTAGTAAAAGAGAGTATAATTTTTGATTGATGTTTTGTAATGCATGATTGTTATGATTGCTACCCATTATATATTCTCTCCTTCCTCTAGAAGAAAATGTAATGGAAAATGTAACCCTAACAATTATATACAGATGGTACCATCCACATCATTTCAACTCAGTGCAGTGGCTTATATTTCTGTACTACAACTGGTGCAAATTACATTTTAGTCATCTTCTGTACATACATTATACTGTATCTCCACTGGCTAAAAGAACAAGAACTGCACAGCTGTTGGATGAAAGGCCATGTTGGCAAGGATTTTATTCTGTTTATTCGGCTGTTCTATGTTGCCTGTGCCAATGACGAACTGGTGATCCAGCTGAACTGTCTGAAAAAGAGTGTGGCTGTAGCTCTGAATTAAATGCCTCAGATAAAATCATCCTATAATGTTTTATTTTCATGGTGTGACAAATCAGGTTGAGGTGTAATTTTTGTTAATCTTGGATGCTGGAAAGAACAGTCAGCAACAGGGGATTTTATCTGTGGGGTCAAATTCTGCATGTACTGAAGTGATAGGAGCTTTGTCATTGACTTCATTGGGAGAAGAATTGGACGTGTTTTGTGTGTTGGAAATTAATTCCTCCTTCACTTACTTCCAAAGACTTGAATAATAAATAGAAAATAGAGATGTAAATGACTTACTTAGGTCATCCACTTCATTTCTCTTCCCCACAGAAATTGATGTTGGTGTTTCAATAGATGGCACTCTTCCCTCTCAGTTAGTATAGTGTTAAAAGACACTGGCACACTTTGTTAAATAAATAACAATACATTGTAAAGATAGATATTTACATGCCAAGGTTCCCTCATAAAATCTCCCTCCTAGCTTGGGTTTCTGGCTAGGAAGCAGGTTCAATTCTTATACAGCAGGAATTAGTCTCATTTCCCACCCAGCTGGTGTCAGGATCCTGAGTCCCAAAGATATCTGACTTTAAGTGGCCAGCTCTTCACTGGGCTTCTCATGTTCCTCTTGGTAACTCTTGGTGCTGTTCCTTGGGGAGAGGTGGTGGGGACCACAGTGGGAGCAGCAGAGTCCACAAACCTTGGATTTGCTTGTGGTGTAATTGATCAAAATCCTGTCCAGCTGCCCGAAAAAATGGACAGGTTACATTTCCACTGCTGGAACTTTTTCTGGTATCCTTGGTTTTAATGTACATTCTCCTGAGCTGTTTGTGCTCTGTCCTGCAATGGTAGGCTTCCCGGTTGTGATCTCTTGCAAACCTCTGTTTAGCAATGTCCACAAAAAGATCTTTATTCCAGTGGCTGGCCACAAGAGCTTGCCCAGTGGCGTACTGTGAGTCTCCAGCGCCCAGGGGCCAATGCTTGCATTTGCACACACCCCTTCCTTCTCACCAGTGGGGCCTTGTTCTGCTCAGGGGGGAGGCGTAGCTTGAGGGCCTTGACCCCCATCAGTATGCCACTGGAGTTGGCTGCATCAATGTATATCCCTCTGTGGCAATAACATTTAGGGTCCTAGCAGAGCTCCAAGTAGATGTTTGAAGCATGTTCTACTGTTTCTGGAGGAATCACAGCAGTGCTGATGTACTCAAATCCGGGGGCAGACATGCAAATTCTGGCCTGCACCTCTTTTCAAATGAGGGGACAATCTGGTAAATTTGACACCAGAGTAGTAAAAGACACACAGGTGAACAGGCCAGTAATGGTCACTCACAAAGCAGTGTGGGATATCAATTGAAGAACTGCCAAAATAGTGTGCCCTAGCTTTGCGTGCACATGAGCAATAGCTTGAACTAATTCAATTTGCATTAAACTCATTTAACACTGAAAGAAGCTTCCGGAGTTCAAGATAAAGGCAGAGTGAGTGTGCTATAATGAACTGCAACATGTGCACACTAGTGTTTTCAAACCAGATAGACTTGACTTAATCCAGTTCAAAGTCCCCATGTAGACAAGCCCTCAATTTACCCTGGGGTAACTGAGAATATCTTTTAGACACAACTTAAAAGGATTTTTGGCCTTTTTGTAGAAATTTTAACAATAGAATCTTGCCAACTTTATTTACTTTTCATTCACATTTCTATGGCTCTCATTGCACTGATTGAGGTAATTAAAATTCCTCCCACCTACGTTCTTCCTTACAGTTTGAGGTAGCTGCAAGAACCTTCATTTCCTGTCGTAAACGGTTAATTTTAGACAGCTGCCGAGTTTCAGCCTGAAGTAGTTGCATTTCTATGGTAGAAGACATGTCCTTTTTATTTTCCATTACCTGTTGATACTATAAGAGAGTAGTGAAGTTTCTACTATAATGTCAGCTGATGGATCTTTGGGCAGTGGAAAGTATTATTTTCATTATTTTTCACCATGTGGCTAAATATATAAGTTTAAATGATTTAATTGAGCGCTTTTTCTCTTTAAGTATCTGGCCCACTGCTTTCCATATGGTGTACAGATAACATTTAGCACATGTATCAGCAATTACTGTATGATTAATGGCCCAATATTGCTCCTAATGAAGGCAGTAGCTACAAGACCTACATCATTAACATTTTCGTCAGAAAAGCCTGACACAGTGAAACCTCTGGCAAAATTAAGTAGGGCCACAGTTGAAAAGGAGTGAGAAAAGGGTCCATTTGTTTTTTCTGTACTGTACTTGGTATCCCCTGGGGCAAACAGGAAGAGTTTCACCCTTCGGTGTTCAGACAATCCCTTGCTTTTCAGGAGGAAGGAATTTTGTTAAACCTCTGTTCCCTATAAGCATAGAATGGAAGGAGATTGCTGATTAAAGCAGAAGCTTCTGATTAAATGATGAGAATGTTTTCAATGATTAAACATAAAGGCATTTTTGGGCCTGGTCTCTCCATAAACTTGGGCTTATAAAGTACAAATAAAAGGGCAGGCACCTCAGTGATCATTCTGGACATTGGGAAGGCACACTGAATGACAAAGAAAATAGCACTTTCAGAATTATGCCATTATTCATTTGTAATTAGATCACTGTTTATTTTTGTTTCTCAAAATGCTGTCACGAGCATGTATTTCATTTACCTTAGTATCATAAGACACACAGCACCCTCTCGCTCATCTAAGATAAAGGGTTGCCATGTCCTCAGCTAATTATGGCAACTTCATTAAGCATGATGAAACAATGATAAAACGTATTAGGGCTTTGATTTCCACATTTGGAAATGGGCCTATTTTTTAGTCCATATTTTCCATTTATTAGACCATATTGAATAAAAAAGGAAGCTATTAATCTTAGAAGTCAGACAAATTAGCCATTTCTATGACATTTTATAGGTACATTCCGCAGTCATTACCTCCTATAATCATAATATTTAGCACTAATATAGTTGCCCAAGGTCAAACAGAGAATCAGTGATAGAGCCAGGAATGGAACCTCAGTGTCTGAAATCCCAACCTGTTGTCCTGTCCACTGGAACACACTAACAGATGGTTTATCTGCAACCGGAGCACTTTGGCCCATATGTACAACTCTGTGAAATTCTTATATAATTTTTCATTTTATTTTTGGGGGAATTTCATGTTATTTCATTGTATCCACTTGGTGGGGGAGGGGATGAGTCTCATCCTGTCCCACACGGAGTGGAAGCCCCACGGAGGGGAGAAAATGAGCTTGCCCCACACTCATCGCACAACTGTCATGATGACAGGAGAGGTTGGGCCAAATTTGAATGAGTAGCACTGCATCCATGCACCAGGTTTCAACGCCTGCAGCAGGCAACCCCATAGGACAGGAGCAGCAGGAGTTGCCACTGTGGAGTGAGTTTTTCATTTTATTTTTTTATATGGATTTTTTGTTTTATTTCATGTTATTTCATATTTGCTAAAAACACAGGGCTCTACCTAAACTTAACTGTACTTTGGGTGTGTACATACCCAAAGTAAAGATACTGCATCTTGTAAACCCAGTAGCTGGAAATATTGTAAAAATGTGGAAAAGACAGTTCCACTGATATGTTTCTGCATCTTTCAAAGAGTTGTGCTTAATTTTGTGTGTGTTTGTGCACTGCTGGCATCTAAATTCCAGGGTTTGAGAATGGGACAGGAGTTATTTGAAATTAGTATTGAAATAAATTTAGACTTATAGAAAAACTCATGAGTACTTGACATACATGTTTCTATGGAACTAGAGATGATACAAAGCCAAAAACTAGATCCAGATTTCAAATCCTCCAGCCGTACCCTTAGGGGATGAGAAGTTCAAATTCAGACCCCAAGTTTGATTTGAACCCATCTCTCCATAGTCTAATTGCAGTGGGGTTCTATTTTTAAGGGTCCCTTTGAGCAGTTCCTCTTTTTGATTGTTATATCTGAATGATAATTATGTGTGAATCCATGAAACCACAAACTTCCCAGATCAAACTGTGTATATGTGCAAATTCCCACCAGTTTCTTTCAGGCGTCTTAATACAATGGCATGACAGTCAGGATCGAACTGATTGAAACTAGCACTCCACCAGCAATAACATTCTTTTCCTGCAGTTGAGCTGCCCACAAAAAGTTGTGAAATTCTTTCCTACTTTTGAAAGAAATCAAACAAAATAAAGAAATTGCTACAAATCTGATCCTTATGTTGAAGTGCAGACATTTGATTATAAGTGATGACAAACACATCAACTTCCTGGGTTTTTTGGACACTTAGATTTGATGCCAAGAATCAAATCTACAAACTGTGATCACTGACACTGAATTTAAGTGGATAATCTAACCCCACAAGATCCTGTGGCTATACCTACCACACAGCAAAAAAAGACCTGTGGCAGTGAGTCTCAGAGCCTGGGTCAACTGACTTGGTTTTGCTCTGCCTGGTATGTCATGTTCAAAAGGCATCTAATCTCCTCGTTCAGTGCAGCATGACTAGATGCAGAAGAATCTTCAAAAATTATTGTTGACCTTAAAGAATCCAGAGGTCTGTGTGTGTTTGGCACTACAAATCACCACCAATTAAAATAATTTAAGAAAAAATCAAACCTAATTCTTCTAAATATATAGAGCGTCAGCCAAAGCCGTTAAAATCAATGGCTTTGGATCAAGCCTTTAAATATACAATCATAGGTTGGTATTCTGTCTTCATATTTACCAAATACGTCTTTTCTAAGCTGGGGTTTCGCCACTGAGTTTATTGTGTGTCCATAATATTGACCCGTATCTGAGAAAAGTGAACTGTTTTTTAGAAGGAGGTGGTTTTGAAAAAGTGATTGATGCTGCCAGGCTCTTTCTGCAGTCACTTTCCTTTCAGCCAAGCTTTTAGGATCTGATTCTGCAGACCTTCTGGAACCAAAACTCCCATTGAAAAAAAAGGGAGTTTTACCCTAGCAAAAACAGCAGGATCAGGCTCTTAAGTGGTTTTTCTTTCTTAGTTTTTAGTGGAAAATCTTCTTATTTCTATTTTATTTGACTGAACAAAACATTAACAGATAATTTGTAGAAATATTTTCAGCCCTTTATCTTCATCTTTGAATAAAGAAGTCCCCTGAGGTTGAACATGAAAGAATTGTGATGTAGTTTCAGCACATTAACAAAATATCATTTGGAAACTTGAGTTGAACCTTGTGAAAAATAGTTAATTCCTAAGTAGTTAATTTGTAGGAAATTCTAGGATTTTTGTGGTGTCACTAAGTGGCATTGTCCTGGGAAGGTTTGAAGGCTCCTGGCCACACTAAGAGTCAAGGTAGGTTGAGAATCTGGACTAGAGTGTGACCTGCCATGTTTCTGTCTTCCAGAACCTCTCTTCCTCACCTAACTGTCAATCCTAAAGTGACTCAGTTTCCCATGCTACCAGTTCCTGACTCCAGCCAGGAATCAGCAATAGGAAGGGTGTCACTTCTGGAGTTCAGTTTATGAGTAGTAAGTAAAAGCCATGGAAGCCAGCTGTGGGGAAGAGTAGGGAGGTGGGACTAGAGACAGTGATAAGTGTGTGGGCAGCATGAGGCTGTTGGCTTGCTCAAGGGGGAACATATTACAATGGTCAATGGGGAGAGTGTCAGATAAAAAAAATGGATTGCTAGCAAGGGAGCAGCAGCTAAAAGGAAGACAGAGCTCAAGGTGGTGGGGTAGTGGAAAGAAAGAGAATAGGAGAGTGTACAGTATTCTACGGGTTAAATTGTCTCAGATGCCTCCTTTCATCAGCTTTTGTTCTGCCTTTTGTGAATTCCAACACGCCACAATAACCTCTTTTCTAAAAGCACTGTCAGAATTCCCAACACTGAACCCTGCAAAAAAGTGTGTTCCCAATTAGGAGAGGAACTCCCCACCCCTCACCCCCTTTGTTTGATATGAATGTTCGCTCACATCTGCTGGCCTGCAGAGGAATCACATTAGCACATGTTCCAGAGTGTTCCACCTCCCAAAATCATATAGAATGTGCATTTCTTATAAACCACTGCAGATAATTGCATGGCTTTTCTTTGTCATGGCCACCCACCTCCTCTTCCCAATCTGCTTTGATATAAAAAGCCAAATCTCTTCCCATGCACATCAAAAGCTAAAGGGTTGCTCTGTGTCACCTCTCCTGGGATTTGGAGTCAAACTTTTCAGACGAAAGATGGAAAGGATAGCTTGATTTTTTTAACTCAACCATACTCTGTCTCACTGATAATTTTCAGGGTCATTGATGGAACAATCTCATAGACTAAACTCCTAACTATGCACAAGTTATTATTTATTACTATTCTTTATGATTTATTCATGTTCTCAATGTTTTGAGTACATTATAGAGGATACAATCCCTATCCTGAGGAGTATATGGTCTAACTTAGACATATGTTCTGTATATTTTTAATGTATGTTTAAGCACCTCAGGTCCTGGATAGGCACTTCTAAAAACAAATTTGAAGTAATAACGATAACGTAGTGAGTGATAACCATAGACAGTGGGGGCAAGAGGAGGATGAGGGTTTAAACATATTGTGTATTGTTTTCTTTATGTCATGCATGAGGCTTGGTAATTGTTGTTTTTTTTTCCCTTTTATTTTTATTCACATGTTTTTAGTAATTGCTTTCACTTTTGGGAAGAGGGAAGACAGATTTAGGAAGAGGAGGAGTTGGTGCTGGATTAGTGGTGGAATGAGCCAGGAGGGAAGTAGGGGCACTTTATAGCAAAGTCTTTCCTTTCACTATTATCTGGAAAATTTTGATTTTTAGGAAAAAAATATAAGTGTAAAAATGACACGGTAGAGAGGAACACAAAGTGCATTCCAGACAGGCACCGTAACACCTGTGCTAAGCCTTGCATTTGGGTTGTCTCCCTGGTACAGTGGAACACTGATTAGAAATACATAAACAGACACACATTCTCATGTGGCCAAATCCTGAGGTTTCTTTCTCAGTTCTTATTCAGGCAAATACCATTAAAGTTTGACTAAGATCTAAGTAAAAACTGAGTAAAGTTCTTGAGATTCAGCCTTTAGTGAATGGGATTCCAGTTTAACTCTGTACAGTTTGGCACCTGCACATTTACATTCCTGTTTTTCCTCATCAGAAAGGTACCTGTATGGGTTGCTGGGAATTTCTATGACACTGGGGAATCTTTGGGTGACCCAAAGCTGGCACAGCTGGCACTACACCACTCATTTCCCCATAACTGACCTTGGCCATATTCCAGGATAGGCCAAGGCATAGCCAGAGTGGTTTGCATTTCAATGATTGTCTGGTGATGCTATTCCAGAGGGGCCTTTACTCCCAGTGTATCTTAGAACAGCCAAAGGGCAACAAAATGGCAGATGAAATTCAGTGTTGATAAATGCAAAGTAATGCACTTTGGAAAACATAATTCCAACTATACATACAAAATGATGGGGTCTAAATTAGCTGTTAGTACTCAAGAAAGAGATCTTGGAGTCATTGCAGATAGTTCTCTGAAAACATCTGCTCAAAATACAGCAGTAGTCAAAAAAGCTAACAATATTAGGAACCACGAGGAAAGAAATAGATATTAAGACAGAAAATATCATAATGCCACTATGCCACTAACTTTGGTACCTGAAAGATACTGGAATAAATTAGTAAACAATCACTTGATGATTATCTGTTCTTTTCATTCCCTCTGAAGCTCCTGGCACTGGCCACTGTCGGAAGACAGGATACTGGGCTAAATAGACAGTTGGTCTGACATAGTATGGCATTTTTATGTTATGTAAATCCATGATGAACCCACAGCTTGAATACTGCATGAAGTTTTGGTCACCCTATCTGAAAAAAGACATATTGGCACTTGAAAAAGCACAGAGAAGGGCAACAAAAATGATTAGGGGTATGGGAACAGTTTCCATGTGAAGAGATTAAAAAGACTGGGACATTAAAGAGTTCCTGATGAGCATATTCTTCCATCCTTCCCTTGCATTGGGATAATATGTGATTGTGCCTTTAATATTGTCTCCTTGAGAAACTGCCAGCACCTCTTTTATCTCTCACATTTTCTTCCCATGGGACCTTAACTACTAGTTCTCTGAGTTTGTCAAAGTCTACTCTTTTGAAGTCCACTGCTCCTTATTCTGCCACTCTGACTCCTTTTCCTTAAAATCATGAATCCTTTCATGATCACTTTCACCAAAATTGCCTTCTATATTCAGATCCACAACCAATTCCTCCTCGATGGTCAAAATCAAATTAAAAAATGGCTGTCCCCCTGGTTACTTCATCCACTTTCTGAAATTGCCCCAGTATGTTCCAAGAACTTACTGGAAATTTTATGTTTTGCCATATTACTTTTCTAACAGATGTCTTGGTAGTTAAAGTCCCCCATTACTGTCAAGTTTTGTGTTTTGGATATTTCTGTTATTTGTTCTAGAAATGCCTCATCCACCTGCTCTTCCTGATCTGGTGGTCAATAGTAGACCCTTGCCATGATATCACCTCTTTATCTTTACTCAGCAAATTTTAACTGGACAACGTCACACCTCCTTCTAGACCTCAGAACAAGCGTATACATTCTTGAAGTATTATGCAACACCTTCCTTTTATTCCAGCCTGTCCTTCCTGATGTTGAGTAGATTCCTCCAGTGATTTCCCTCTTGTTCCTTCTATGTCCCTACTGTAATTTTTCATCTGCCACCAGCATCTAGCCATCTATTAAAGTTGTCTTTTCTATGCTTAACTGTGGGCTTTTGTTATCAGCCACCTTTGAACTAATTTAACTAGGTTTGTGAGTTGGTGTTTGAAGATGCTCTTTTCCTTCTTGGTCAGGTGGCCCCAGCTCGTCTCCTTCCCAAAACACCATCCCGTAGTTGAGGAAACTAAATTTCTCCTGTCAACATCATTGGTGCAGCCATGCATTTATTTTCAGGACGCACATGTCCCTGCCTGAGCACTTACCCACAACGAGGAGGATGGACAAAAACACAGCCTGCGCCTCCGACTACTTCACTTTCACTCCCAGAGCCGGTGGTCACTGCTATTCTGTTCAGGGTCATACCTAGCAATAGCTTTAGTGCCCACTATTACGTAACAGTGTTTGCACTTCTACTGGGCAAGAGTGAGTTGGCAGCCCCACAACAGTAATCTCATGAATGCTCATTAGAGCTCTCCACTGCCCTTGTAGTCTCTGTTTTGCTGACCACTTTCTACTGTATGAATCTACATGCTACACTTCACACCTGTCTTGGGCAGGATCAAGCCTAAGTCAGTAGATTTCTACAGCTGTGTGCAAAAAGTTACATGGGTGACATAAGAGGTGGGCTGCTTGTGAATTTGTTTGTAGGGTGATGTGTTTTCATTATACATAGCATTAGCATGAATTCACAGAATAGATCATACAGTTCTCTGCATTTTCTCCATCTTGTGCAGAATTTATTTGTTCATTAATAAAGCCAATTCTTTTATCAGGAATTTGCAAAAATGCTGTTTGCAAAAATGTTTGTTATACCCAGTGGGAATAATTTTCCATCAGATTCTTATCTCGGGTGACAATAGGTTGCATTTAATTTGATACCTCTTTAATTTTATTAGCTGTGAATTTAGTAGCTGTGAACAGCAGAATAATAGGACACAGAAGAAACAAGCTGCTTTATCTATGCTGTACTTATCCTGCTAAAGGGAGGTCCAGCTAAACATCATATTTCACAACCCAGTGAATTGCTTTCTTGTGGATCATAAGAAGAACATACACTATGTGACTGAGGCAACTAACTTTTAATATCTTCAGTACAAAGTAGACAGTTTCTAACGGATCATGACATTATCAAACTGCTATTTTAAATCATCTCCATGTGCTGTAGCAATGCTGTAAGACTTTATCCAGAATTGCATTTTCAGATGTTATTCGTTCAAGCTCAGTGAGGGGAAATTAGAAACATTTGGGTAGACCCTACTTACAGATCTGATAAGACCACACTGTAGACACTTAATTTAAATGTATTTGGAGGCCGGGGTGAGGAATTAGGGAAAAGGGTGAGCAGGAATAACTCTATCTACTGATAAAAACGAGAGTCCTGTAGCACTTTAAAGACTAACAAATTTAATTTTTGCAGGCATAAGCTTTCATGGGCTGTAACCCCCTTTGTCAGATGCAGGGAATGGAAATCAGGTAGGGGTGTGCGTGTGTGTATGTGTGTGTGCATATATATACATATATATATATATATATATGTATATAGTCAAGGGGAAGGAACAACAATGGGGGGTAGGTAATAGCAAAGTCTATTTTGTTAGTTTGCTATTACCTCTCCCCCCTCCCCCCACCCCATTGTTGTACCTTCTCCTTGACTGTGTATATATATCCCCTATCTGATTTCCATTCCCTGCATCTGACAGAATGGGTTACAGCCCACGAAAGCTTATGCCTGCAAAAATTAAATTTGTTAGTCTTTAAAGTGCTACAGGACTCCCATTGTTTTTGCTGTACGCAGACTAACACGGCGACCCCTCTGAATCTATCTACTGATGTCCTTTTAGGATCTCATCATCACGCATTTTGTAATGGTTGCATCCAACCCACATTCTGGAGATCATGAGATTTTCTTGAAGGTGGCATTTTTTCATATTCAAGGGGTCAGATTCTGCCTGGTGTGAAGCAGCACAACTTCTGCTCTGCAAGTGTGCCTAGAGCCAGCTGGCACAGGCCACAAACTGTGATGTGTCAGTCCAGAAATGTGCTGATTTGGCAGTTCTGCTAGTAGAGCCCCAGCTACATTGTAAAGCTGTCTTCCCACATTGGAATCCCACTCCCAGGGAGGCAGAGTGGTAGTACTACCACCTCCCCCTCCTCCTTGGGGAAGGGCCATGGGCAGGATAAAATCCCTCACAATGCCGTATCTAGCTGTGCAAGACATTGGTGTGTGATGTTTCCAGTGCTTAAATAGTGGTGTATAAATACCTGAAAGAGATTAATTTTAACTGGCTGAAGAGAACATAAACGGTGTGAGAGGTTTTTTTTTGCCATGATGGGTTCATATTTCTTGATAAAACAATTTGTGGAGAGTAATTAATAAGAATGCTTCAGCTATCATTGCTGCAAGAGATGCAAAGAGGCAAAGAAACTGCTTACCAACAGCTTCACCAAGCCCTATCTTTATGCTAGTAGTTTCCTTTATGAGACTATACTGCAATATGCTACAGGAATTGTCCAAAAATTGACAGTTTTGCTATCATGTTTTTGGCAATTACTACGATACTACAGAACTGTTTTATAAGGTTTACAGCAGTTAATAGAACATAAGAGGTAACTTGGAGTAATATCCGAACAAGCTAACTGCAAGAATTAGTCTTTACAGAAGACAGTAGAATTTTGAACTTACACATGCAGATCATAGCTAATTCAGTACAGAATTTAAAGAAACCAAAATCCAATATGGAGTCAACTAAGGAAGTGCAACCGTACATTCTTCTTCAAGTTGATACAGCAGTATGTTCCACTTAGGTGTGTGTGCGCCAAGCTTGCTGGATCTGAAGAAATTTGTCTAGTAGTATCCATAGAGAGGCAGCATCCATGCCTCATGGCCATAGCACTTCCCTTGGCTACGTGAGGCAGCGCCACCCTCAGTTCCTTCTTACCATCTGTGGCTGGAGTCAGAATTCTGTGCCATCTTAACCCCTCATTTAGTTTTGTTTTTTCTCTTGTTGTATACAGCGAGTAGTATCCCTAGCATCAGTTAGAGAAGCATTGGTTGTATTAGTTTAGTTTTCGTCAGTGATGCCTCACCAGGGTTTAAACATTGTCCTTTGGTTGGGAGGAGCGATCCCCACACATGATGCCTGCTCTGTCTCTGCAAGGCACATGCTAAAGAGCATTGTGTGATCTGCAGATCACTCAGGAAACAGACTCAAGTGGCTTGGGGCCTTTGCCTGAAGCAGCAGCACCTTGAAAAAGCCATGCAGTCTGCTTTGTCTGATCACCCAGAGCGCTGGCACTTTATGTTCCAGGGCAGGTGTGTCTCTGGAGAAACAGATGAACTGTTCCCTGTTGACTGTGCCGAGGAAAAGGTTGCATAAGACCAGCTGAAACCATACCAGGTCTCGGGGGGGCCCCCTCCCTCGGAAAAGCATGGACTGGCAGGGACTTGGTGCTGGCACATGGGATGGAATGGGTATTGAGTAGGGAGGTTAGAAACCCTGTACCACTGACTCTGGTTCAAGCTCCCAGGCATCTGTTGAGTCTGGTAGCGATGAGATGCCGGTGCTGACTGTTTCCGTGTCGTCAGCATATCAGGCAGCTCCAAACTTCCTCTGCCTTTCAGTCCCAACCTCTCCTTTGGTCCAGGCCTTTCCCAGGATTGTTTCATCTACAGCACCATCAACTGATCCAGCTGCTGACCCCTCCAGTCTGTTGGCACTGAAATCCAGTGTTGTGGAAGCAGAGCTGCCACGGGGATCAATACTGGGAACCTTGGTACAGGAAGTCTCCTTTGCACCACTGCCATTGTCACTACCAAAGTTACCGTGGCAGCTTCAACTGCCCTTACTATCAATGCTGTCAGACACGTTGGTACCACTGCTGACTTCAGGACTGACGCTGTTCCAGCACCAGCATACTTTGTACAGACATTACTGCTTCCATTGGCAGTGCCGCTTCCTGCCTCATTTTGGGCAATGGATGCGTCAGAGAGTCAGACTGGTTACTTGCTCCTCCTTGTCTCACTCTGCCATTATCCCCAGGAGCCTTAGGCTCCTCGGTGTCTGAGTCAGGGTTGTCATCTTCCCATTCTTCATTGCCTGACCAGCATCAAGGCCGTCAATGATCCGTTACGGGTACTGGGATTGGCGCTCATCTTGTGGTGGGTCAGAGGCCCCTGGCCTGGTGTCCACTGGTCACCAATGATTTATCCGTGCCAGTGGCCTCCATGGAATCCATGGAACACTCTTTGGTTGTGGAGGTTCCACGCTTGGTCTCGCTCAAAGGTGAGAATGCCAGCCGAGTCTGTGGTGGTGACCGCTGATCTACTGCAGGCATAGGCACCAGTGGTCCTTCTCCTTGTGGAGCCTCCAGGGTTGTCCCATCGGGGTCTGGCAGTCTTGGAACAGGAGCCAGCTTTAGCCCAGTTAAAGGCCTTGTCTCTATCTCCCTTTGGGGACAGGCTGTTGCGCTTTCACAACACTTGGGGCTCAATCACCTCCAACAGCTGGGTCCTAAGCACCATCAGATCAGGTTGTGCCATCCAGTTCCTCTCAACATCTCCTCACTACCCTCCCTCCCCATTCCTCTTCAGTGACCCCTCTCATGAGATACTGCTCCTTGAGAAGGTCCACTCTTCAGGAGCAGTGGAGGAGGTTCTGCGGAAAGACCGGGTCACAATTCCATTTCTGGTACCTTATGGTATGTAAGTCCAACGGAAGGTGCAGGAGGCCTCACTCCATATCAAAGTGCTGGAGTTTTGGGTCATCTACAATGCATGTCACGCTTTTCAGGACCATATCAGAGGCTCAGTGAGTCATGTGATTACCAACAATATCATCACAATGTGAACAAACAAGGGGGAGCATGCTCCAGGTTCCTTTGCCTAGAGGCGGCCAGGCTATGAGAGTTCTGCATTGAGGAGAACATTACTCTGATAGCTCAGAATTCTCTCCCAGACTGTCTTAGCAGGTGTTTTTCCCTGAGTCACAAGTGATCCCTGAAAATAAGCATTCTCCGGGTCATCTTCACAGCTTGAAGCATCCCGATAATCAACCTGTTTGCTACACGGGACAACAGGAAATGTAGAGTGCTTTGTTCTTGAGGGGGCCTCAGTCCAGGGTTCCTGTCTGACATTTTCCACCTCAGCTGGCAGTCAGCTTGCCTGTACACCTTTCCCCTGATCCCAATCATCCCTCAGGTCATCCTCAAGCTCAAGGTGGATGAGGCCAAGGTCATTGCCATGGCATGGCCACAACAGTGCTGGTTCTCTGACCTTCCCACTGTCTGTTCAGCCTCCCATTCCATTTCCTCACCATCCCAACTTACTCAGAACTTAGGCTGCATCTTGCATCCTGTGCTCAGCTCCCTGCATCTCATGGCATGGCTGCTGCATGGCTGAATGAGGAGGAAGAGCAGTGTTCACCGGCTGACCAACAAGTCCAGCTTCACAGTAGAAAACCCTCCTCCAGGATGGCCTGTTCAGCAAAATGGAAGCGATTTTTGGTGTCGTCATTAGCCCACAGAATCCCACCAAAGCTGGGCTTTATCCAGGACGTTCTAGAGTACCTGCTGCACCTTCAGTCATTATGGCTTGCATTTAGTTCATTGAAAGTGCATCTGGCAATGATATCGGCATTGCATCCCCCGCATCCCATTCAGGGAAGATCAGTCTCCTCCAGTGCCATGGTAGCAAGATTCTTAAAAGGGTTCCTTCATCTACATCCTCTGGTTTGGGAGCCAGTTCCTCTGTAGGACCTTAATACAGTCCTAGCAGTCTTAACGGGACCTCCATTCAAGATCCTGGCATCTTGTCTGTTTCTGTTTTCATGTCAGACAGCTGTATATAGGGAACTGCCGACCCACTGCTTTCTCAGTTCTTTCCTTCCATCCGTGGTGGTTGCTGGAACACTTTGTCTTCTTGCTCTAAGAATTTCTCTTCAGTGCTACCTCTGAACAGTTGTGAATAGTTTGTTTATAGTAGTTGTAAGTAGCTACTATATTAGTAAGAGTAATTAGTTTACTGCCCTGTGGAATCTCTCACCAGCCCTGGGGCATGCCTTGCTCCCAGTGCTTTAAACAGTGTGCCACTTGCCTGAAGAAGTTTCTTGTGAGTGACCCCCACAAGAATTGTTTAAAGTGCCTGGGAGAAGCACACATGTTTGCTGAGTGCCATATTTGTAAGAATTTCAGGCTGTGAACCAAGAAAGATAGAGACAATAGCTTTGTATTACTTCTGATGAGAGCGGCACTTCACCCAGCATCTGACCACCAAACCGAATCAATATTGTCCATGGCCTTGGCGATGAGTACCCTGGTCTCAACCCTAGCTCCCAGGCACAGGTCAAGATCACCAAGACCCGCTTGGCACCAACTTCCCTCACCAGCACTGAGGAAATTGGCAACGACATTGCTGCTCAACATCGCTAGTTCTGCTGAAGAAGGCAAGGAGGACAGACAGGGGTCGCTCCCCACCTAAGAAAGCATAAAGGGTGAGATCTGTGCCAGCCCACCTACTCCCTGGGGTCTCGCAATTGGCACAATTGACTCTGTCTTGGCAAGGAGATGTTGAGTCCAGTACATTGGGATTCCCCTTCTGGGAGCCTTGCAGGGGACTCTACCCTGTCTTCCCCAAGTACATTTGAGGCAGCAAGGGGCCTGATCCCTCCCAACAACTCTTCCCTCCCAGAGCTGCATGCCAGGGAAACAAGCCCAGATGCCATAGGACCTTGCAGGGCCTGAGTATAGAGAAACCATCTGTCATGATGAGGAGATGATCCCCCTTGTAGGAGATCTCTAGGATTGCCCCTCAACAATGCTCATGGTCTCGCTCTGGGTTCTCACGATCTAGGCACCAGTCACAATTGAGGCACTGTTCGTGCTCTCGGAGCTGATCCCAGTCTTGGCACTGGCCATGGTCTCAGCACTGTTTGACTTCAGGGCCACATTTCACTGCTCAATAACGATCAGACTCACAATGTCGATCTCCCTCTCAGCACCATTCTTCTCAATGCTGCTCTCCATTGTGGTACCAAGACACACTACGGCACTGCTGTGCATCAGTTTGGTGCCGATCGACATCTCAACACCGTTCAATTCTGTGGTAGTACACCCTGGCACCGAGAGGCATGGCACCACATAGTCTCCTGGAAGCAGATCCTTGGATTCTGGGTCTATTGCAGGATCCCATGTATTGCAGAGAGACAGGAGGCACGTCTCTATATCATCAGGGCTACCGTCCTAATGGCAAGCCATGCCACAGTGGACAATATGGGCACCGTGGCAACTCAGGCCCCTAAGGCTCACTGACAGGGCAATCTCAACAATGCCCTCTGTGGGCAAAGCACCTTCATCATGCTCAGAAAGGGGCTCGCTGTTTGGGGCAGAGGCGTTGATTCAATACACTGGCCCAACAGGAGGTACAGGATCCCGAAGTAACCAGGACCGTATCATCCTCCTCTCTGGACGAGGCTGTAGCAGATACAACACTAGAGCCGATACAGGATGACTAGAAGTCACACTAAGAACCCCTATGAAGACTGGCCCAGAACTTCAGATTAAAAATTGACAAGATAAAGGTATTGACCTCAGCTCTAGTGGATATCTTGGCATCCTCAGGCCAAGCTAGGGAATCTTTGCCACTAAATGAGGCCATTGCATGGCCCATCAAGGTGATATGGCATATGCCCACCTCCCTCCAGCCTACTGCTAAGCATGTAGAGAGGAAATACTTTGTACCTCTTAAGGGATATGAGTAAGGCTTTTCAATTCACTCTCAGGGGGAGGTGCATCGCCATGCTCACAGACAATACCACTGCAATGTTTTATATAAACAAGAAAGGAGGTGCCCACTTGTTGCTCTTATGCCAGGAAATGCTGAACATATTGGAGTTTTGCATAGCCCAGTCCATTCACCTGAAGGCCTTCTATTTACCGGGCTTCCAGGCTTAGCGAACCAGTTGAGCAGGGCCTTTGTAATCCATCACGAATGGTCCATCTATCCAGACATGCTCAACACTGTTTTCCAGAAGTGGGGGTTCCCCCAGATGGGCCTGTTTGCAACTAGGAAATGTCTCCAACTTTGCTCTTATCTGGGACATGATCAGGATTTGCTTTCAGATGCCTTTCTTCTCTCCTGGGGTGGAGGGAGATAGACTAGTGTATACTTTCCCATCTACGGCACTGATTCACAGGGTCTTCCTCAAGGCCAGGAAGGATAAGGCCCAGATGATCCTCATAGATCCAGCATGGCCATGGCAACATTGGTTCACGCTGTTAGTGAACCTTTCCATGGGCAAACCAATCAACCTACCATTGCTCTTGGACCTCATCTCTCAGGAGAACAGCCGACTGCTACACCTAATCCTCGCGTCTCTCCATCTGACCGCCTGGAGACTATGTGGCTAAATTAACTGGAACAAGCTTGCTCAATGGAGGTTCAATCTGTCCTTATGGGGAGCAGGAAGCAGTCAATCAGGAGGGCGTACCTTGTAAAGTGGAAAAGGTTTACATTATGGACAGTGTGAAAAGTTATCCCCCTGGGCGAAATTTCTTTCCCCCTTATTCTGGATTATCTACTTCATTTGAAAATTGAAGGTCTCATGCTTTCATCTATAAAGGTCCACCTTGCTGTGACATCAGCTTTTCATGCACCTGTGAATGGTCGCTCGGTCTTTTCGAACCTGATCTGGTCGTGGTTCCTGAAAGGACTGGAACACCTATACCCCCAGCTGCACCAACCACTATCACCATGAGACCTCAGCCTAGTGCTGTCAAAGCCCCTGGGTCATCCTTTCGAGCCAATGGCGACATGCTCCACACTGTACCTGCCATGGAAAGTTGTGTTCCTGGTGGCCATCACATTGGCTAGGAGAGTTTCAGAGATTTGGGCTCTCACATCTGAGACTCCATATCCCACCTTCTTTAAGGAAAAGGTTCAGCTATGCCCACATCCGTCCTTCCTTCCAAAGGTGGTGTCATATTCCCATACTATTCAGGACAGTTCCTCCCAGTATTTTATCCAAAGCCCCATGCTTCCAGGGAAGAACAGAATCTCCATTTTTGGGATGTCAGATGAGCACTTGCCTTTTGTGTTGAGAGGACCAGATCCTTCAGGAAATCCACACAGCTCTTTGTGGCCATTGCAGATAGGATGAAAGGTGAGCCAGTCTCGGCTCAGAGGATTTCCTCATGGATTACTTCATGTATTCAAGCATGCAACAACCTGGCCAAGGCTGCACCGCCACAGTCAACAGCACACTCTACAAGATCACAAGCCTCGTGGGCTGCCTTTCGAGCACAGGTCCCAATCTTAGACATCTGCAAAGTGGCGACATGGTTTTCAATGCATGCGTTCTCTTCCCATTATGTGCTCACACAACAAGCAAGAAATGATGCAACCTTTGGTCAGGCAGTCCTCCAGTCAAGTATACAATGAAACGCCAATCCCACCTCCTAGCGTATGGCTTGGGAATCACTTTCATTGGAATGGACACGAGCAAGCACTTGAAGAAGAAAAGACAATTACTAACCTTTCCATAACTGTTGTTCTTTGAGATGTGTTGCTATTGTCCCTTCCCGATACCCACCCACCTACCCCTCTGTCGGAGTTGCTTGCAAGAAGGAACTGAGGGGATGACAGGTCGGCAGTTCCCTATATATCGCACCATGAAGGTGCCACTCCAGGGGGCACCAGAGCTGACCTGGACGGTACCACTGAGGGAAAAGCTTCCAGCAATGGTGCACCCAACACACATACACCTACATAGGAATGGACATGAGCAACACATCCCGAAAAACAACTGTTATATCTTTTCTCTAAAGACAAAGTGACTTTACAACCACATTCAAAATGTTTGCCTAAAGTGATTTCTTAGTTTCATTTGAACCAGGGGGTATATTTACCTGTGTTCTTTCCTAAGCTGCTTTCATCTCTGGATGAGCAGCTTCTCTGTACGTTAGATGCCAGATGATGTCTTGCCTTTTATCTGGACAGGACTAAACCATTTTATGCTTCGCCTCATTTGTGTCATATGCAGATTGCATGAAGGGTCAAGTCATCTCTTCAGAGATGATCTCCAGATGGATATCATCCTGCATCAAGACTGTATATGAAATTGTCTCGGCTACGCCCCCTCAATGGGTGCAAGCTCATTCTACAAGGGCACAAACAACATCCGTAGTATTGGACATTTGCAGGGCTGCTACACGGTCATTGATACATATGTTCACCAACCATTATGCCATAACCACTTCTTCCAGGGCAGATGCAAGCTTTGGTAGAGCAGTCCAACAGTCCCTGTTTAATAGACTCTGAGCCCTGCCTCCTAGGTGGGGGTACTGTTTCTGAATCACCTACGTGGAATACATGGATGCATCAACTTGAAGAAGAAGAAATGATTACTTACTGTAACTATGGTTCTTCGAGTTGAGATGCAGACATATATTCCACAACCCACAGTCCGTCTGGAGTCTCATTTTTGGGCATTTGGAGTGAAGGAACTAACGGAAGTGTGGGGCGGTGCTGCCTCATGTAGCAGGGGAGGGGCTACATCCACAAGGCAAGGATATTGCCCCTCTACAGGTACTGCTAGGCAAATTTCTCCAGTTCTGGTGTGCTGGATGCGCACACACCTAAGTGGAACACACATCTTGATCTCATCTCCAAGAGCCACCGTTACTGTAAGTAACCATTTCTTTTTGATCCCATTAACCTGTACTCAACTTCAATGGTGAGTGGTGGTAATAATTGTGGATTAATCCAAGCTCTCAGAAATTATAGTTGTTTCATCAATGTATTTCAAATGGGTCTTTGGCACTGGATAGACATTCCTTCTCATAGGAGGAAAGTATAGATGAAAGAGAGAGCTGTCTAAGACATAGTCCAGCTGTGATAGGGTAGTAACAGGAAGTGATGTGCAACGTCAACTGTAGCTCCAGCATCTTAATTAACAACTTTTTGAATTAGCATAAGAGAGAAAGTTAAGGGAGTTGATTGCTCAGTTTATCCATTTCCAGAAGGACATGATTTTAATTTTGAAAATGTGAGTCAATCTAAAAACTGAGAGTCTTATATCCACTGCACGAGTGATTCTTAGTTTTACTTCAGAGCCTGAATTTAAGAAAAATATGCACACACCTTTACGTCTGGTGCATTTACGAATCATTTCAAGGAACTGTTACTAAGTAGGAGCAGTAGCTATATCATGGCTACATTCTATGAAAAGAAAGAACTGCATTGCTTATTTAGTTTCCAAAAAAGTTGTTTTGTTTCGCATTCCCAGAAGATACTTTTTTTCTTTCAAATAGGTCAAGCAGGAATATGGATGTAAGGACTGTTTATGGTGATTTTGTTATATTTCCAACAATTGCAATGGAACATATTTATAACCAGTCTGTTTTTCTCTAGTGTGATACCATTAGTCAAAATAGGTTTTCTCATATTTCCACTACATAAACACAAATATCTCTCAAGAATCAAGCTTGTGGGTCTTGAGGATTACCATAATCACATCTTATAAGTGGTTCATAAGCCCATGAGAGCCGTGGTTTCCTCTCAGGATGGAGAGTGTTTGTTGGGAGAATTAACTCCTACCAAACTAGAAGGCTCGACAACATAGGAAGATAATATTTTATGTGCTGGCTGGGCTGTGCCTTGATAAAACAACATCTGTGATGAGTCTGATACTTTAAGCATATGACTTCTGATTGAATGTGCTAAAGGAACCAAAGTTCTATATCCATGTACTTCAGTCTCGTTGCTCTGTCATGTCATATTTATCTAGCTAAGGTACGTACATGGCTTCGGTGACAGTGTCTTAGCATCTCATGATCTTTAATGTAATGTGCCAGCAATGGATCTGCTATCCCAGTGGTTCCCAACCATTTTGGCTCGAGGGCCACAAATATCATTTTTACAACTGTGAAGGCCCACCAGTCTCCACCAGCAGCCGACTCCCCCCAGACCCCCTCACTTCAGCCAGATGGAAGGAGTTCAGAGAGGAGGCTGCCTCCCTTCTTGCTGATCTCCCCTCCTCCTGGCTGCAGCAGGGAAACCGCACCCATCTGGTAGCCCGGTCTGCTCCATCTGGGTCTCTAGACAGTGGCTCCCTTCTGCAGCCACTGCCAGGGGGACGAGAGAGCAGCGCTTTGCTGGAGCCAGAGGAGGGGAGCGCTGATCTCCCCTCCCTCTGACTCCAGTAGGGACCCCAGCGCCTATGGGCCCAGATGGAACACTTTGCCGTGCTTCCTGCTACAGCCAGGGGGAGGAGCGTGCTGATCTCCCATCCCCTTGGCTGCAGCAAAGAGCCTGTACCATCTTTCAGCGCCATGGCAAGGCGCATCGCCTTGATCCTTAGGCAGTGGCTCCATATGCAGCCAGTGGGAGGGGAGTGGCGGACCACTTTTGGCGCCCAGGCCAAAGGTTGGAAACCACTGTGCTGTCCCTACTGAAATGTAGTGACCATCCTTGCACACATCCACTTAATTTTAGCAACAGTCTTTGCACACAATTCTGTACCTGCATTCCTAAACTAGTAGAGGCTGTAAAGAAACAAACTTTTCAGTGATTTGGTGAATGTGATGAAAACGAAAGAGAGAGATTTGAGCTATAAAAAGCAAATGACATTATTGGCAAGACAGCAGACTAAAAGTAACCAGAAATTTTAAAGCATGTGATTGTAGTGACAGAATGAGTTACCATAAACCACCTTCTGTTCTCAGTCCACAGTCACTTTTATTTAGCTGAACATTAAAATGTATGCTCCCAAGATCAAGAGGCAAATATTGATTGAGATTGCAATAAATGTGTGGCCCTCCAAAGTAGTAATAACCAACTGAATATGAATGTTTTAAAAGGAAAATTTTAGGCTCTTAGACACATGAGAAGTCTAAATAAGAGTTGGCTTGAAATGTGCATTATCTAGCTTGGCTATGAATAGCATAACAACTATTTTTTGAGAATTTCAGAAATAATTAAAAAAAAAACAGATTGGAGCATTATTTTTTTTACCTTTACCTTTTTTCCATCTTTAAAATAGAAATGTTCAAAACCAGAATCATACCCTTAAAAATATGTAAAAGGATCTCTGTCATACATAAACATGTACAACTACATTAAACAAACATGAATAAAACGTGAAGCACCAAAAATGAGAACCTCCTTCATTCTTCCATGAGTCAAATGCAGCTGCAGACATATGTTTTCCCTTGTTGAGGTTCATTAGCAAGTGTAGTAACTATTTTCTGGCAGTCATAACACTAGTCGACCTATATGTCCATGGATCATAGTGAGCTGAAACAGAATTTCAGGGGTAAAATCGCAGTGAATAGCATGAAGGGCGTTGTTATGTATCAGCATGTTAATAAAACTAACTACAATTTAGCAGGAACAAGAGTTGGCAAAATATGACTTAATTTAGTCTGCCAGTATTTATGAGCACACTTGGGGCTCATCAACATTAGGAAAAAGAGGGAACCTTGTGAGTTATATTATGTTCTGAAAATTCCAAGCCAAAACTTGTCATCCACACCGCATTTTTAGAAAATTCTGTTTTTCTCACAGATTATAACTGAATTGATAACAAGTTGTACATTTCTTGGAGCCATCAGCCATTATTCACTGTCCATTATATTGTTAGCAGTCAGAATCCAGATGAGCTGAAGTTTATATGTATTAAGAGAAATTTTACTTTGGATGGCAACAGCAGGCTGATCCAGGAGCAGAGTTGCTACACTAACTTTCTGCATTCTGAAGACTTATGGTGATTGGTTTTAAAGGGTTGTACTGTGCTTATATGAAGGATAATTATTGTGGGATTAATGATTTTGTGTGAAGAAAGAGGGGGGAATATTTGTCATCAGTGTAACTTCACTGTTGTTGGTGAAATTGTACCAGAGATTAATTTGTCTTATTGTTTAGTGGTTGCCATTACTCTGAGGGAAAGCTAAAATGGATTACCTTGTGTATCGAGAGAGAAAGAGAAAAGAACAAAGACTTATACTAGGAATAAAGAACAGTTTGAAATATATATAACAATCCATAAAATAGTCTCAACTATCTGATTAAATGGAGTATCTCATGAAGAATAATATGGTGGGTAATAAAGACAAAGTATAAAATTATGACATTATTGAAGTTGATGGGAGTTTTGCTATTGACTTCAATGGAACTAGGATTTCACACAAAGTCATGAAGCTGGAAAGACAGTTCAAGACAAAAATTATATGGAGCATATTCTCTTTCTTTGTGGGTACTTTGGTTACTTCCTCTCTTCCTTCAAAAACCAAGGGTCTATATGAAATTACAAAGATCAAATTTGTATCAGACAATGCAAGTAAAGTGGATGTGCACAAGAATTTACGAAAACAAAAGAATAAATGAAGAAAGTGGACACTTTCATTAGAATAAATAAATAAAAGTACTGGAATAGTTTAGCTGGGGAGTTATATTAGAAGACAAAAAGATAAGAGACGTAAAGAATAATGTCATTAACTGAAAGGGGCTTAAAGAACTATAGAAGTTGTTCTGAAGAAGACATGTCAACTACATAATGACCCCCATACACAAAGCTTGTGGTGGAATACGTCTTTCCCAGCTGAGGTGGAATAACATGAGTGAAAAGCAGGAATGTGATCAAAACCACAGGCTACAGTAGGAAGAAGGTCATGACTGATGTATGGGAAGAGTTTAAAAGACTAAATAGGTTCTTTTCCTTCACCAATGACACTGCTTGCACATAACCCAAATCTTAACACAAATCCCAAACCAGGGAGTTTTAAAGAATGGGAGAGCCATGGAATACCGACAGTTGGCCACCTGTTCAGCAAGGAATTTTTCTAATTTATTTGGAAATCAAAACTAACTTTAACTGGCCCACTCTCCCATGGTAACAGTAATTTCAGGTTAGGTATTATATTTCTCAACTTCCTGGAAAAGTTGTTTTATACAAAAAGCTAGCTTTAATAGAATGATTGGTGTCTGGTGTCCAATCAGGAAACTAAACAAAAAACAAACAAACAAAAACTAATTTATATCAATCTTTGCAATTTTACTAACAAAAAAAACAAAAAACAAAAAAAGTCCACATATGACATGCTGGGAAAAGAAAATTACCTCAGAGGAATGGGATTTGATCTAGAAAAGGGGATTGGCAATCTCAGTAGCACAGTAAAAGAAAATTTCTTTAAGATACACTGTTTCAATGGTACTTCACACCAATCAGGGTAAAATAAAGATATAGATTGAATGAGGATAAATGTTGGAGGAATTGTGGTGAAAGAGGAGATTTTATGCATATCTGGTGGACGTGCACAATCACTGGCATATTGAGGTGCAGTTTTTAACCAGATATTACAAATTGTTGGATATTCCTTACGAAATGATCCTTTGGTAATTCTTTTTAAAAAGAAATTAAGACTTGATCTCTCAGATGCTAGTTGCTGCTAGACTGCTGATAGCCTCTCATTGGAAGAAGAAAAATAGTCCAAAACTAAAGGAATAGTTACAAAATGGGGCAAGTTGTTATGGAAAAATCAATACATTAATTATATACCCAGTAAAATAGAGAACAAAGAGATATTTGGTTACCATTTATTCAATATTCAGACAAAGATTATCCAGAAGAAACAAAAAGCACACTTGTCCAATTTTTTTGAATAGTAACATTTTATAAGGTTTCACTCAATTGAATAAAATCACAAGAAACAACATGTACTTGGTAGGGTAGAGAGGCTCATTCTAATACAGAGGCATCAGCTATTTGTATTGTTGCATAATGTTTTTCTAAGCAAAAGCTCACTTTTGTAATGATTATTGTTTTGTCTCTGATATTTACATGGCAATGTTTTGTGAACCTCTTAAAACTTCCTAAATAAATTAATAGATTTAAAAAAAAAAAAAAAAAGACTAAATCGGTATAGTTTGGCTCAATGACAAGCACATGGGTAATCTTTTCTAAATAATTGAAGGCTGTGAATATCTAGGAGAGAATAGATGTGTTCCATGGGACTAGACCTAAGAGTAGCAGGATTAAACTGAGAAAAGGATCATTTACATATCAGAAGAAAAATTGAACTTTGAGGTCTATAGTGGATCAAGTCTTCCTGACAACATCTAGTGTGAGATTTATGATTTTGTATGGAGTAGCAATAGTGAAGAGGAATAATGGCAACAAGTAGGAAACATCAGAAAGAAGCTTATAGGTGCCTACAAACTCAAATCTCCCATTAATAAATTAAATCTCTTCATTGGGAACAGGAACGCAGTCAAGGGCCATCTCTACAGGAAAAAGATGGGACAGAAAAGAAACTGATTTCCCAGGCTGGGCTCCAAATCAAGTACATACAGGTAGATAAGCCTAGAAAATTGATTTTTGACATTTTAAATGATATGTACTGTCTATGGGAATATGTACGTAGGTAATGAAATCTGCTAACTTTCCACCTCTAAGATGCCAACTTGATCACAGACCCAATGAGTGAAAGCCATTACCATCTGGTCTTTGGTGACCTATGTGAAGTAAGTTTGCTGGCCTCAGTCCAGTTCCCAGGGGCAACTGAGTGTGTGGACCTCCTCCTCCTCAAGTCTCTGCTGCACAATCCCCACCTTCATGAACAGATGGAGAATGGGTCCATGGTGTGTCAGAGTTAGGCCCTGGCCAACAGACTCTGAGACCTCCTGGATTATTGCCAGCGGGAATGGTTGGACCTTGAAGCATTCATGCAGCACATAAGGCTGCCCTTCCCTCATGACCTCTGCCATGTGCATCAGAGGCGGAAAGCTGCCCTGTCCTTTGCTGTACCTTGAGCAGGTCCTGAGAGAGGGTCCTGCCCATCCATCTGTATCCCTTGGCCCTCTAGAGCTTGATGTCAGGCCCTGTCCCAGAAGCCCCTCTTTCTTCCTCCCCATCCTTGCCCCCTTCCCCTTCCTCTGGTGCACCTCCTGGAGAATGGGTGGTGGGGAGAAGGAAGGCACAACCTATGTCCTAGTGTGCCCTTAGTGGCTGGGTGGGTGGTAGGTAGTGGGAGAGGAAGAGTCTTTTTTAGGGCAATGGCTGATGATATATGAAGTCAGATTCCTGGTCCATTTAGGAACATAGATGATGATGTTTCATGTGATTCTTTATCCATGCAAACTCATTAGAGACCTATATTTTAGATGATCATCACTTTGTAAATAGGAAAAGTTCATCACATTTGCAGAACACAAAATATTAACACTGAGCACCTCCCCTCTGGCTGTGCATATCTAGATGTGGAACTATAACGTGCAGTGTAAGCCCTATGAATAGCATAATGAAGACTCTATGTCTGTTGGCTCCTCCTACAACTTCAGTGAGAACTAAAAGTGCAGCCATGCTGTTCTTCTGTCCCTGAGATCTTTCCTCACTTCCATTGCTTCGGGGTAAAGCTGGCAATTTGAAATGTAAATCCATATTGCCTGCTGCTTTCCATATGCATATACACAATCCCCTAGAATCAAAGGCAAAGATACCATTATACTTGGATACTAACAGGCCAGGTGCAGTTAGAGAAATCTAGCAGCATGTTAATAAAAGGCCTGATGAAGAACAAAAAATAAATAACTCTTCTATTTCTCTTGTAAGAATTGCAGCCACTAGCAAATTAAAATAATTGCTCATGGCATATGCTGCCTGCCAGCATCCATGAAATGCTTTTTATTATTGAAATAATAGCCATCAAATCCAAAGAAAATTGTTTAGGTTGTGGTGAGTTAACAAAGTTGATCCCTGCTAGTAAATCCAGTGCAGCACTGAGATTGCTATACATTTACTAAAACTTTAAAGTGAACTTTACCTGTATTTTCACCATGGAAAGACAACATTGAATTTTTTCTTCTTGCCTCACCTCCACTATGGTAAACAGACTCAGGTTTTGCAGAAGCTTCATAAGAATCAGAGGATTAAACCTGAGTACATTATGCTAAAATACTGGGAAGGCTCCAGTAAGCCATTGGATACAATTGTGTTTACCAAATCTCTAATACAGCTATGGGGGGGAAGAATAAAGGAGTTGGGCAAGAGTAAATTAAAGATTAAAAAAAAAAAGACATGGAATACATATGATCCAGAAAGCTCTGCACACACTCCTGTAGTGCCTACAACAGTATTAGTAAAAATCTAAGAACTAAGGGGTGGAGGGTATAAAGAAAAAACAAAGAAATGGCCCACTTGTTTCCTGTGGTACAGTGATGAAATACCCATTGATTTCAAAAGGCATTTTAGCTGCATAGCTGAGTGCAGAATTGTGTTCACACAGTTATTATAAGGGTTGCTGGTGGTGACCCCTGTATTTAGATTGCCTAAATTTTCCTTATAAGATTCTTGTAACGTTTTGGGGCATTTTTTAGACGTTCTGAGCACCTCCATTTTCTGCAGCAAGTGACTAAAATTCAGCCGGGAGGAAGCCATTGGACTATGGAAGTGCTTTTCTTTGCCCCTGAAATTCCATTTTAATGTAGCTGAGTCATAAATTTCCACAAATCACCACTTCTCTTCTCTCAAGTGCATGCCTCAGGAAAATTTCACACATTCTGTAGAGGGAGGGCACCAAAACAAAAGCAGCAGATGCTCCCCTGGAAAAAGTGGGAACTACTGCAGCAGCTGTAGGAATGGCAAGAGAAACACACTGGACTCCCTGCACCCCAGCTACATCTGCATGACTTGGCAAATGGCCCCAGAACCCAACGCCACCCCCAGGGGCATCACCTGGGACAAGAGCTCCACCAGCTCCTGGGGGGGTGCAGAGATCTAGGCCATGCTCGCCTCCCTGTAATCCCCTTGGGACATAGCACATTTCCTCTGTAGTCCATTTCCTCCCTCTCTGGAGGTACCACATGGGGGAGGGTCCCCCAGCCTCCCATTGATCACAGAGAGAAAGCTCGACCAAATTCTCCCAAGCCAACTATTGGCAAAGCATCCAGAAGGATAACAGCCTTCTGTTGTTGCCAACTAGTGTAGTTATTCAGATAGATCAAGTGGTCGAAGTCGAAGTCAAGGCTGAAGGCTGAAACCCAGCTAGTGATGGGGGTATTTAGAATGTAATTGTACTTTTTATAAAATTTAGGAAATTACATTAAATAATTACGCTAAAAGAATGTTATTTAGATTGTGAAGTCGAGCACTTAGAAGTTAGGAAATACTATATTTACGGTTGAAGCTGTCTTCTAACTTTCGAGTGCTTGACTTTGCAACCTAATTATCTACTGCAAGTGACTCTAAACAGATGTCTTAAACCCCAAGAATATATGACAACAGTGACAAAACTGTACTGAGAACAATCACTGGGAAAAGGTATAAAGCATGGTAGAACAGGTGGTCTTTTTCAGCACCTAGGATTTATTTTAATGCAATCACTGAAAACTGCATGTTTAAATTTCATGTCAAAAGAGACCAATCAGCTACTGGGCTATGATAAACTCTCTCAGTGAATATTGTGTGGACTCCAGCACCCTCTAATTGTCTGTTCATGTATTTTATTAGGCATGTGTTCCTTACAGTTACATGGTTGTTATAGTGTTGTTGCCATAGACATGCTGGTTCCAGGATATTAGAGAAACAAGGTGGGTGAAGTAATATCTTTTATTGGACAAATTTCTTTTGGTGAGGGAGACAAGCTTTCACACGAACAGAAAGCTCAAAAGTTTGTCTCTCTCGCCAACAGAAGTTGGTCCAATAAAAGATATCACCTTACACACCTTGTATCTCTTACAATTACATATACTGTGGCCATACTCGTAATATAAGGAGACAAATCCCTGTACTAATAGCCAATTTTCATTTGGTGCCAATTAATACATTTTTAATACCCAAAGCAGTTTTGCACACAAGTGATGCTCACAAAAAAGGGATAATCTGTTCATTCTGTTCATCAGAATGACTGTGTCCAATTATTATAAACTGTAAAGTGGTGGAAGAGAGGACTGAGGACGGAAAGAGCAGGAAGCAAAAGAGAATAAAACAGCCACATCCCAATGCAAGTAATTTGAATTTAAATGGAAGAGAGACCACAGCATTGGGAAAAACTCAAACTTTCTAACCCAGGTTGAAAATAAAAGTGCTAGTTACTGGCCTTCATAGTCTATCTCCTAACTAACTCTGCCTCTGCAAGCTGCTATGCCATTTCCATTTGTCTGGAATGCTTTATCTAACCATCCTGAGGATGAGACTTGAGGAAGCGAGGGCAATGTCTCCTTGGTATCTGATCCTGTCCTCTGGCTCAGTTTAGGAAGTGCAGTAAGATGCATCTTGCTGTGCATTTATTGCTGTTACAGGCTCAGGCTTCTTGGCACTCAGCTGAGTATCAGGTTGTCTTTGATTCTGTTTATTAAGGTTGCAGTAGGGGCTGTTGGTGCCCAGAGCATATTCTCTCCTTACTTTTTGGCAATGCTTTTGCTTTTAAGCAAAACCATGTAAAATTCACTCAGCTATAAATGTGTATGATAATGAAAATGTTACTGCTTTGACTTGGAATATGCACACCAGGTCAACCTATGGAAGTATTAGTGGACCAAAACCATGCAAAACTCTCATTGACTTCAAAATGAGTTTTCTGAATCAGGTTCTCAAAGGATTTTCATGGATGTTTTTCTTCATTGTTACCTCTCCGTTTCCCCTCGTGCTTATATGTTACAAATGTGAGCTGATTTCAGGTTGGTGACATTTAAAACTCGAGGCATAAAATCTTCCCCTTCCTGGATCCTTGTCACCCATGCCTGTCCTCACCATAAGTTTTCCCCCTTCAGCCTAACCCAGCTGCTTCCTAAAGACACACACCTCTCGCCCTGCTGCCTCACATCCACTCCATATCCTGAGGAAGCCTAAACTAGTTTGAAGCACTGAGGCCCCAATTCTACAAGGATTTACACATACTTAACTTTATGGACTGTGACCAGAACCACTGAAGTCACTGCATATGCATCAATCCTTGCAGAATTGGGGCCTACAATGGTTTAGTGCTAAAAGCTTGTGGCAGAAGGCTGATGGGGAATTGTAACTAAGCTGGGACGGAGTCTGAAGGGAAGAAAGGCTTTTGGTGGCACTCTTGGGGGTCTTGGTGTGGCAAGCAGTTTCAGAGGACAGTGTAAGGTGGGTGCTATTCCTTGGTTATGCTGCAGATAAATAATATGTATTCACAGTGTTCTAGTTTCATATGGTAGCTTTTTTTTCCAAAGCATTTTCTTTACACTGCAGGCAGTTGAATTGTTTTGTAATCAGTTAACACACTTGTGGAATTTAAAGCCAACATGCCAAATATATGTGGCTTGGACAATGCATGTCAGATAACGCTGGTTGAAAGTTTTCAAATGTACCTTGTACCTTCCCAGAATGTCAAGGTCTCCTATGTTTAAATCTGTGAAAATCAGGAAATACAGAATTAAGATATGCACCCGCCCCTGACCCTAATGCTGTGGCATCGCAACGTTATGAAATAATGACACATTTCAGGGTACACCAGAATTTCCATTTTAACAGGGGTGGAAATGGTTAGCAAAAGTTCTTTGGGGTTAGAATATCATTTTAAATGTGTAGTGTAGTTTGTGCACAGCTTGATTTTTCTATGGCATTTTGTAGGGAGAAATATAATTTGAGATTTGTTATATGACTGTTTTTAAAAGGGCAATCTGACCAAAAATTTTCTAGTGGCTGGTATTTCCTTCAGACCTCTTTTTCATGGGAACTATCGCAGTTTGAGGAATGAAATTGATATTGATTCCTTGCTTTGTGTAGACTGGATAAACTATCACAGAAAACTGAAATTTGTTTTCTGTGTTTATATTTCATGATAAATATAAGATACTGTTTTGATCGAGCTACATAAGTCAATGATGACTTTATACCAGTCCTTAGAACTTTACTATGGAGGCAGTTCCTGTAGTTATCCTGTAATGATGTTGAAATAGTTTTTTCTTTGCTCATACTAAGTCCTGTTCATTAGGAAACTAGTGAGGCACATGATGAACAATTACATTAATCTAGTGCCACTGCTGCCTAGAGTCTTTCTTCTTCTATTTAACAAATGGTACTGTTTGACAGTACTTCTCATGTAAAATCTGAGTATGCAGGTGGATGAGCACTTTGAAATATTAGCTTTTAAACTGGGAACTTTGCCCGCAGCACTCACGTTAACCTGTGAAGAATGCAGGCAAGGAGCAAGTAATATGCACAATAGGCATTCTCAGAAAACTGCCAAGGCCAAGCAAGACCTGTGGTACACAGATGCTGCTCAGGTTCAATAGCCACAGCATGTCACTTTAAAGTACCCATGTACTCTGATGTCAAGCAGCCTGCAGAATTCTTTGTCTTAGAATCCCAACAGCCCTGCTGCGTGTGCACAAATGACTTTCTCTAGCCTGTCATCTTGGCTCAAGATACATTGTAGATCCAACTTGTACCCTGAATAGCTTTCAAAGTATTGGGTCCCCAGAAGGGGAATGGGTGCCAGAGAGTAGATGAGATCAATCTCAGGCAACTGTTATGAATTTGGAGAGAATCAGAGCCATAGTTTGGGCCTGTGGTCCATGTAAAAAAATTTTAAAAAAAGCAAGAACCATAAAATGTTGTCAGATGATTTTTTCAAGGATTGTTTCATGGGACCCTCTTGCTCAAATGACCTAAAATTTGAACTACTAACCCACTTGCAGAGCCCCAGGAATTTTAGACAGTCTAGGTGAGCCTGTGCATTTTAAAGGACTTAGAAAAACTGGCTGTTAACAGGTCAGTTAGTTTCAACCTTAACTATACAGTGCTCCCACCCCTTGTAATGGTAAACTGCTGTTCACTGTGCAGTGTGTTAGTGCTATCTAGTGGAGAGTATGCTTTCCTGTTGTAAATACCTAGCTGCTGAAAAATCCACACTGGATCTGGGGTGCCTCACATTTAATAATTTATCGTAATATGTATCTTAGAGATGAAATGAAGGGTTTTGCAAGGTGTTTCAGTGATTTATCTCACTGCTAATTTTATTTTTAAATCTTATTTGTAAAATGAAGTTAGTCCTGGTGTCTTGTCAGCGCTGGAGACGACATTGATCTTCAGAGCAGGTACAACACAGGCCGTGGCTCTGCAAGCTCGCCCCACCCGGGGTTTCACCTCTGAATGGCAAGAATCACTTCCAAAGAGCGAGATGTCCCTGTGGCTCTCGGCTAACACCGCCAACAGGTGAGCCAAAGTGTGCTCATTAAGGTGGTGGTCTTGTGCTACTTGCCACTCACCGCTCCGGGGCTGGGACATAAACCCTTCCCTTGAAAGATTAACACGACCGTGGTCTACACACGTCCTGCAGCTTTGCTCGGGTTATTTCGTTGACTAACGTGCAAGACACGGAACGACCCCTGGGCCCGGTACCCCCAGCTGCCGGAGTAGCTGGTGCAGAGGGCGTGGTGCAGAGCGCAGGGGCAGTGGTGCGGACACGTGTCTCGCGCTCACTCGCCCCGGCGCGAGCACAGCCGTGAGGACGCACCCTCCCTGGGCTGTGGGTCGGGGGGCCGGGTCCGAGGCTTCCCGCACCGCCTCCCTCCCGCCAGGGGGCGCAAGGGCCCGGCGCCGCGGCCAGGCTGCTCAGTGGAGTGCCGAGCCGCCGGCTCCCCCCGGCCCCGCCCTGCGCCAGCCCCGCTCTGTGGATCGCCGATGCGGGCCGGGCCGGGCCGGGCCGGAAGATGGCTCTGTCCCGCGGGCTGCGGTGCTGCCAGCGGCTGCTCGCCTGGGTGCCGGTCGCGATCATCGCCCTGGTGGTGCTCTGGTCCTACTACGCCTACGTGTGCGAGCTCTGCCTGGGTGAGGGGCGGGCGGGGTGGGGGAGGGGTTGGAGGGCTGGGCCTGGCCTGGCCTGGCCTGGCCTGGCCTGGGAGCTGAAGGTGCAAGTCTGGGGGAGGGGGGAGCAGGTGGGGGGCTGGGGGAGTGGGGGAGGGGTCGGGGGGCTGGGAAAGGGGCTGTGCCTGGCCTGGGAGCTGAAGGTGCAAGTCTGGGGGGGAGGGGGCGGGGGCAGGGGGAGTGGGGGAGGGGTCGGGGGGCTGGGAAAGGGGCTGTGCCTGGCCTGGGAGCTGAAGGTGCAAGTCTGGGTGAGGGGGGAGCGAGGCTCCCTCTGGGTGATGGGGGGCAGGATGCTGGGGGGCACTGGGTGGGTAAGTGTCATCTGTGTGAAGCAGCAGCAATAATGTGGTGGGAGGTAGAAGCCGACCCCTCCCCTGCACACATTTCCCACCATCCCATAGATGAGTGGGGTTATGTGGGGGTGGGGTCTCCCAGAAGGAGAGGACTGAACTGAGTCCTGCGGGAGGTAAGGGTGTAAATATTCAGCTTTAGCTGGGGGGTGAGGGGGAGTTCATTGCCTTCCAGATTGGGAAGGCCGGGGGAGGGGAGGGGAGGGGGAGACAAATATTCTCTCTCATGATGATGGCAACTCCAAGCTTTAAAAAAAAATCACCATTTACCCCCACCTCCCCCTGAATATAACACGGTAAATATAATAGCTCTTGGATGCTTATTATTTGCCTTCTGGGGTGTGAGCCTTTAGGGGATCATGGTCTCAAGCTTTTCCCTGAAACCATGAACCCTAGAATCTGTCTAAAAGAAATTAAACAGATTCTTACATGATTTTGTGGCTCCAAGAGCTTAGGCTTGACAAAAAACACCAAATATTTTGAGACTTGTGATACTATGAGAGTTGACAATACTGTGGTGTTGGCAAAATCAGCATTAATATAAAGAGTGAGAGCAGCAGTGTTTGTGTTAAGCTGCACGCTTCGCTGTAAATAAGTTCTATGTGCATGGGCCCTTTACATTCTTGTTGGGTAGATTACACAGAAAACAGACAATCTAGGTGCAGAACAGTTGGTGAGCATCTGTGGTCACTTGCACACAGCATCTGGAACCACTGATTCTTGCACCGAGTCTCATCTCAGAAGCACAAGACAGGGGGTAGCAGTGACTAATTTTGGGTTTGTATTGTCCCATGCAAGAACAGTAGTATACAAAGATACCATTAAGTTGTTATGGATAAGGACCCTGACTCTACTAGTATTATTGTGGCCTGGTCTACACTGGCCACGGATTTCAGCAGCAGTCAACGGGAGATATGCAAGCTCTGTACAGTAACTCGCGTATCTCCTATCAACTTCGTAACGTCTGTTTACCATGGTGTCTCTGCTGCACTGACAGGAAATGCCTTCCCATTGATGCAGTGCTGCGCTTCTTGCCAGGGTGGATTAACAATTGACTTCCAGTTGACTTGGTTGAGTGAGTCTTCACTGCTGCTCAGTCAAATCCACAAAATTGATCCTGCACTGCAGCCGGCAGCGTAGACATACCCTGAGTCTTAATAGAATGATTCAACTTGTCTTGTGTTGGCACAGTTGGGTTCACAGGGAATGTAATTTAGCATGAGTCTCAGGAAAGTTGAGGAGGTGGCTTTGCTTTTTGCATCTTAGACTATATCTGTAAAGCTGCAGTAGCATAGGTGGGAGGGGGAACATATGTAAACAAGCTGGAGAAACACTCCCCAATTTGTACTCTAGATTAGCCTTAGGCTCGGTCGAAACTTACCTTTGCGATTTGGCAGCAGTTGACGGGAGATACGCAAGTGATGTAAATCGCTTGCGTATCTCCTGTCAACTTTGCAACGTCTCCTCTGCATGGCGTCCATACTGCGCTGCGTCGAAGGGAACAGCGCTCCCTCCCTATCCATTGTGTAGGGAACCCAGATGCCTAAACCAGGCTTCCTGGATCTCAGTGGCATTTGTGTGATTTTTCTCAGCACCTAAAAGTTAGCATTACAAAGCCTGAGTCCTTTCATGGGTCACACCTTATGTGCTTATCCTGTTAACCAAGAAAAACTTAAACCCCTTCACAGGACAGACAGGAAGACAAGGCACCTGAAGGAGATGGCTAGAGCTGGCAGTCCTGGAAAGAAGAGCTGGCAGCTGTAGTTTAAGTGATTGGGAGGCGGAAATGATGGCTCTGCCACTTAAATAGAGTAAAGCCAAATAAAGGAAGCAGAGTTCCTCAAAGAGGAATGTTTCTGAGATGAGGAAAGAGCTGCTTTCTGTTCTCCTCCTAATCTAAGGGGCTCTTGAATCGGACCCCAATGAGGGGAATGGAAAAATAAAAGTAATATTTGCTTGGCTTGTGTTCAGAAGGGCTATGCTGGTGGTGGCCAGGACAGTAACCATGGTTAGATCTATTTTTGTTTTTCTACAGTTAGAGTAGATACAGGGAAATATCTCTGTATTTGTTGTGTATCATTTGAACATGTAGTTAAGAGAAGCCACTCCATGACTTTTTTTTATTTTCCTTTCACTGAGGTTAGTACAATGTTGTTCCTTTTAGGAATTGATTTAAAGGGACTGTAACCCCCAACTGCCCAGAGATGGTCAGCGGTCCTGCTAAGCACCTGTTATCCCAGATGCAATAAAGAAATTAACAAAATATATACCAAAATACCATTGGAGTTTTGGAAAGTGCTTTAATAGAAGGGCTTTGTAAGTTTAGTAATAATAATATTTCGTTCTTATAAGGTCTTATCCAACACTCATTAAAGTCAATAAGAAAACTCCCACTGATTTTTCTGGGAGTTGGATTGGACCCATGTAGCACTTTTCAGCTGTGGACTATTCTGCATCCACAAACTGGGTGAAGTTTAATAGTAATAGTGAGGGAAGAGGAAGTTTGTTCCATGTGTCCTTGGCCAAATCACTTACAAATGTGCTTTGGTCTCTCAAAGTCCATGAAGAGCAGACAGGACATCAATGTCTAAAACTTCATCTGAAACCCCCCACCCACCCCAAACACAATAGCTGTATGCAATTTAGTTCCTGTAGAGGAAGGATGATTAGCTGAATTGATGCTTTTAGGATTTGAATCTGCTTTTCCAGGGATTGCACATATCTGAAAACTAATCCTTAGAGCACCACGCTGTCCCTTCTAAACTCTTAGCAGAATATAATTTTTAGGCTTTTTTTTTCCTATTTCTTTAAAAAAATTCTATCACATAGTGCCACTTCGCGTTTGAAACAGTGTGGCGCTGATGTTAACTATTCCAGAAGGAAAATCTCATGCTATTATCATTGCAGCTATTGCTGGCTGATTTGGATAGGAAGCCATGCTTCAGAGGGGGTCTGGTTCCAGTGACTGGCTAGCGGATGCTGCTACAACATGAGAATGATAGGGAAAGAGTATGCTGGAGGCTTGAATATAATGCCACATCAGGGAGGAGGGAAAAGAACAAACTGTTGCAAAACCACAAGGTTAAAGCTTTCACTCCCACTAAAGCAGAACCCTAGGTTTCCGATGCCAGGACAGGTCCTACTGTGGCATCAAAATGAGCCTTGGGAGGGAGTCAGGCCGGAGTCGGGTAATGCTAGAGAGGTCTCATAGTACTGATTTTCAAAGAACCAAAGAAAAGGGAATAGAATGTTGCATATTCAAATGCGAATAAGTGATCATGCACAGACACGTGATCAAATTTGCTGTAGTTTTCATCTGTGAAAACCTGATTACTTAACAGATCTCAAATAGCTTATGGCTCAAAAGTGTCAAATAGCCTGGCATTAACAAAAACCATCTTCATCAACATAAGCAATACATTTCAGTTCCTATTCTAATTTATGTTTTCCATGTGAAGATGAGTGCACAACTGGTTGAAAGACCATACTCACACAGTAATTATCAATGGTTTGCTGTCAAACTGGGACAGTGTCTCTAGTGGGGTCCTGCAGCAGTCAGACCTTGGTCCAGTGCTGTTCAATATTTTCATTCATTAATTGGATAACAGAACGGAGAGTATACTTAAAAATTTGAGGATGACACCAAGCTGTGAAAGATTGCAAGGCCTGTGGAACAGAGGATTAGGAGTTCAAAATGACCTTGACAAACTGGAGATGTGGTCTGGAATCAACAAGATGAAATTCAGTAAAATGAAGTGCAGAGCACTGCACCTGAGAAGTAAAAATCAAATGCACACCTATAAAAGGGGGAATAACTGGCTAGGTAGAAGTACTGCTAAAAAGGATTTGGTGGTGGTTATAGTGGATTACAAATTGAATGTGAGTCAACAATGTGATGCAGTTGCGAAAAAGTCAATCTGGGGTGTATTAACAGGAATGTTGTATGTAAGACATGGGAGATAATTGTCCTGATCTAGTTGGCAGGAGTACTGTGTTCAGTTCTGGGGGCCGCACTTTAGAAAAGATGCTGTCAAATTGGGTTGAGTACACAGGAGAGCAACAAAAATGATAAAAGGTTTACAAAACCTGACCTCTGAGAGAGGTTTAAAAAAAAACCTGGGCATATTTAGTCTTAAGAAAAGAAGACTGAGGGGGGACCTGTTAACAGTCTTCATATACATTAAGGGCTGTGATCAATTGTTCTGCATGTCCATTGAATCTGTTGCTTCCTATCCTACCTTCAGTCTGCAGCAAAGGAGATTAGGAAACATTTCTAACTCTGAGGGTAGTTACGATCTGGAATAGACGTCTGAGAGAGATAGTGGAGGTTTTTAAGAACAGGTTAAACAAACACCTGTCAGGGATGGTCTAGGTTTACTCAGCCCTGCTGTCAACATAGAGGGCTGGACTTGATGACTTCTTGAGGTCCTTTCTAGCCTGATGTTTCTGTGATTCTACGTACCCTTATTATGTATGAAAAGTGCTAGAGTGGCAATCCTGGAGACTAACGACCTCCATCCACAATAGATGCATCAAAAGCAAGATTCCCCATGTTTGCCAGCTACTTTGCCGTGTCCCTGCTCTGAAGGGACCTTGGGACAGTCAGGCATAGTAGGAGCTCCTTAATAACACAGCATAGTACCAACAACTACTCTTAATTCATCAATATTGCTTTCTGTAGAACAATGTGTTTTCCTTGGAGAATTCACCCTTTTAAATACTGTCTTAACCCTACCAGATTTAGCTTGTTGGAGCAAATGAGATCACAGCCCCAAAACTTGTATTGTCATGCTATTTGACAATTTTGAGCCATAAACTGTTTGGGATCTGCTAAGTAATCGTTTATTTGTTTACTTACAAGTGTTTGCCAAGGGATGTTGAAACTTGGAAAAAAAATCTAAGGTGTAATTACACATACTAAGCTGTATCAAACTGTCTGATCATATGTGTAGTTACCTGCACAACCTTATATCTTTAATGGTCCTGACATGTTAACTATATTTTTATTCAACAGTCAGTTTTAGAAATATTTGCCATACTTGTAACAGTTCAAAAACACTAACTTTTCTGTAACAGAGGTTTTTTAAACTTGTTCCTTCCCTAAAAAGAAAAAGAGAGAAGAGGTAAATTTGGAAATGAGGGGAGTATCAGCTAAAATGACAGGATCTTGAGCCTCGATTTCCTTGCCAAAAATATATTGTGGCTAATGGCACTTGTGCATTTCCTGAGAATTTGTTCTTTTTATCCACCAAAAAGGCTCAGCGTCATAGCCACTGGGGACTGACCAGATCTCCTTTTGCAGCTTGCCAATTTTGCCACTCCTTAAATTAGGGAGTAGATACTGAGCAACACAACGCTCTTGTCCCTCCTCTGACTAGGCAGGTACTCTTTACTCCATTCGAGTCAGTAGGAGGAGCTGTTGACAATGTACTTCTCTTCCCTGCATGCTGAAGCAGTGGGCTCCATAGTGCTCTTGGTGTTCTGTTAATACAGATTGCAGCTAGATGGATCCAAGTGAAACCACTGTCTGCTGTGTGTCACTGCAGAGTACCACTGACTGGCTACCTGGCTAGGCCAGGACAGTCTACTTTAATGTTACATTGATACAAAATTGACTGTACATCCCTGGGCATTAATAAACAAGTCTTCCAATGTAGAAACGAAAGCAGCTGGAGACTACCTCCAAGCAGACATGTCTGTAAATAAGTGAAAATGTTATTTGGACAGGCTGTTAGAGGAGCTCTGATTATCTTCGAGACATCAATTCCATTGGGATTCCTGAGAAAAATTACATTTTGTAGGAATGGAAAATACAGTGTAACTAAGATGATTGAATATTTTATTATGGAGACTATTCAAGTGAATAAACTAAAAGAGATGCTGTCCCAGGTGTAGCATTATGTGTGATCGTGATTTAATGATTAAAATTTGGGATAATTTCTTTTTGGTGTTCTAGCATCTAGAAATTGACCTCTGTTTTTTTTTTAATTTCCATTTTGTTTTTAGAAAAGATGATAGACTATTTTGGGAATTTCATCTGCTGCATAAAAAAAAAATACTTCTTTCCTTTTTTTTTTTTTCAGTGACTCTAACCAACCCTGTAGAAAAAGGTAGGTGAATTTTCATTAAATAGCTTGGCATTGTGTCCATTTTTCCAAAAGTGCATGAATAGCTATTTGAAAGAAAGCAGCTGAAAATCATTTTTGTATGTTTATGTACGTACAGATCTCAAGGGGAGAGGGGAAGGACAGTGCACACTCCATCTCCAAATAGCGGGATCTTCCAGTTCAATAACAAGAAAATTTAAAAGCAAAACATTTCCACACTCCAGCAGACTATAAATAACTTTGTGCAGAATTGCATTAAACCATCATACTCTTTCAATACTTTCTTCCCTGTGATTGCAGATTACCAGGATATATACAGCATGTATCGAGAGAAGTGTTCTAACCTCTTTCTGTGCTGGTGAAAGCTGTCACTTGGAAGTGGAAATCCTTTGTTTAATCCCAGAACAAGTACAACATGGGCAACAGGGCAGGCTCCCCTTGCTCCCACAGCACCTTCACACACACCATCCTGCTTTTCCTGTAAAAATACTATCTCTAAAGAGTAGTTCAGTGTCTATGGCCCCACTTAATTTCCTTCATTGCTGTACTGAGACAGCCAATTAATGCCACTTGTAATGGTTTTGTAAAATAGACACCTCTCAGCCAATACCACTAAACTCATTTTCCATAGGCCACTGGGCAACCATGGAATGGTAATGACTTTCAGACTACCATCTCTAGATGGATTACGAGTCACAGCCTAAAGGTGAAAGGTTTTATGTCACATTACTAGTACACCACTGCCCTCTCCTTGCTGACAGATACCTTTCTCAAATTCATTCAGTAATGTGAAAGTTTATTCTCATGGAAGCTGCTCTGATGTCCCAGAAACAGAACTGTGAGGTCACTGAATAAATCAGACAGGAGCCAACTCATTAGATTACACAGTGCTACCTTTGGCTGTACTGTCTGGGCTAAATTCCAGCCCTGTGAGATGGGCTTAATGGAAGTTTTAGCATTTGACCCTTTGAGCCAGATTCTTTGTCCTGCTTCATCCCTTTTGTGCTACTTTAATGGTACAAAGAGGATGGAATCTGGCTCTGTCTCCCCTGCTGGAGATTTCCAGAGCATGGAGGAGACTATAGCAGGTGTACAGCTGACATACACAGCTCCCACACAACCCAGCCATACAGTCCTGGCACAGGGGATGGGAAAGAGTAGGAGCTTTGGCTATCCTCTCTGGCAGACTGGCCCTTGAGGACCCATGTCAGCTAATACACACAAGAACAGCTTCCAAGGCAGAGAACTGGGGAGCTGTAACTCATTCCCTGATGGCCCCCTCTTTGAGTGTGGCACCAAGTAGATTCTATTTGCAGCTAAGTACTGTCTCAGTATCTTAAATGGCCACAAAGGAAATGCAGAAAACATGGCAATAGGTTAATGATGATCCAGCAAAATATATCTTATTTTTACAGTCTGCCAGTGAACTCCCAGATTCCTAAAATCATTGTGTATGCAAGTTTTCAGGGGAAAAGAGTTTTCTCACCCTGACCCTTTTTCCTAGTGAAGCCCCACTGTACCACCTCACCAGCAAAACTAAATCTTTAGCAAGAGTTCTCTCCTTAAATGCCAGTTTAAGAATGAATGAGCATCCGGTCCTGACCCTATTCCGCTGGGATACTGCAGAATAAGCTAGTGGCTTGTCACTCCCAAATAACTTAGTTACATCTCTTTCATTCTGCAGACGTTGTTTAAAATGCATGCCCCCAAAAGCAGTGCAGTGCAGTTCTGAAGTACACTGTTTTATCTGAAGTCAGTGGAGTATTTGGATCTGCCTCAGTGGGGGCTGTTTCCAGTGTGAATTCCAATGCTCCTGAGAAGAGTTTTTTAAATAAGGATGACTTGCTTAATACTGCTTTGCACGATATCACTCAGACACTAATTAAATCCTGGGAAGGAGCAGGGAAAATATCTTGTGAAGTTGTTAAGTAAACTACTGTTGTTTCACAGAGAAAGGGAAAGAGCTTTGACATTCTGTCTACAACAGTGGTCAGCACGGGTGATTCAAAGGAAGATGTAATCTCATATTGCTTAGAATTATGCAAAAAAACTATGTGAAGAAGGATGGTCTTGTGCATAAGGAACAAAACCGGAAGTCATGTGACCTGAGTTCTGTTTGCTGCTCTGCAGTAGACTTCCTCTTGGTAACTTTTTGTGAGTTTTTTAATTCTGTGTGTTCCCAGTGGCGGTGTAATGAGCACACTTCAAATAAATAAACTTAAGGTGACAATAACATACCCTCCCCCAGTGGATAATTTATTATTCACATTTAAAGAGCCACATTTTCATGTCTGTACTCAGCCTTTGCACTAGCTAAATTTCCATAAAATCTGAATAAGGACACAAGATTTTCCTTGGACTATAGGCTTCTGATTCTTCCTGGGGTGGTGGTTTTAATTCTGAGTTCAACGTAATAGGGAAAAGCACATATTACATCTATTAGAGTGACACACTTTATTAATAGGGCTGTCTAGTAAATTGCAGATATAACAGTAGTTAATATTGTAGTGGGTTTTGAGCATTTAAAAAGATAATCCACCACTTTGCAAAGCTGATGCAAAACGGTCCCTTGTACTTCTGAGTCTCTTCATATGCCTCAGGCCTGGTCTACACTAGAGTTTTGTCGAACAAAGTCAGCTGTGGTTGACAAAACAGAGGTGGCGTACACACTGCAATCAACCCCCTGCTGACAAAACTGCCGTTTTTGGGTTTTTTTCCCCCCAACAAAGTAAAACCACCTTGATGAGAGGTGTAGGGCTTTTCTCGGCGTAGTTAGGACAATGTAGTGTCAATGTAGACACTGTGTCCCCTTACACCAGGGGTGGGGCTGGAGTGGTGAGATTGAAGAGCAAGCCCAAACCCTAGCTGCTGCAAGCCCAGGCAGCTGATTCCAGCCAGGGGAGAAGCTGGGGTTGCTGATTGCTGCTCCCAGCTGGAAGCGGGTGAGACGGCCCAGGACAGCTGGTTCTGGCAGCCATGCCAATTTCATGGCTCAGCTGTGCAGTTGACAAGGCTTTCTGGGCAGGGAGTAGCTGGGAACCAGGGCCAGAAGTCTGGGTGCTTCTCAACCTATTCCTCACTGGGCTACTGTGTCAGTTACATGGCTGAGCCCTGAAATTGACATGGCTGCCTGCTCTGGAGGAGAGCCTGGCTCCCAGCAGCGATGGGGAGCGGAGGGGAAGGGGAAGGGGAGAAGCCCCTGGCAGCCCACGGAGCCAGGGCTCCCAGCTCCCCACACTGCACCCTAGGCCAGTGGAAGTGCTCCTGGTGGAGATGCACTCCACTGACCCAAGGTGGGTAATGTGGACATCAGCTACCACAGCGATGGCTGTAAATCAACCTGTATTAGGTCGACTTATTTTTTTAAGTGTAGACAAGGCCTCATTTCAATGTCTCATGTCCTCCCAAATTCCTTCAAGTAAAGAAGTTTGTATATTGACATAAAATTGATCTGAGATACCTTATCTTTCACATACCAGTGACTTCTCTGGTGGATTACAACCCTGCCATGCAGCTGTTATCGTTTCCCAGTAACCACGGGGACCTGTTTTGCCTACTTGCCAAAAAGAGATGTTTTCCCATTTTGTTTTGTCATGTGTACTGTGATTGCTGTTGGTGACAGTTCATGAGAGACTTGATTTTTTTTCCAGTGATATAAAATTCACTGGAGTATAATATTTTTAAAATGAAGCATTCTGAATGGTGAAGTGTACAATGTGACTTCTGCTTGTGATTCATTATTCTTTTCTTCTTTTAGTGGCCTACCTCATAATATTCCATGTCATCTTTGTGCTCTTTGTGTGGACATACTGGAAGTCTATTTTTACTCTTCCACTACAGCCAGATAAAAAGGTAAAGACCTGAGCACTTTTCATGCATTGCAGGCCTAAAACAAGGAAAAGAAAAAAGTGAGGCAAAGGGACAGTTTAAGAAATCCAGCTATATTGTGGCCAAGGACAACTAATCTGTCTTCCTGGTTAGATCGAAAGGTGTCTAGGCAGCCATAAAAAGGAGTGCAGTTGAACCACGCTGAGAATTGTTTAAATTTAGCTTTCTGGGGAATTTAAATCAGGCATGGTGATGCTTTACTTTCAGGTGGTTCAAAAGCTAACAGGATTTTAAATGGTTGAGGATAATGGGGTTTATTATTATTAATTACATATTTTAATGTCTTTGATCCCTAAGCATTGAACAAATCCTGAGGTCCTTACTCAATCTAACTTCACTCGAGGTCTGTAAGAGTTTTTCCAAAGAAAGGACCTTGCGATTTGGCTCCTGTATGCACAGCTGGGTGGAATTATATGGAGCCCTAGGCATACCTGTCTGGAAGTCCCCAGGGAGTGCACTGGTAGGGGTAGCAAGGCCTTCTGAGCAGCAACAGCATTGCACCCTGAGAGCCATGTCAGGGTGTCCTCCTACAGTGTGTGGCCTTATCTGTCTTGGTGTTGGGTGTGGGGCTAGGTGGTTTTCTGCCTGGTTCTAGTGTTGGCTGATCTGCCTTCTGTTGGAGGCTGTCTGCAAAGTCAGACAAATGTCACTGCATTGATTACATTTGCTTCATATTTTCAGGGGTAGCCATGAAGGCTTAAAACATATTTTTCATTTTAAATGAAAGCTGAAATTCTGACATCACATGACTGTGGGATCCAGGCCCATAGGCATGTGCCTATTGTTTAATTTGCCAACCTTTGCCTATATACACACAGGAGACACCTATCTTAGTAGCAAAATGTCCTTTTGTGGTGATAAGCAGGATAGAAAAATGACTGTCCAAGAGCAGGAGAAGAGGCATTTGGAAGAATCACTACACCAAAATGTAGATTGTGATTCATTTACTTACCCTTACATTGAGAATATGATTTGGTTTTTTTTAAGACAAGGAGCATAATTTAGTGGATTGAGCACAGGAGTGGGAGCCAGGAGTTCCGGAATTCAAATCCTTGCTCTGCCGTTGATTTACTGTCTGACTTCAGTCAAGTCACTTCACTTTTTTGTGCTTCATTGTACCTATTGGTAAAATGTTTGGCTAAATACCAACCTCAGAAGGATGTTACAAGGGAGAGTTAATGAATGTTTGTGCAGTGCTCCAAAAATACAGCTCCAGAGTTTGAGCTTACTTACAAAGATGTAAATTTATGTCAATGGAATAGTCCAGATTTGAACCAATGTAACTGAGAACAGAATCTGCCTTACAAAGTGCACTTCAAGTGCTGCTGTTGTTATTGTCATTATTATTTTAGTTATTTAATTAAGAGAAAACATCTAAGGCAACATGAAGTTGAGGGTAGTGAAGCTAACATATTATGCTGTGACCTCAGTTTCAGTTTTGTATGTGTTATGGGTGAGTCAGTTCCCCAGTATTTTGTCTGTCCAACAGTGATTACCTCTCCATTTATCTCATAAACAAGAGCCCTTCTAAATCTGATTGATGTTTGTACTTTGGAAGTGGTGGGAGGATAATGGCTTTTCCAGCCAGGCCTGCATTTGAAATATTACCTCTACTACACGTGGTTAACTGTTGCTCTCATCACTTCTGCTTCTAGTTCCATATGTCCTATGCTGACAAAGAGCGCTATGAAAATGAAGAGAGACCGGAGGTGCAGAGGCAGATTCTTGTCGAAATTGCAAGGAAATTGCCCGTGTACACAAGAACGGGGAATGGAGGTCAGCTAAGCAGAGGGCTTTGTTGATGTAAATCTAATCAATCATGCTAAGCAGTGAATGCTGGCAATCCAGTTTATTTTGTGGAGTAACAGCACATCTCTAGTGCCAAGACATACTGCTAAAGCACTTCAGTGCTATGAACTTTAATGTTGAGGAAATAATATTAGTTTAAAAGGGTTTCTTTCCTGGCTTTTCTCCTTTACCCTTCCTGATTGGGGAAAATGAGAAATCCTTGAATACTTGTCCTATTTCGAAGTGGAGAGCTGGGTGCTTAGTAGCCGTATGTTGTCTACCTTTCTATATTTATAGTTTGGAGACTGTAGCTGGGTTCCCAAACTATATTTATTAATATAGAACCATGGGCATAATTGGGGAACTGGGGGTATTGCCCTCCCCCCCCAACTGCAAGCCTTTGGCAGGCATGTAATTTGTCAAGCCCCACATGGCCCTGTTGGCCCAATTGGAGCACCCCTTCTGCTCCCCCCAACATAGAAGTCATACTATGCCTATGTGTGGAATCAAATCTTGTAGCCTTTTTTTCACTTCAAAGAGGGTTTGGCTTTAGTAAGGACTGCAGGACATGGTCCCATAATGAGATCAACAGTTATTGTCCCCCATGGACCTAGTTCTGCAGCCAAATACACATGGAACTCCTGTTGAAGCCTAAAGGAATTCCATGGTTGGAGCCGCTGCAGGGTTCAGGCCTGTGTATTCATGTTAGTCAACAATGTTAGGATCTGAAGTAAGCAACTGCTGTACTAGGCATTTGTGAAACTGGAGCATTTTTAAAGCTACAACACAAATGTATATGTACACACACATCTTGTTTCTCCATGTCTTTTGGCTGCCTTCAAGCTGGATGTACATTCCCCTCCACCTCCACCCCAATCCCCAAAGCCAGCCCCCAGGAGAATTGTGATCACCATTTATCTATTTTTTGCCTGGCACCCTGAATCAACTGTAAAGTTATATATGAATCCAATTCTGAGGGAAAGTATGAGAACATGAACAGAGTATTAAGTGTGTGTTCTTCTCTTGCTCATTATTTAACGTTAACAACTAATATTAATACTCCTCTGTTTAATTTTAGCTATTCGATTCTGTGATAGATGCCAACTAATCAAGCCTGACCGTTGTCACCACTGTTCAGTTTGTGCTATGTAAGTTACTGGAATGTTTTGACACCATTGAGTTGAACCACTGCTAAGCAACAAAAATGACAATGTGCTGAACATGTACTTATACACACAAAGGTGCCAGATGTTTTCCTATGTTCAAGAGCATTCAAACAGTAAGGTGGAAACTGCCAAAAGGGCTTCTGCTGGGTCTTCGCTTGTACTGGTGCACATATGTATGGCAGCACTTTGATGCAAGCACCTACATGCACAGAAGTTAGCATTTGCACTCACAAAACGTTTGGTGTCCCTAGAAGGTTTTGTGGTTACGGTTTCCTACACCTGTGCCTTCATGGGTGTGAAACTGGTGGAAAGGCATGCCAGCTTGTGAAAGACACTAACCAATGTCAGTGCAGTCAAAAAAACCCATGTTTTTTTAATGTCGGGGCTTTACTATGTATTGGTAATGCAAATATTGTAAGTGGCTGAGAGGAGGAACCATCTTCATTTTGTGTCTTGTACAGCGCCAAGGATATTGTTAGCTGTTATAATAACAACAAATAGTCCACCTTAAAAATGGTGGCTGCCTTAAAAATGATGGAATGATAGCAGCCATCTTAAGTCTAGCTCTTTGTAGAAATCCAACAAAAACAAAAGACTTTGTTGCTGATCTGCAGTTGGTGGAATCTTTGTTTATGAGACTATTTAAGTTCCAAACATAAGGATCCTCTTCGCTGCATTCTTTTTCTTTTTTTCCTTTTGCAGGTGTGTGTTAAAAATGGATCATCATTGCCCATGGTACGTCCAGGATATTGGTCTGTATCTTTCTGAAAGTAAAGACTGTTTAAATGCTTTTGTTAGTATAGTGTTGGAATGCCTCTTGCTTTTATCATAGTAGATGTATCTCGTTTTGTGTTTGGCACTGTATGAAATGGCCATCCTGGGAGGGATTGCCTGGCGCATTTAATTTCTTTTGCAGAACAGATAAGAAATATTCTTGCTTTACTAACTGCATTGTTAGAAGTTGTTATAAACTAATTTGCTCTTGGATTATTACCCAGATTTGTAAAGGTGCCTCAATCTAACCTTTAATTTTGGATACATAATCATTTGGGCAAGCCGTTAGTAGTTGCACCGACAAATAATATTTGCATGCAATGTGTATATGAAATGCTGTCATTTGTGAATATGTGGTTGTGTATGCAGAACGGTGCATGAAAAATTAAAGGTCACACTTTGAGAATTTGACCCTATAGACTTATTTCCCAGAACTAGATGAGCTGAGATTTTTAAATTATTGTCATTGGGTTTTCCCAGCTCTGCTGCATTCCATCTTTTACCAGAAGGGAGATTTCAGGAACCAGAAGCAACATAGACATGGCTCTGAAATATGCCCCATATCTTAGTCCCAAATGTAGGGGGTTCCAATTTGAACCCAAATCCAAATGTTAGTCTGGTTCACCACTTACTTACATCTAGTGGAGAGATTTACACATGTATAAGATGCTACCACCAATGTGAATGGAGAATTCTGATTTACTACCATTTTGCACTCACTGTACATGTGTAAATTACTCCACAAGGCACAAGTCAGTAGTGAATCAGACTCAAATGGCCCATAAAAACCAAATCAAAATCCTAGATCTGAATACCTTCAGAGTTTGGGGTATTGAAATCCAGACCCAGGTATGAAATTTGCAACATGAGCCCATCTCTATGACAAACTAACAATGGGACCAAACTGAATGAGATTCAGTCTTTTGATGTTATCAAATACATTTATCATGTTTTGCTTGGTGTGACTTACTTGCAGGTAGAATACAAAGTAAACAAGAACTGAGTTACATTTCATTGTTACCACTAAGGGGAGCTATTTATTGAACGGATTGTTTTGTATAATCAAGCATCTTAAGAAAAATTTTAAAAGTCACTTTCGTATTCCTTGTCTTTGGACCACATGTGCTGTAAGTATCCTGATTTCAACTTTGCTTTAATTCTCTAGGGTGAATAACTGCGTTGGATTTTCCAACTACAAATTCTTTCTACTGTTTTTAATGTATTCTTTGTTGTATTGCATGTATATTGCTGCAACAGTCTTCAAGTATGTCATCATGTATTGGACAGTAAGTTTTGGAATCATGTTACTTTTATGTATTACTCTTATTGTGACTTTAAACTCTGCTGTGTTACTTGAGGAAAATATATTGCATTTCAGTAGTAGGGGGCTTTTTCTTAATCTCTGTATGTCAGTTTAACTTCCATTGTGACCTCACTATGCACAAACTGATGGGAAAATAGGCTCCTGTTTTAGAAAAGTTTTGGCTTAAAAAATGCTAAATTTGATTTTAAAATTCCTCCACAAATGTTTGCAAATTTGTTCAGGAAGCGCCACATTTTCAACCAGTCTTTAAGGTCCAGAATTTTCAGCTTAATTTAAGACAAAATATGATATATATAAGCAAGCAGGCTAGCTCTAAGGGCTACAGTGTGATTAAACTATAGGAAGGAGTAGGCGATGGAGGGAGAATGAGGGTATCCCAGAACTAACCTGAGCAACGTAGCACAGGAAATCAGTGTTGCCAGTTGCAATTTACTGTGTAAGGGCAATGTAAAAACTCACATTGAGAGATATCAGATATAAGAACGAATATCAATTATGTCTGGAATTATCTTTGTGACTAGAAAGGTAGAAGTATGAAACAAGCCAGAATCAGAATTTATATCTTTGTGGTGATCTTGCAACAGAACATGATGAATCTTCCTAAATCCAAGTACAACTATTCTTCGGGAAATACTGAAAAATCATGTCCGCTCATCTCTTTACATGCTTGTATTGCCTAGGGGAAAAGTTATCTCCTGGGTAAAAATTGGCAAACAATCCACATTTGAAATGTATTCGGTGGCAGCATGAACATTTTGATGCGTATAGATTAGGAGTGACCATTTCTAATTTTTTTATATCAGCATTGCAAACTTAGAACAAATCTTGCAAAATTGGCCATGTAAGGTATCACTGGGAAAGTTACGATTTACCGAATGTGATAAGATCATGTATATGTGTGTATCATCTTTGCAGTGTAAGCTGTGAACACGTGTTGTATCTAAAACTTGTTCTGTGCTTTGGGTGACACCCCCAACATATTAGCCTAGCACTGGCACAGCCTGATTACTATACAAGGAGCCCAGGAAAAGAACCCAGGGGCCATACCTTTTGAGTCATTAGGATGTATAGGAGCATGCCTGTGGACATAGGACTCCAAAGCTTTTCCATGCCATGTGCTGCGCGGCTTTGTTAGGGACAAAAGAACAGAAGCAGAAGCTATAAAATGCTGCTTCACCATCTCCATCTTGTCTTCAGTCCTGCTTCCTAATTACCTCTGCATCAACTACTCTACATCTGAAGTGATGAACCAAAGGACTTGAACCCATCCAGGTACTGGATGTACACCAGAGGAACTGTACATACCTGCAAACTCCACAATTCTGCTAAGAACCTGATAGATATGGACTTCGAAGTCATTTTTATGTATCTAATTGCTTTGATCATTCAACATTTCTCATCTCATTTGTTTCTTCTTATTTATTATGTGCCATGCAGGTTCCTGAGCAGCTGAGGAGGTGGTATCTGCTACTCAGTTTCCTGGGTCCCTTGGACTCCACAGGGAGATTACTGATGAACCCCGGAGGCTGCGTAACAGATACCGCCTCCTCAGCCGCCCAGGCATAGTGCATAATAAATAAGCTCAGCTCAGGGGAGCGATGCAGAGCATGAGCAGTGGTGGGACCCTCGAGGAAAGGGGAGTGTGTGGAGGACAGAGGAAAGTTAGTCACAAAGAAAGCAGTAAGGATGCTAGAAGTGAAAAACAAGTAGCAATTTGAACATGAACTAAAACTGCCTGGCAGAGCTTCAATTGCAAGAAAAGCAAAAGATAGCTGACATGGAAAGAGAAGCTGAAGAGAGAGCCCAGGAATGCAGAAGGATGGATCTGGAAGCTCAGGCAAGAGTTTCCAGACTCAAACTCCAAATCAAAGTAATAAATGAACAGCAGAAACTGTACCATCCTGGAAGTCCAGCTCCTCTCAACAGCAAAGACTGGGAGAGAATCCATCCAGTTTATAACAATTCTCATATGTTTAATAATGACATAGTAACTATGTAACCAGGTTGATGTCATAACCCAGTCCCAGAGAGTTTGAATGTGAATCCTCCTGTGTTACCTGTAATCAACAGGGAAATTTGTGAAGGGAGCAGGTGGGGGGGTGATGACTCTAAGCAGTTGTCTGTGTTTAGCCAGGTATTCTGTGGTAAGGAAAAGAGTGTCTCTAGCCTTAGGATTGTGGAAAACAACAGCTTGTCTGTCCAGAAGAGCAGTTTCTTTGCTGAGGGAGAAACTGTCTCTAATTGTTCGTCTGTTGGGAGTGGCAATTTGCCTGTTAAGGAAGCCATCTTACTCTCCCAGTGTTTGTGAACAGCCATGTGGGCTGGGACGAGGGACAGGAGAGGAAACCTTAACTTAACTGAAACCCAGAAAGAGCCTATTGTGGCGCAGAAAGATGTTTCTGTAGAGCAAGCCCTGGCTGAAAATGTCTGTGAAAAATGGTTTGTTGTTTTGAAATGCTTCTTAAGCGGGGGTTTTCAAACTGGGGGTTGCGAGGTTATTATGGGGAGGTCATGAGCTGTCAGCCCCCCATGCATGCTGGTAAGGATGGCCTGGAATATTTTCAAAGGGGGTCCCAGCAAAAAAATGTTTGAGAACCCCGTTCTAAAGGAATAAAACCTCATGGTAGGTTTTGCAAGCAGTTAGCTGCAAGCCTGCAACTGAGGGATGTGGAAATGAATTGATTGAGTTAACTCAAGGTGAATCATTGCCTGTAGAAACAAGGGACACGGTTTGTTTGGGGAGAGACTTGGTTCAGTTTCTAAGGGCTAGTCTACACTTACAGCAGCTGTGCCACTGTAAGTTATCAGTCCAGCTGTGCTGCTGTACAAGCGCTTGTGTAGCCGTGTTATGTCGGTGGGAGAGAGCTCTCCCGTCAGCATGATAAAACCACCTAAACGAACAGCAATAGCTGTGTCAGAGGGAGAGCATTTCCCACCAACAGTGCTGTCCACACAAATGTTTATGCTGACAAAATTTACGGCGCTCGAGTGTGTGTTTTCACATCTGGGAGCGACAAGTTTTGCCGGCATAAGTGCTAGTGTAGACCAGGTCTAACTGCCAGAGTTTTTCAAGTGCGTCTGGATCCTCTGACATTGCTTCAGAGAGATCCAGTGTGGATGCCTTAAAGGAAGATGCAGATGAAATAAAAATTATTAGGGGTTTGAACAGCCATATAATCAAGTGGCTGTGGTGGGCCAGAATACAGGGGAGACAGTGTTGTTGGAATATGAATTTCTCCATGCTGACTCTTTAAGTGAACAGTCTGTGTCTCAGGTTCAGAGGGGAAATGTAGCTGCTGGATCTACAGATTAGAACAGCTGTGCAGTTGATCTCTCAGGAATACAGGGTATGGTAGGCAAACTTTCACCTCTAGACATTATGGATATGTCTTGTAGTCTGTAAGTGGACTCAGGTATATCTGATTCCACGTGGAATCAGAGATTGATAATGGAAGAACATCAGAATCCTGGTTCTAGCATGCTAGTGAAATGGTTGGTATGTCTTTAAGACAGAGTCCAGCCTTAAAATTGGTAATGCTGGAAAATTTGAAAACTAGTAAACGAGCTTGTGTGTGTGTGTGTGTGTCTTGCCGCAAGTTACTTACTTGACTGGGGGGAGGGGAAGCGGGAGGAGGTTTGCCCAGAGCTGTTATCAGAGGAGATACACCTAGCCAGCCAATGGATTCCATTAGACCAGAGAATCCAAATTTCAAACTTCAAGGGAAAAACTTAAACCTGTACATGAAAGGAACAGATTAACCCTGAAATACGAAAACCCCAAGGATGAAATTAACCTAAAAAGAACTCTGAGGTAAAAGAAAAGCTACTAGCTAAAAGTGTTCAAAAACTCAAAAAGGGTTTTAGACAAACTGCCCTAATGACAAACAATCTGAACAGAAGGCATGGCCTGACAAAAATGATTATAAGTGCACATTTAATTAAACTTGATGTTAATGTTAACTCTTGTAACATGCCAAAAAACTGCAAAAATGTACCATGTGTGTCATCGTTTGAAAAACCCTTGAATATGTTAGAAGCTGTAATAGTACAAAACCAAGAATGAAAAATTCCGGTGATGCATTCAGCAATGTCTATGGACACTTGATTCTGCATCAGTTTTGCGTGAGGGGTATGATGCTGTCTGGATTAGGGATGACCATTTATAATATAACTGATATCAGTATTGCAAAATTACAACAAATCTTGCAAAATAGGCCATGTAAGGTATCACTAGAAAAGTTATGATTTACTGAATATGATAAGATCATCTATATATTTTTATCATCTTTGTATTGTAAGCTATGAACATGTGTGATGCTCTGTCTCTAAAACGTGTGGTGTGCTCTGGGTGACACCCCCAACAGATTAGTCTCAGCACAGGTCATTCTGATTAAGCGCCAATCAAGGGCTATCAACCAGGAGCCCAGGGAGAGAATCCAGGGGCAACTCCTTATGAGTCTTCAGAACGTATGGAACATGCCAATGGACAGGGGACTCTGTGGCTTTGATTGGGACAAAAGAATGTACATGGCAGAAACTATAAAATGAAGCTTCCCCATCTCCATATTGTCTTCATTCCTGCTTCCTACCTACCTCTGGATCAACTACTCTACATCTGAAGCGATGAAACAAAGGACTGAGACCCATCCAGGTACTGGACGTACACCAGAGGAACTGTACGAGGTATCATTGGAAAATTATGATTTACTGAATATGATAAGATCATCTATACATGTGTATCATCTTTGTAGTGTAAGCTATGACTCTGTTGTATCGAAAACTTATGCTGTGCTCTGGGCGGCACCCCCAAAAGATTAGCCTCAGCATTGGCCAGCCTGACTACTATACAAGGAGCACAGAGAACGAAGAACCCAGGGGCCATACCTTATGAGTCATCAGGACATATAGGAGCATGCCTATAGACACTGACAGCTTTTCCATGCCATGTGCTGTGCTGTGTGGCTTTGTTAGGGACAAAAGAATGTACATGGCAGAAACTATAAAATTCAACTTCACCATCTCCATCTTATCTTCAATTCTGCTTGCTAACTACCTCTGGATCAACTACTGTACATCTGAAATGATGAAACAAAGTACTTGGATCCATCCAGGTACTGGATGTACACCAGAGGAACTATACAAGCCTGCAAACTCCACCATTCTGCTAAGAATCTGATGTATATGGACTTTGAAGTCATTTGTATGTATCTGATTGTTTTGATCATTCAGCATCTCTCATCTTGTTTGTTTCTTTTCTTTTACAAACCTTTAGTTTTAGTTACTAAAGGATTGGCTGGCAGCGTGGTATTTTGGGTAAGAACCAAACCTATATTGATCTGGTACTGTGTCTAACCCTTCCGGGATCAGGAGAACATTTGGGCAAAGGGAGTAGAGTTTTAAATAACTTACCTCTTAACTGGACCTAATTGCTGATTGGGAGCCAGAAACTGAAATGCATTAAAGGAGATGATATATTTCTTTTATGGGGATTCCTGATAACCAGTGTGAGGAATCAGGAGCACTCTTTGTGACCGGTTGGGGAATCTAACTTCAGTGTTAGCCACCAATTTGGGAGAATCTGCTCTTCTTTTTGCAGCCTGACTTCGGCATTTTCAGGTGGGCTATCCTAGGCACAGACAGGCCACAACTATCACAGACGCATTTTCAGTAGCTTTACAGGAACTATTCAGTGGGGTAGATTCTTTTCTGTGACTTATGCTTTGTTTCCTGTGATGCCCAGGCCCACTTTGTCTGAATCCTTGCTCCTGCGGATTAAGTCTAGTGTGTTAAGGGAGTAAGTAAGAAAAGAGGAAGAGTAAATTAAAACTCCTTTGGGGTTAGCTATCATGGTGGTACTGCGCCTTCTTGTCTCCATAAGCCTAACTTCTGCAGTATGCTTCCCTCCTCTTTTCTGCTCTGAGAACTGATATAAAAAGCTTTGTCCTCCCATTGATCCACACACATCGATTTTAGGAAATGGCATTTAAAGAAACTGCTTTGACCTTCATTGTCTCCTGAGCGCTGCTTTCTATTACAGTTGTGTTCTGTGGAGGCAGTGCCAGCTGACAGCATAGGAGATTGTGCCTCAAGACTCTTATTTTCTAATTTTTTAGCATTATCTTCTAATGCTGATTCACTTTGGGACTTTGGCCATGTCACTTAGGGAATGTCTACACTGCAATAAAATGCTTGCGGCTGGCCTGTGGCAGCCGACTCAGGCTCCGGGACCGTAGAATTACAGTGTAAACACTGGGGCTGAGGCTGGAGCCTGGGCTCTGAACATCTACACTGCAATTTTATAGCTGCAGCCTGGTCAGCTAACACAGGCCAGCCATGGGTGTTTTCCTGCAGTGTAGACATAGCCTTAATCTCTCTGGGCTTCAGATTTATAACGGACGGTGCAGTAAACCATACCTTTGACCTAAACCCCCCTGTGGGGCGCTAAAGGGGATTAGTCCACATGCTCAGAAGAGCAAAAGTATTGTAAGTCTCCCTTAGGCTATGTAGGACTTGTGAGGTGGAGGAAGGCTTTTTCACATTTGCTTACTTGCAGAGGCGCGGTACAGTCTCTTTCTAAACTGCAGGAGTTAAGTGCCGGAGAGGGCCTCGTGATCACATAGTTTAATGTGAAATGAAGCGTTTTCAGCCACCTGTAAGATTTTTGGGGCTTTTACTAACTCTGTAGACAGCTGTCACCAGGATTTGGTGAACCTGCTTGTTGCTGTGATAGCTGCAAGAGAGAGAGTTCAAATTTCTTATCGTCTCCTAAATTGGAATGTAGCCATTGGGAAAGATGGCAGTATATTAATGTGCATCCAGGAAAATGTGAAGATTAAAGGAACTCAGCAGAATGTGAACAGGCTTTCTAAGCACTTGTTGTTGCCTGCCAGATTCACTGTGGGCATAGGAGACACTTCTCATACCCATATGGGGGACTGTGAACATACTGGCCTTGTTCCATACAAAAAATTAATAACAAAGCCCCACTGTATATCTGCATTGGAAATGATGGGGGAAAGACAGCTTATTTCTTCTTTGTCTTGTCTATTCCTTATAGGAGGAGGTGATTTTTGTTTCTCTAAGTCTGAAACCCACGTCCTACATATCCTTAGTAGATAAAGTAGAGCATCTGATTGTTTAAGAACCAAGATTTGCGTGTCTCTATTTTTCTTATCCTTATCCTTTTTTGGTTTTTTTCTAGGATGAATTGACCAATGGACGTTCCAAGTTCCATGTGCTTTTCCTTCTTTTTGTTGCAGTCATGTTCTTTCTAAGCCTGATGTTTCTCTTTGGCTACCACTGCTGGCTTGTCAGTAGAAATAGGTCTACTTTGGGTAAGATTCCATGTGTACTTCATAAAGCAATGTTCTAAAAAAGCATGTGCTGCTCACCTCTAGGTATACCAGCAAATATTTGAAAAAGTATTTTAAAAAAAGATTTCTGATTCACACTGCTGGGGTTTTTCCTCCTCAGCTGACAAAATCTCAATTGGAATCATGGAGAATGTAAAATGGAAGGGCCCAGTCCTGCAAATGCTTATGCACGGGTGCTACTTTACTCACTGAAGTCAGTAGGATTACAGGGGAGTAAATTTTCTTGTGTGTGTTTGCTGGAGCAGGCCCTAACTCAGCATGTGAGTTTGAGCAAAATGACATCCATCCTTTCTGAGGGCAGGTGAGGGTAAGGCTATGTGTGATTGGACCCATTTTGTGAAAAAAAAAATTAAATTCCATGTTTTTTCAGCCAAAAAATTTCCAAGTTTCAAAATTTGAAGCTGCAGTTTGATGAAGATCAGGTTTCACATTGCAGTACAAAATATCACGTGTTTCAATGTGGATATTTCCATTTTCTGAAGTTTTTGAATGACAAAGTGGCTCAAAACAAAATTTAAACTTTTTTTTTCTGAAGTTCCACACACAAAATTAATTTCTCTTGCACAGACTTAGTTTAGGTGTGGCTTTAAAACTCGACATTAGAATCATCCACAGGCCTTTGCTCTGGTCTGAAACATCAGTGTAGAAGGTAACTTTTTTAAAATACTGTATCTAATACCCTCTATTTTATCATTTTCTCCCTGCATAATTTTTCTCTCTCAACACAGCAAAGGGCCTGTCTGTATATCCTTCCTGAACTCTTATCTATTAAGTGTTAGTTCATCAGGCAATCTGAATTTCCGGCATCACACCTGAGATGATTTCAGGAAGGAAGTTGTTTCTATTTTATGCTTCCAATCTTCAGATTAGAAATTCTCCAATGTTAGTGTGTTTCCAGTGGAATTCAGAGCAAGTCTTATGAGAAATGTTAAACACATTAAATGATAAACTTCTTTCTATGATTTTTTTGTTTTGAGGATTAAATGAAAACATCATTAGTTGGTTTTATGATGATTCGGTGTGATTCATCTGAGAAACTAAATCCATGCCATCAATTTTAAGATAAGAGAAATAATAAGGTAAAGATTTACAGGCATGCAAAAAAAAGCCTGCAATCTCCATGGTCATTTCTGTAACTCTTCCATTTTCTTCTATGGTGTGTTATGTTTAATTGCTTAGTGTCCTCAGAGGTATAACATATGCACAATAATGTTACTGTGACTAAGATATGTAATATTTTCCTAATAGTCAAAAAGAGCTTCCTTTCAATTGTGACAAAATTTACGTGAGTGAGTAAGGACCTCAGGATTTGTCCATTGTAAATTCTCATGAGGGTACAGTGTCATCACTTTAAAAATAATGTGTGACAAAGCAAGATTTGGAAAAATCTGAACCACTTTATGCTGTGGACCCAGTGTAAAATATTTTATTTAACGTTTGCTTCTTTCATTTTTTCCTACAATGCTATCTGTCTATAGAGGCTTTTTCAACTCCAGTGTTTCAAAATGGCCCAGATAAAAATGGATTCAATCTGGGCTTTGTAAAGAATCTTCAGCAAGTGTTCGGAAAAGAAAAGAAGCTCTGGTTGCTACCTATTGTATCCAGGTAAGTGGTGGTCAAAACAGTGGAAAAGAAGTCAAAATCATAAACTGAGGGCCAAATCCTGGTCCCTGGGTTTAGCCTGAGTGTTGACCAGCTATGTATAGCAGAGTTCTGCATGAGTCAAGAGGAACTGGTATCCTCCCATGCAGATGGAAGAGTGGCTAGGAAGCCACTCCTAAGCAACAGCTGCTGCAGCCTCATTGCCACGCCTCCACCTGTATGGCTGACTCGACAGTGGTTAGGCTGTCATAGACGTAGCAGCAAACATCTTTGCCTTGTTCCCCAATGCCTCCTGTTAACATGGGTGAATGAATCTGTCACAGAGCAAAACTCCACAGTGTACAGGTGGTCTGCACCTTCTATGTGGATGTGTGTCTCTCTCACATACACGCTCTCTAGAACCACACTGGTTCCCCAGCCTATCATAATGTAACCATAACAAGTAGCTATGTATCTTAATTGTGTTTAAATGATTGGGCTAACGTCCACTCTACTGGAGTTTTACCAGGAATGAATTTGGACTACAGTCTTTATCCTATTGATCTTTTGCAAGAATTCAAGATCAAAGTCACTTTAAAACATGGTCTATGAGCTGCTGTTAAAACAGGGTTCCAGAACTGAACCCAGTATTTTCCAGAACTTAGTCCTTTAAAAGTACTCTCTGGACATTCAAAGACTTGCTTTGGGTTTGAGTCACACCTAAAACAAGGAGTAAAGTGGTATTTCATCCTTCAAATGAAGCAAGTCTGAAGTAGCTTTTTTTCTGCATTTGTCTCCCCAGCCAGGGTGATGGACATTCCTTCCCAATGAGAACGTTGTGTGAAGCTCAAAATCCGCTGCTAGCAAATGAAGATCAGTGGGAAGATGATGGATTGGATGAAGAGAACCATGGTAAGGTAACATAAAAGGAAATTAACTATGTTTTGAACTAAAATAACTTGTGTGGATTCAAAAATAATCACTGAGAACCCACCATGAAAGCTGTTCTTATGAAAAAGCAGTTGGCTAAGTCACTGACAGGCCTTGCTTGATTAATGAACATAGAACAAACATAAGGCCCAAGTTTGAAATGAGCTTCTCATTTTGCAGGAGCAGTTCTGCTCCTACAAATAATTGGTTGCAGTTTTGCACCCACAAGTTGTAGGCAGAAATGGTGACTTTTCCATATCAAGCTGATTGCTCCCACAAATTAAATAGGTAGCTGTGTAAATGCGAATCTTTGCACCATGACTGCAATGTAGTTATAGCTGTCAGGCCCAGGATATTAGAGAGACAAGGTAGATGAGATAATATTTTTTATTGGACCACCTTCTGAGCTCTCTGTGGCTCCAAAGCTTGTCTCATACCAACAGAAGTTGATCCAATATAAGATACTACCTCATCCTCTATTTGCACTCAGTTATTTGGGACATGAAACTGTGCCTGAAACTGCACAATGATAAGTTAACCCAGCGTACATATAAGTGTGTGTCATTTGAGCAGTGTGAATCAGTCAGTTACAATGCCTACCTATTCTTTGCCTTAACAGTGAGACTATAACATAGGTAGCACCAAAACAAACCTATCCATGCTGCTGTAATTGGTGTTAAAGAAATGCATGTGCCTTCAGGAGTTATAGGTGAAATGACAGGTTTGTACAACAATTATAGTTTTTGATTAATTGAAAATTATTTTTTGGATTAATGGAAATAAGACTTGATAAATCTCTAAAAACATATATACCCTTTTTATGCTATAATGTTCCTTTGAAATAGCCTCTGCCAATATGTCTGCTGTCTGCTTGCTTTTGTTCTGGTTAAGATACCTCTACAATCACTTTCAAAATAATTCAGTGCTTCTGCCTATTGAATCATATTTTTTTTTCTCATGTACTTATTAACTCCCAAGGTCTAGCCTTCAAACAGGATGACAAGCATCAAAACATCCTTGTGCCCTGTAAAGCTGCCTGCCCTTGAAGTTTTAAGCTTCCAAATTATTGTCACTTAGGTGTCTTGAGGCAGGTTCTTTCTGTATGGGGCAAGGATAACCACATTCATATGTGTAGAAAGGATAACAATAAAGGCACAGAGATTCCATCCTCGCAGTGAAAGCTCACCGTATTCTATTTAAAGAACTGGATCATGATTTTTGTCTATAGGAATGGTGAAAGCATAATAAACACTTGTGTTAACATTATTTTGAATTGAGTAAGTACAGGTGAAGAGCTTGCTAATGCAGATTTAGGGCTGTAGAGACTAGGCTTTCCTTAGGAACTCTGCTTTGGTGTCATGTTAACTATTTCCAAGCTTAACACAAGACTATTAGTGCTAAAATTCACTTTCAGGAAGTACGATTTAGTCATTTTAGACAGTACATGCTTGGGAACTTGTGTGGATGTAGTCACTTTGTTTAAAAAATAAAGCTTATATAAGGTTTTATAAGTGCGTGCTGCCTTGTGTGCTTATAGAGCACTGAAGGGCTAGAGGAAGGATGGTCCAGTTGTTAACCTGGATCCTAGGCTAGTGCCTTAAGTTCTCTGCTCTTCCTATGTGATCTTGGGCAAGTCATTTAGGCTCTCTGTACCTCTGTTCCTCATTGGTAAAATGGGGATAATAGAACTACCTTACCTCATAGGGGTGTTGGGAGGATAAATATGTTAAAGACTGTCAAGGACTTTGGGATCTACTGATGAAAATTATGATACAAGAGCTCAGTATTATTATTTTTTTATATTTTGACTACACAGCACTTGCAGGCTTATTGTTCCCTAGTTTAATGCTAGCTTGTGTTAAAGTGTTTTTGTGGTGGGGATGTTTCATTGCAAAATAAATAAAAGGAGTCTTGTCCAAGTCACACTTCAGACACTAGCACTCTGGGGTTTCGTGAACAGGGCTGAAGAGGCTTATTTCAGTATTGATTCGGATAAGTGACTTCAAGTGGCCTTTGTACATGTATGCTGAAAAAACATCTGCTTCTGCTATGACATGTATATTTTAGTGCAGCTAATCTATCTGACATGGTGATGCTAATGGACTTTTAAAAATAACCGATCAGTGGTTTTCTATGTACTATTTGTGACCATTTAAAAAAAATCAATCAGTCCCTTCAGGAGTGGTTCCCAAGACCCCCCACCTTTTACAAAGTGTAAAGGTCTCTGAATAAAAATTCTGCTTAGTTCTCTAAGTATGAGCATAAGCGTGCATAAGAATGAGACTAGCTTTTGCCAAGTCAGCTCTCAAAAATCTGAGTTTCGAGCCTTTACACTGAAGTCATATGATTATAGTGCTCATAAAATGATCAGTGACCACTAGATTCTTTCCCAGTGAAGAAAGTGGTGTGTAATCATCTTGCTCCAAAACTTTGTGAAGTTTTTTTTTAGCATCAGTAGGAGTTGTATTCCTTCCTAGAACATAAAAGCCAAATTAAGAGTATTACAGAGTTAAAGATCAAAATGAAAAAACAAAGTTGGGTTCATTGTGTAGCTAGATATGTTAGGAGTTGGAAACTCAATCCACAATCATCAGAGCTGGAAGATTAGTTTTCCCCTCACTCATCTTGGGAGTGGATGGGGAGCTCTTTGTGTTTAATGTATAATCGCTGTAATTTATCCAAATAAAGGTTTGATTTGGGTCTGTGAATCGAAGACCTTTTCTGGTACAGACATCCTGTATCCCCTTCAGTATTTTTTTATAAAAAGATGCCTCAGTATTGGAATTCAGGTGCTAGACCCAGGAAGTGCAGAACGTACGCTTCCATTCTTCTCTCATAAGAGCAAATCCTTTATCTCAGTTCTGAGCCTGAATAACTGGGGTTAGCAATGAAGGTCCCACAGAGAGGATAGCATCTTCCCCCTAGGTCTTTCTTTGGCCACTTCTGCAGCATAGGGAATGGCCAGTAGATTATTGTAGTTGTGTTTATGCCAGCCTACTACACAGGATGGTCATGTCCCCTCCCCAGGTTCTACTACACTGTGCTGCAAGAAACCATAGAGAAGTTCCACAGGATACTCAAATCCAGTCTTCATGCAGCTGAACTGCATCAGGTCCACGATGTCTCTGGTCCTCCATGGCCACTGAGAAAGGTCAGGATTTATCTAGTAATGATGAAAGTAATATGAAAGGTCCTTGTTGCACTCAGCACTCAGTCCTGGAGTAATTCCATCCCTTGAGAAGCGTGTTTTCTCCAGACCTTGAATTGTTGCACTACTTCCTGTCAGTGTAGATAGCAAATTTCTGTATGTTTATAGCTTCTAACGATACTAAAATGTTTGTAGGGAAAAGATGAGAAGAGATAGTGAGGCTTTGTTCTTGCTTTACCCCTCATTGCTTAAGACACTAATTGACTTGTGCCAAAGCTAGAACTGATAGAACATGAATTTCAAGCAACTTTGATCATGCTATCTTAGAAAATGGCACTGCCAGACGCACCAAAAGCAGGAATGATTCCCCGCCGATGTATTTAAGTGATGCATCTCTCCTCTTGAAGCTTCTTCAGCACACACCTGTGATTGCTTGTATACCTGCACTTTATGACAGAAATAATAAGAGCTGTTCTCATTATCAGAGTCCCTCCTCTACCCATCTGCAGAAGAGGAAGTGACATGCCATGAGATCATTTAAAAAAAAAAAGGAAAAACGCTTGATCAAGTGTTGCTATATAATGTTCTCCTTTCTAATCACAACACTACAGTCTATTGCCTATGCTGTGGTTGAGTTTTCAATAAATAAACAAAGTGAACACCCAGCATAATCCTAAAGCCAAAAGCAAAAATTGTGATAGCAAACTACCTGTGGATATAATTTGAAAATAAATTTTAGGGGGAACTGGGAGACTTGTGAATACAAGATACGTATTACTGAAATTCAGGAGGTGGGGGGGACACCATGACCTGGACTAGAAAGTGTGTGGAAGCAATTATTGTCAGTTGCCTTTATGTTCACTGTAAGATTATGTCCTTCTCAGTTTGAAATGGGTGTTTCCCTTGCTCTGACTTTTTTGAAAATGTATTTGCTGAGGATTGTAGCATTTCAGTTAGAATGAATTGAGGAGAGATTAATAAGACTGGGACTTTTCACCTTGGAAAAGTGATGGTTAAGGGGGCTTATGATAAAGGTCAATAAAATCATGACTGGTGTGGAGAAAGTAAACAAGGAAGTGTTATTTATTCCTTCTCATAACACAAAAACAAAGGGTCACTCAATGAAATTAATAGGCAGCAGATTTAAAATGAACAAAAGGAAGTATTTCTTCACACAATGCACAGTTAACCTATGGAACTCCTTGTCATAGGATGTTGCGAAGGCCAAGACTATAACAGTGTTCAAAAAAGAACTAGATATCATGAATGATAGGTCCATCAATGGCTATTAGCCAGGATAGGCACCAATTGCTGTTTGTCAGAGGCTGGGAATGGGATGGATCATTTGATGCTCATTCTCTCTAAAGCACTTGGCATTGGCTACTGTCAGAAGACAGGATACTGGGCTAGATGGGCCACTGGTCCCAGTACAGCTGTTCTTACTGAAAAACATTATGGTAACACATCTGAGCTTCCTGATCAATCAGAAACCAAGAACACTTGCGTCCAAAAGCACTTTAATTCTAAGTTGTGGCATTTTTCTGATTTTATTAATGCTGTCCTTTATTCACAAACATCTCTCTCTAATCTGTCTAGTCGGGAAGTTCCCCCAAATGACATGTTCTGGCAGATTATTTTATAATCTTATCAGTTTTTCTAAAAAATCATCTTGAATGCACTTAATGTCCAAGTCCTGAATGTGTTGGTGCTATGTATGCTTGGATTGTTTGCCCCATAGTAACAAGATAAGTCTGTGGACAACAACTTTTTAAAACACTATGTAGTATATGATGATAAAGACTAATCAGACAGGTGGACTTAAATGTACATTTCAGGGCAAGTCAAATTTTAGATCTAATTAATTATATGTAGTACTTGGACCCAGTAAATTCAGGAGCATGATTGTGGGTAGAATTCTTCCTGAATTGATCACACATTCAATATTTGTCATCTACTATTAAAGCAGATCTTCCCAGCCTCTGGCAGACTCCACTATATTCTGTTTAATAGTTGGAAGATGATAAATACAGATTATCACATAAAGCTTCAAATGTTGGAAGGCACCTGATTTGAATTTAAATACTACTCATTAGGAAATACTGTATGCATGAGAACTGCATTGACTGCAGTTGAGGAACCTGCTGCAGTGCTCTGACCCAGAGGAATTAAATAAAGAGAAAACCTCCCCATCCTGAGAATCATCAGTTAATTTGCATAAATCCTTGAAACAAAGATAATCACCTCTTTTTATTGTAGGGATTACATTCCAGTCCACGCCAGAGATTTTTCCCTCAGTGTATCTGTAGGGCCTGCTTTACTGCCCTCTGAGATTGCGCACATATGTGCCGGTATATAGGGTGCCGTCAGCCCCCTTCCCTCTCAGTTCCTTCTTACCTTGTGATGGAAGATGGAATGTCCTCTTGCTTCAGCAAGCTCTTCTAACCCTGTGGCTCTCTTCTTAGAGTATGTAATTAAAGTTAGTTAGTTTGTAAGCGATTCATTTACTCTGTATTGTAGATTCAGCGAGGGATGCAATCCCAGGGACAGGGCATGCCCCGGTCCCCAGGCTTCAAACCTTGCACCTCGTGCAAGAAGCCTATGCCAGTGAATGACGCTCACCAGAGCTGTCTAAAATGCCTGGGAGAGGCTCACATGAGAGACAAGAGCAGGATCTGTAAAGGATTCAGATCTCACACTAAAAAGGAACAAGACATCAGGCACAGAGCACTTCTAATGAAGTCAGCTCTTAGACTGGCCTCTGAGCCGGGCCGTTCATAATCAGTGCCGAGTACATTGGCACTGGTGTGGAGCGCCCACCCCCTTCCCTCCCCGGCACCAAGTTGCTCCCAGCACTGATCACTGTCCTTGGTGCCTAAAAAGCTCAAGAAAACACATACCAGAAGAGGGTGCTCACCGGCACCAAGGAGGGACAAAAGCGATACAGGAGACCAAGCAAGACCTGTGCTGGGCCACTTGTCTCTACTGGGCCTTGGGTTGACAATAGCCTCACCCCTTAGGGTTCCCTAAGATGGGGAACTCACCAAACTCAGGGGCCCCCACATCTCACAGTACCATTCACTCCGGAGGCATTCAAGCTGTTAAGGACTTCCTGATGATCCCTGTGCTGACATCTTGAGAAGAGAGGCCCCGCACCAGGACTCCATGTCGGTACTATCAACTGCAGAACCATCCGAGGGCAAGCCCGCAATGAGGCCCCGCAGCAATCCCTGATGCCAAAACATCACTCTGGATCCACGTGGGTCGTCAACGGCCCACTAGCGATTAATGGGGCACCAGTCCCCGGAGTCACATTGCTGATGGTTGGACTCACAGGGCTGGTCTCTGGACCCATGTTATCGGTCCTCGGAGTTGTGACATTGGTCCCCAGAACACCGTTACCAGTCTCCGGAGTCTCAGCTCCGGTCCCCATCTCACCATTATCAGTTGTTGAAAGACAACCAGTGCAGCACCCAGATCCCTGGCATCACTCCTTGGTACCAAGGCACCGCTCCTCCTGGCACAGTGGGGAAGTGGAAGCAACTTCATCACCTCTGTGGTCTCTGAAAGAGGACTCCATGGTCAAGGGACTGACATCCACTTCTACAGCTACAGACTTCCCCCTGGGGCCCCCGGCAGAGGCTTGGCCACAATGGCCCATACCATGGCAGCTTTGGAACCTATGAGGATTTCCCCCTCTCCCACGGTCACACATACAGCCATTCTCAAGCCTCAGAGAGGCAATCACCAGCAGTCATCACCTACCACCTGACTTAGATGTAGAGTCAGACCAAGAGGCTGAGGCTTCCACTGTAGCACCAGAAGGGGCCAACCGGGACGGAAAGGAAGAGCTCACCCCTCCACTCTTGCCTGTATCATCCTCCTCTTCACCAGATGAGGCGGTAGCAGGTCCTCTGCCACTATCCGGTATGATGACTTTAGAGCTCACCAAGAGCTGCTCAAGGGGATAGCCTCAAACCTGGGCCTACAGGCGGAGGAGCTGAAAGATCCTGCTGATGAACTTTTCAATATCCTGGCAGCAGCAGCCCCATCTAAGGTGGCCCTTCTGGTCTACAAGGGGGTGATAAACCTTGCCAAGGCCCTGCCTCCCTGTCCTCTACATCTAAGTGGGCTGAGAGAAAGTATTATGTAGCCACAAAGGGATTCAAATATTTGTACACTCATCCTTCCCTGGGGTCGTTGGTAGTAACACTGCCAACAAAAGAGACTGGGCAGGCAAGTTCAACTCCGAAGAATAAAGGGGCAAAGAAATTAGACCTTTTTGGTAGACAGGTTTACTCAACCATGAGTCTGCAACTGTGCATATTAAATCAGCAAGCCCTGTTGGGGAGATAAGATTTTAACATGTGGCATTCCGTGGTTAAGTTCATGGGCTCCCTGCCTCAGGACTCCAAACTGGAGTTTGAGGCTATACTGGAGGAGGGGAAGACAGCGACCCTAGCCTTCTTTCAGGCAACCTCTGATATGGCCAATTTGGCGGCTAGGACAGTGGCATCGGCTATATCGATGAGAGGAGCCTTGTAGTTTCCGGCATCTGGTGTGTCCTTGGAGGTCCAACAATCCATTCAGGATCTCCCATGTGACAGTGCAGCTGTTTGCAGATCAGACAGACATGAGACTACATGGTTTAAAGGAATCCAGAAGCAACCTCCGCTTTGGATCTCTATACCCTGTCAACCTTCAGGAGGCACTTCAGGCCCCAACACCCACAGAGATTCAGGGGCCAGACCAGGAGCGAGCCCTACAAAAAGAAAAATAGGGGTTATAAAAGACACCAGGGCCAGGTTCCTGCTACCACCTCTCAATCGGGCTCAAGCCACTACCCCGCTGGGGGTAAGTATGCCTTTGGAACGTGCACCCAGGATCCAGCCTCCTTTTTATTTTCCAACCTCCTTGCAACTTCTTCCTGGCCTGGACTGCTATAAGTTAAATACCATAACAGTTGGGTACACTCTTCAGTTCATTCACTTCCACTTTCCAACTCCCCATCCCTGTCCCTCTTTAGAGACCCTTCTCACGAGCAAACTCTCAGCCAGGAGCATAAGCCCTCCTGTGGGTGGACACTGTAGAGGAAATTCCTTGAGAGTGGAGAGGGAGAGGGTTCTACTCCCATTCCTTGCTGATCCCAAAGGCTAAAGGGGGCTTGTAGCCCGTTCAGGATCTGCATTGCCTCAACAAGTATCTCAAGAAGTTGAAGTTCCACATGGTCTCTTTGGCCTCCATCATCCCCTCCCTGGTTCCTGGTGATTGGTGTGCTGCCCCCGACTTAAAGGACAAATAATTCCATATTTCTATCTTTCAGAGCCACAGAAGATTCCTATGATTTGCAATAGGAAAGTAGCACTACCAGTTCATGGTACTCCCCTTTGGCCTATCAAGCGCCAAGGGTGTTCACAAAATGCATGGCGTAGTCGCAGCCTACCTCAGACGGTGGGGCATACAGGTCTTCCCCTACCTCAATGACTGGCTCATCAAGGGCTACTTGAAGGCTCAAGTCCAACATAGCTGTTGGACTTGTTGTACATGCCACCTGTCAAGCGCTGGGCTTGCCAATAAATGAACAAAAATCAACACCGGTTGTGTTGTGCAGTGCAGAAGATAAAATTCATCCGGGTGGTCCTCGACTCCACCCAGGCCAGATCACTCCTACCCAAGGCCAGATTCTTGGCCATATCAGAACTTATAGCTCAGGTCACCACTCACCTCCTCATGACAGCATGAGTATGCCTCCGGCTGTTAGGGGACGCAACAGTTTGCACCTGCATGGTCCAGCATGCGAGGTTACACCTCAGTCCTCTGCAAATATGGCTGATGATGGTTTACTTTCCAGCCAGACACCATTTGGACAAAGTTCTCATGATCCCTCCACCAATGCTTACCTTCCTAGCATGGTGGTTGCAGCTGCATCGTGTATCAGATGGGGTCCCCTGCAGCCAAGACTGCTCCTGGTATTGGATGCTTCAGATTTAGGACAGGAGGCCCACCGCAGCACCCTCAGGACCCAAAGCCTTTGCTCCAAGGAGGAGCTGGCATTATATATAAAGGTCAGGGAGCTCAGTGGGGTCTGGCATTATCAATTATGGTTCACTTGGCAGCCATATCAGCCTTTCATCCTCCTATCCAAGGCAGATAAGTCTTCTCTCACGAGATGACAGCCAGATTATTTAAGGACCTGGAGACGCTCTTCCCACTGGTACAAGACCCAATCCCTCTGTGGGAATCTCAATCTGGTCCTATCAAGGCTCATTGGGCCCCCCTTGTATCCGCTGGTGTCTTGCTCTCTTCGCCTATCATGGAAAGTTGCCTTCTTGGTAGTGGTCACTTCAGCAAGGCAAATCTTGAAGATCAAGGCTCTGACTTCCAAACCCCCTTACACAGTGTTCTACAAGGACAGGATCCAGCTGCACCCTCACCCAGTATTCTTGCAAAAGGTGATATCGAAATTTCATGTCAACCAAGCTATTTTCTTGCCAGTCTTTTTCCTGAAGCCCCACAACTATGATGAAAGGCATCTCCATATGCTTGACGTCAGGCGAGCTCTGGCTTTCTACGTTGATGGAACTAAGCCTTTCCACAGATCAACCCCGCTATTCGTCGTGATTGTTGATTAGATGAAGGGTCTGCCAGTATCATCCCAAGGGATTTAATTGTGGATCACTGCCTGCGTCCGAGCCTGCTATGAGCAGGCGAGGGTCATGCCTCCAGCTTTGCTGACTGCTTTATTCTACAAGAGCCCAAGCATTGATGGTAGCCTTCCTGGCTCAGGTCCTGATACAGGAAATCTGCAGAGCCGCGACTTGGTCGTCATACTTTCACAGCCCTTTTATGTCATTACCCAACAGGCCTGGGATGACACAGGCTTTGGCAGAGCAATCTTGCAATCGAAACATCCATGAACTCCTGGCCCACCTCTGGAGACGTTGCTAGTGAGTCACGTAATACGGAATGGAAATGAGCAAGCACTTGAAGAAAGAACATTTACTGACCTACTGTTGTTCTTTGAGATATGTTTGTCATGTCCATTCCACAACCCCCACCCTCTTTCCTCTCTGTCAGAGTTCCGGCAAGAAGGAACTGAGACGGAGGGAGGCCGGTGGCGCCCTATATACTGGTGCATATGCGCACAACCCCAGAGGGTGCTAAAGCCAGCCCTAGGAATACCACTGAGGGAAAAATCTCCAGCACTGGTGCATGTGGCTCTCACACACCTAACATGGAATGGACATGAGCAACACATCTCAAAGAACAACAGTTACGAAGGTCAGTAATCGTTCTTTACTCAGCGTAGTCCTCTCCATGTGATAAACGGGGATGGATGTATTTTAGACACAACTGATATTGCTTTGCAATCTCTTCTTTTCTAGCCATCTCTTTCCTTCCTATTAATGCACCGGCAATTAAAGTGCTATAATAACTGAGTATTTGGATTACACATGGTGCAATAACATAGTATAAGTATAATTTTCTGACTAGTCACACCTGAAACATGCCGTTAAAATTGGAAGATCTTTAGTTGTTAAAGCCCGTGGCATGGATTGTGAATCAAATAATGCCAATAAACAAACTCTCAGTTTAGAAATCAGCAGGGTTACTCGTCATGGGGATGAATGTCAATTTTTTAAGTGCCATTTTAAACAAAAACGATCTACATTTAATAGCTAAAGGTGTATTCAGGCCATAAGGCTGAGAACACTATCTCTAACCATTTTGTTTTCAATTTTATAGATTATCATGAAGATTCATCTCTTGCCATAGAAATGGAGACGTAGCAGTTTGCAAATCTGATGGTACAAAATTCACTGAGACAGGTTAGCACTTTATTTTCACGTGACTTGAAGGGTTGTTGTGCAGGCAGTCTGGCTCTAACGTGGGATGACATCTGAGGCCTTCTCTTTTAACCTGCCTGTCTGTTTCCCCTTCTGTGAAATAGGATAATAATGCCTCACAGGGACACTGTGAGGATTAATAATGGCATGTTTGTACAGAGCTTTGAACAGCAAAGTGTGAGATAAGGTAATGGAGTTTGGGGTTTTTTTATTTTACATTTTAACCTCTCTATTCTGAATAAATTTCCAAAGCCTGTGTAAACTGTCAATGTGGAGCACTGAGTGTTGTCTACAGTATTCACTGTTCTTGTTGAGAGATCTAGAAAATACATTTTATATATCTCTGACTTGTATGAGCTAAAAGAACCCAGAAAAACGGCAAGTGTCCGGATTTCACATAGGTCCACATGCTCCACTCAGTTTACATACCAGAGAACTGAAAGGCATTTTTTAACTTGTAGGAAAGGATCAAAGAGTGGTGAGGTGTTGGTGGTGGAATATGGGTGGGCAGTATATTCCCTATCATTTAATCACATCTCTCCCCTATGTGACCACAGGAATGAAATTGCATTTCAGAAAGTGGAATAGGCATGCATGCTACCTGGTAAATTCCTCTTCCAGGCAGTCAAGACTAAATTACTGACTTGAGCATTGCAATTTACTGTATTGACTCTCCCATCTGGCTTTTTCTCACCCTGGAGGGGCACGATCTGGGAGAGGAGTCAGTCAGGTCCTTCATGTCAGAATGTCACTGATCCATCAACTTACCTCCCATAAGTTCTGGCCTTCACAACATTGGAAGGACATCCTCGCACAGCCCCATTCAGTTATGCCCTCCTCAAGTCTCCACAACGGAACCATGCAATGATGCAGCACTGACCTAGGAGCCAGGGATCTACTTCTTTTTGTTCTGTACATAGGGCAGCGGGTAGACAGAGGGCATTTAACCCTTAATTTGCTCAGCATGTTGAGTAATTTTAAACTCTATGCTAATACAGCATAATCCACAACCTAGTTCTGTGCTTCAAAGAGAAGGTTTAAGGCCAAGTCTACAATAGAGAATTATATCAGCAGAACTACATCACTCAATGAGGTGTGAAAAATCCACACACCCCAAGTGGTGTAGTTATAACCCCCCACTATAGACAGCACTATGTTGATGGGAGAGCTTTTCCCAGTAACATACTACTGCCTCTTGGGGAGGTGGATTAGCTCTGCCGATGGCGTAGTACCGTCTTTGTGAAAGTGCTGCTGCCGTGCAGCCCTAAGATTATTTGATAAAGTATTTCTGTTACATCTTTTGAATATCCACTTTTTTCTAAGGAGGCAGATGCTAACAAATGAAGAAGGAAATGTTCCTAATCTTGATAACTATTGAAAGCCCTACACCCGAGGAATGTACCAGTGAGAAGGCAAAGTATTTCCTTGCAGTCTGCATGATTTAAAATAAAGAATGTTGAATCCAGTATAAAGACTGAAGCAGGCAGGTATCAGTTGCTCTGACAAAACAATATTTAAATTATTTTTCTTGTTTCTTTAAATTTCAGCTTCCGTTTCCGGAGCTATCATCTTCTCTTTGCACAGACTTCAGCATTGAAGATCAGGAAGCAAATGAATCTTCAGGATAAGAAAGCATCATGTTTATCTGACTGGAATCCTAACGTTTTAGACTGATTGTCCAGAATACCTGCTGGGCAGATCTTTCATGGTTTTACAAGTTTGGGGGGTTTTAAAGTTAATGTCTGAGTGGGACAGTTTCCTAGAGAGTGGGCCAGGGAAGACTGGCCTTAATCTTTCTCTTTTAATAGCTAATATCTATCTATCTATCTATATATTGTATCCATAATAGGTGAAAAGTGTTGGTATAAATGCATTTCCACAGGCCTTTCCACTACTGCAAACATCCAGGCAGTCTAAATCTCAAAGTACTTCAAGCCTTTATATTCCCAGGCAGGCTGTTTATCTTGGGCCTGATTCTTCAGCCTTTACTCACGGTAAAATTTACACATCATCAACAGGATTTCTTGAGTAAGTTCTACTTGGTGTGAGTCAGATTTGCCAAATCAGGGTCTAAATTGGTAGAGCCCTTTGTGTGTATGTGCAGAGTATATTTAGTTAACATGCATATACATTTGCAACTGTGTACATGCATAAAATACCTGCTCATGCTGACAGAATTAAGGTTAAAGAGTATGCCAAGACCACGGATGCTGTTGTCTAGAAATGCTTCCTCCTCAGTAGAATTTTGAGGTTTACTGGTCTTAAAGCACAATCCTTGTGCAGGTACTCAAATGTTAAAGGGAATTTTAGACAACATAATGACTTTATTTAATTCCTAGACCTAACGTATGGAATCTAGCTATCACGCAAAGCGTATTCTTCCGCCTCCCACCGGGATCCGCATTTTACAAAGGTACTTAATCTCTGTTTTCAGTTCCATAAGCATTCATCTAGAAGCAGGTAAACTGGAAACTTGCATTGAATGTATAGCTCCAGTGGCTGTGATTGGAGCTCAGCCTCAGCAAAGATGATTTTAGCTCCGTAATGCTGAAGACACAGTAGCTAATGTATTATATTAGCTCAAACTTCTGCCTAATTTAATGTGCTTTCATGATTTTCAACACCAAGCTGTGATCAAATTTTTCCAGTTGCTTTGCATTCCTTTGACTGCACAGCATTGTCCCAGATTTTTTTTTAACTCATTTTACAATCAAGAATTTTATAGTAGGTAATGGAATTGAGAGTTTGGTTTGTAGATTGTAGGCCATTCTTAGGTCCAGGTCTGAATTTTCTCCTTCCACCTGTAAGATTCAGGCTTGGCAGCTCCATCATCATCCCTGCTGGAAATTTAGATGCCTGTTTTATAATACTAATGTACAGACAATGCTAATGTTAGTCCTTAAGCTTAGTTCATAAAAAGCAGTCGTCATACATATGGTATAAATAGCTTTTTTATTGAATATCAGTTTTTTCTTTCCTGTTGACAGTCCCTGAAACAGCAAGTGTGGATGTGGTGAGAAACTGCTTGATAAATGTCTGTTCAGTGACAAAGGCCTTGTCTACAGAATAGACTTTTTCTCTCTAAAATTTCTCTGTTGCTGCTATGAGAGGAGGATACACCAGTAGTAGCAGCAGCTGGAAATCATAGAGAAAAGAACCCGATGTAGATAACTCTTCCTCCCACTTTCTGTTACGGATATAAACCATTGCTTTTGGGAGAGACATCTTGCACTAGTCTTCCATCTCTGTATTTAAATCCTGAAGCTGGTAATTGAACTCTTGCTTTCAGTGGCAACATATTTTACACCCATACTAGCAATTTAACTCCTAGAAGCCGGGGTATGTAGGACTTCAGAGCACATCAATATGCCAGTGTAGTTTCTCTTCTCATCTTTTTTGTGTTAGCTAATTAATTGTTACATGTTCCCATCTGACAGGACCTCAGATGCCTCTTTCTTTTGGTGGCTGTTCTGTTATCAGGTGGCTCTTGGATACCAAGATACTTTTTTATCAAATGTAAATCTACCTTTCTTTAATTTAAGCCCAATATTATTTCTTATGCATCGTTAGTCAACTTTTGTTAGGGTTTTCTCCTTTCATTACATTATTTTCTGAGAAATATTAAGGAAAGATGGCAGTGAAATCAAAGAAATAGCCAAATCTCATGCAAAATGTGTTTAAAGGGAGAAATGGCAGTTTGTGCCTTTAAAAATCTTCCCCTAAATCACTAATAACTCTTTAAAATATCCTGTGTATAAAAATGTGAAGAAAAGGAATGAAGCAGGAAGATGCCATGATGTCTGTTAGTTTGATTGTATCCATCAGGGCAGGAAGAACAGAGCTGTAACCAGAGCCACACGGAACTCCTGAAGTTTTCTAGGTAGGTGCTATATCTCTTGTTTTGTTTCTGTTTACAGCCATCTAATTGTTTTTTTTCTTACCCAAACTAGATGTACAGTGGTAGATGAGTGTCTACAAAGAGTTATAGAAGCAGCTGCTGTTTGCTGTCTGGCTGCAGCTTTGGTAGACCACATAAAGCTGCATTTCCTGTTGCAATTATCATTAAAATAGCAGACCTTCAGGAGTTAAACAGCTGTACAGTTCATAAAGTGGAAAATCTGAAGTATTTTCAGATATTTTAAAATACTATTTTGAAATTTCTGTGCTTAATTTACCTATTCTGATTTAAAAAGCTATTCTGTAGCTAGGTAAGGCCGCAGATTTCATTTTAAGGTAACTTGGCAACCATCTCCAGTCCAAAAAGAAACTAACGGTTTCTCAGAGGTTCAGAATGCTTTTTTAAAAAATCAGTGCCTAACATTCACAGCAATCAGTTTTTAAAAGACTCAAAGCTAAATGTGCTTAGAGAATAAAATAAATGCTAAAGTTCAAAGTGAAGCATGTACACAGCAGCGTCTGAGCGACAAAATAAACCAGTTTTCAGGCTTGCCTATTTGCCTTTAGAAGAAATGCTCAGATGATTGCAGATCTAACTTGTGGATGCTACAGTCCCATACAACAGAGTGGAGTTCTGCAAACACTCTATATCCTAGGATAGAAGTTGAATACAGAAAACTATATTATGTCCAAAAATGTGCCTTTATTTCCTTCCCTGGAGACATTCTGCATCTGCCTTCTTCAAGATTCCTTGTAGATGAATAACCAGGTCCTCTGGGGAAATATAGCACTTCATAAAATATTTCTTTTGAGGTTTCCCTGCTTTGATGATGTATGGTGACCATAGCTCTACTCCTAAACTCACAGATGATGACATACTAAGAAATGTAATACTTTCAGTCAGTATTTTTCCCCATTAAAAAGGATTCTGTCATCTTGAAATCACATGAGTTAAATAGTTTTAACAATACCTGTGATTTGTTGTGGTTTTACAGACAGTTTCCTATTTATTTTTAAAGTGGTTTTCTCCTTCCCTGTTGCTGTAGGAAAGTCGCACACAGACATCAGGGGAATGCACAACGTACACAATGCTATCAACAACGCTAAGTAAATGCACTGAAAAAACAGACACTATTTTTTAAATAATTGTTTTAGGTGACAAGATGAGCTAAAATACTCAGCCAAGAATGTGTGTGTGTTTTTTTTTAAACATTATGATAACCCTTTAAATTGAAGGGAGATGTGCATTTTCTCTTCCACTGATGCTATCTGCTGGGCATATTTTTATGCTGCATCATAGAAAGAGACATTTAAGCCCTGTGATATCAGGACCCAGTTCCGTATCAGTTCTTGCCAAGGAAAAGAATGGGCTTCACAGCTGTAAACTGAATCCCAGAAAACAGGAGTTAAAGCTCTGTCAAACTTTTGGAGCACACTCCTTCCAGCAGGTCCCAATGTTTATTTTGAAATGGTGTGAATTCAATACTCCTGCAAGATGCCTGATTGATAGCTCTGCACACTGTCCCGTTTAGCCACAAACTGGGCATAGTACTGGTGGCAGCAATACAGGCTTTCTGTAAAGGGAAATCTCTAGGGCTGAAATAGCTGGCAGTCTGCTTTGAGAAACAAAGGCTCGAATGGACAGAGAGAACTAAGTTGCCAATTAGTGTTATTTGGATGTGGGAACTGGATTGAAATCACTGAATTCAACCAACAGCCAACGGAGAGTAATTTTTAGTAACAACCAACCTGAACTGAGTTCAAACCAGAGACTTAAAGATGAAATGCTTAACAGGGGTTCCTAAAGTCTCTTTGGAAATGTTACAGTTTTCATTAATTTAGATCAAGCTCTAAAAACCTGGGAATTGAACCCCCATGCAAAGCATAGATCCATCTCATACTGATTGTGGTATTCAAATCAGATAAGAAACATCTATCTGTCGTATAGTCCTCTTCCCCTCTCCCAGTAAAAGATTATCACGAATACTATAAACACTTTCTCCAGTGAACATCACCAAAAAGAACGCGGCGGTTGGATTTTACTGTAACATGAATCATTCCTTCAAACTGCCTGTCTCCTATGATTAACAGTCAAAAATATACCATGGGCAATTCTTCCCTTTACATTCCAGGTACTCTGCACTAACAAGCGAGGCATCATATTGATGTCTGTATAGGGTGTCTTATGAGAAGGCCTCCCCTTGGCCAGCGAATTGCTCTCCAAGGATTTAGTGTTTGTAAGCATCTCTGCACTGCAGTTTGTTTCGTAAATTTGGACTCTTATTGAATCAGTGTAAGATGTTTTTGGGGTAGAATAAGTTTTTGTATTCCTTTAAACAGGAAGCAGTACTGTACATTTTTAATAGACTGTACTTGTTGCATGTAGGTGTACTGTAATTAGTAAGGATTATGACGTTTTCTATTAGCATGATAGTGATGAATGTTTACTTCCCAGAAATGGCCAAAACTGTGGTTCAGCAAAATCTACACTGTATTCTGATTGTAGGAGATTTGTACTCTGGCACTGGCTGAAAGCACAATTTTGTACGAATTAGAGGACTAGCTGCATAAAGTCTGTGACACAACATGAATGTAACATGTCAGGAAATACTTCCTTTGTATCTAACCATAGGAGGGAAAAGTTGAAGTTTTAAAGATGCATTCAGGGAACAACTGCTTTCAGTACAGTTGTTAAGCCAACACTGCAGACTTGCCATTCATGTGGCTGACTGTTTCACAGAAGTGTTAAGAGAACTGATCATCATCATTGTAAGCGGGTTCACAAAACACTGCTAGACCTTTGCTTGTCAGACCTGAGTCAACTCAGTTACACATTCTTTGTGTCTGTGGTACAATGTTTTGAAACTGATCTACTTGAAAAATGTCTTCATCTTATTGGTATTTTTCAGTTGTCAGCAGGTGTTTTGCTGCAGAACATTTCAAATAGACTGAGTTCTTTGTCACAAATCATCAATTAAAGCATTTGCATGGCAGAGTTGCTTTTCCATTAAAACTAATGTTCTGTCAGCAGCTTGGAGGGTGGCAACCAATTCAGAGATTGGGCATAAGATATGCACTTTTCCTGAACATTTCCTCTTTTTATTTCATCTCTATTGTTTCACTTTTTTGATAATTAACAGTCCATCAGGATTATATCAATTTGTTCATTTTAGTTTTTACAGATATTTCATTTTGTTAAACTCTTCTCACTTTGTATTCTTTTTCTTTCTGATCACATGCAAATAACTTACAACTGATTATTTTTCAGCCAGCTGTACTTTTTCTTTTAGTTACTAAAGTGGTGAGTGGATGGAATGGACTCTCTTAAAAACGCTGTGCAATGTAATTAATTTTTGTTTGATATCAGTTATTTGTTGATGGGTATTATTGTGTGTCTTGTCATTCTGATTTAGCTTCTTGCTCAGTGCAGCAGGATCCAATTTTCTGTATTTTCTTTTGAATGCTTAAATATCTGTTTTTTAAAATCATATTTTACTGTTTTTCTGGCTGCACTTTGGAATGGACACACTGAAATGTTTGTAAAATAGTATTATTAGAGACTCTGTTTACATTTCAGGTAAGACCAAAAATCTTTTATGCCTGCAAAGATGCTGTTTAAAATATTCATTCTATATCAAGAGTTGAGGTTTGCAGCAGTATCTGAAAAGCCATTAGTGGAATACAGCTGGTATTAGAAAACTACTTGGATATGTTAAAATACACAAAAGGGACAAAGGGACCATTCTTGCTCTTTTTTTCCAGTTGTGCTTAGGAAAAGGCACTCTCTCTGCACTGGGTGCTAATATCAAACAGCCTATGTAATGCAAACGTGATTTTACCAAACAGATTTTTTTGTTGTTTGTAACTATATCAGTTGTAGTCATTCGCATTTATTGGTGACCAAATCCTATACCAAACCTGGACAAACAGAGGTGTCCTTCCCCCACTCGCAGAGCAGTGGCTGTTACAGATGATGTGCTTTCCTTCCACACAGGAAGAAAAGAACAATGGGCCCCTGGGTACTGGTGCTCAGTGAGCCACAAAGCTGTTTTGTAGTGCATATCCTGACTACTAAATTCACACCCTACCTTATTTTAAGTAGGGTGTGTGTTCTTTCGTGTGTAGACAACTCCACGTACCATAAATATCCAACTTGTCGCATTTAGGCAGGGAGCTTCTATTTTAACTTCTGCTAGTTCTTTTGTAAATTTTTTGGTGCATCCTCATTTAGGGATTGACTCCAAGGGAGATCCCCATTCACTAAGTTTAAAATGGGAGCATTTCAAAAATAACATTTTTTTAAAATTCTTACTCATGAGATGTAAACAAATTTCTACATGTTAGAGTTCACTTTTCATTAGTTATTCTGTTTAACATTTGACTCTATTTCAAAGTCAATTTTGATTGGTCAGCTTCACTTCCTGCTGCTCATACATGGATTTTGTTTGCTAGGGAAGCTGAGACTCAAACTAAACATTTTATCTGAACTGTTCATAATTAGTTTGGTAAAGCTTTACGTGGGGAGAAACAGTCCTCCTAAATTTTGGGTAAAAATTACGGTCATTTCTCCCCTTCGACATTAACCACCAGTACAGAGAACTTTTCCTTCACAGTAAGGTAAACTAGCATAGTGAGCCACGTTAGCAACTTTAAACAGAACTTCTATTTGATGTAAATTAGTTCTGCCTTAATGTGCACATGCAAACTAACTTGCTGCCACAATGTGGCCCTATGCTCATACTAATAAGTGTGTTTTCTTTGAATCTGCAAGATGCGTTTTTAAAAAAGCAGTGAATACTAGCGTGTTCAGCTAAGGCTGTGACAGGTTGATACGGCATGAGGTTTTATACTCTCACACTTCCTTATGTTCATAGGCGGGTCAAATGTTTTCCATAACGTTCTGAAAAGTCTGACAGCATTGAGAATGTTTTTGCACAGTTTCAGGAGTTTTTATTAGCAATGCTGGCATTGGTTTTTAGTGTCAAATGGAGTTTTACAAAAACTTTCTGTACAAGCATCCCTTTTTATTGGCCAACAAACATTCTCTTTATTTGATGTGTAAGTAAGTTTTAGTAGCATTTTCAAGGAGTTTTTATGGATCAAATACTGTATATTATGCTTTGTTGTTTTCTACTATTTGTTTTTTACTAGAAAACCGCATGGTTTATACTGTACTGCAGCAAAGAACTGCATTAAAACTGTTTAATCTTTACATTGATGTTGATTATTGGCGATAAATTAGTCCATAACAGCATTTCACAGGAAAGGACTTGTACTTTTGTAAACCTGAAACAACTGTCTGGGAATAGGGGTGTGTGATAGCACATTACCACATGGGAGAGGTTTGAAACCATTTTGCTGCTGGAGCCACAGAAGTAACATGCTCTGTTTCTGCCTCCTTTGCCCTGGTGAAGGGATACCTGCCCCAGCTTGCCTTTCTGAGGCGAGTTTGCATTCCACATAGTTCCAGGCAGGAAGCTCTATACCAATGATACCTTTCTAGAAAGCTCCAATTTCTAGTAAACCAAACTACAGCATTTCAGTGTTGATATTTTTTGGAATGATATTAAGTACATGTAACGGTGAGGTATGAGTTTAACAAGCAGGCAATCCACTTGCTATCACTTAAGTGGGGAAAGAAAAATCTTTTTACTCCCCTTTCCAGAGTAAACTGTTCAAAAAATTACAGTAAGACAAGACCCTACTTGTTTTTAAATTCGATGTGTACTTAAAGCTGAGGGACTTAAATATTTTCCAGTAAAAATATACACCAAAAAGCTAGAACTACATTTAAACTTTTTCAGAGTTTCAGTTTGTATTTTAAGAAGCATGTAGACTTAATTACTGGACATAAAATACAAGATAGCTACAACATAAATCCCTTTATGAGGGGGTCCTGGCTGGTAGACAGGGACCAGGAATCACGTCATCTGACAGTTTACTTATTTTTAAAATGGCGAATAATGACTACACATATTTTGCTTAACACATAGGGGTTTTTAATAAGGCACAATTGCTAAATATTGTGTAGAGCTTTTAAAGACACTACTGTTCCCATCTTCAAGAAGTATCCGGTTGAGCATTTTCACTACAGCTGCGAGTGGGTTATGGTGGAAGGCTTCTTTATTTTTCAGTACCACAGAGATTAATGAGGCACCTACGCAATGTTTTACTATTTGGAATTAATTCATAGTGAACGCAGTGGCCTAAAAAGCTGAAATCCATGGCTGTGGGCACCATCCAGGGGCCAGAAATCTACCACCGCTGCTAATGTCTATGCAAAGTTTAAAATGCCATCATGATTTTGGAATTATTAAAATGAGCTGTAATGACTACACCAGCACAATGCAAACTACCAACATAAAATGAAACCTACACTGCATGCTTTACAGCATGATTTTATTTTGCTGTTGCAAACAGCTACGGAACAGGGTTATGGAAGAATAAATAAGTTAAAGCACTCAGAGTGCAGCAATTTCCACAAGCACATCTTATAACTGCTTTTAGTTTGTAATAATTGAATGTGCTTCATTATTGCATCCAATTCAATGTGCAGAAAGTAACTAAACAAAATGAACCCAGGTCAAATGTTTTTCCCCCTCTGACCAAAAAAGATTTTAAATATGCCCTCAGCGAACCCTACTACAAATAATAAAATGTAGAAAAAACACCATTATAATATCATATCATAACATAACCAGTTTGCGCTAAGTGTCTCAGTCCGTTCCAAAGTACTTCTGTCCAAAGTGTGTTGGTGCAACAGGATGAACTTCTGTAGTTAAAATTGTGATCTCTGGGAATTCCTGGATTATAGATTTGGCACCTTTAAGGAGGAGGAAAGAAAGTTGAAATTATACTTTGCAGTTCAGTCCTGCACCTGTAGGATTTTATAAGCAGTTGAGCAGAGGTTGGTCCCCTGCAGCTACCTCACCTCTGCTGTTGGATCCACTTTTTGTATTTAGACCTGGTCTTCGCAGCTGGCTGGCTATCAGAAAGGCTTTAACAGATTTTAGGGATTGTGTATAGTCCTACTTTGATGAACAAGGTAGTTACAGGCTGCTGTGAATTACCCAGGTTTGAATGTCTTATTTAACTGCATGCTACTGGCAAGAATTTCTGCTAGTGTTAATTTTAAGTCTATAGCAGCAGGGAACCCAACCTCCCTCCACTCCACCCCCCCAAAAAAACGACCCCCCCAGTTTACAAAATGCTTTTTTTTTTAAAACTGATTGGGAAGGCAAAAGCAAGAAGCACATGGCTATGCTATGCTATGCCATGCCAAGGGCTTGTGCAGAACCTGTATCAGACTGGATGCTAGCCTACTGCAGTCCACGAACAAAAGGTAGCTTTGCAGTACTCTGCAGGACACGGACACATTCTGTGTGACTGGCTACCGGTGATGCCTGTTTTGAAGTATGCTTCACAGCTGCGGTTTTAGCCTCAGTCCTGAGAGCAGGCCTGCTTTCCTTTTGTGCTATGTCTCTGTTTGAATTTCATGAGTAGCCCTGACAAGGCATTAGAATGTCTCCATTCTCCCATCCCACGAACCAGAAACCAAAAGTCATTCTCAAAGCCCTAAAACTCCCGCTTCCAGCAAAGTAAGGTAAGAGTGGACTTTCTTAATCACTCAGTGCCACTATTAGTCCCGAGGGATTGCTATTGAATAATATGACATGCCCTTTAACAGAGTGGAGAGGAAAACATCCAGTTGAACCAACAGCTTTCACATTACATTTTATAAACTACCACAATCATCTTTTGTTCTCTTTACATTTTAGTCATTCCTTTCGTCAATTTATGACTTTTCTCCCACTTCCATCACCAAATAAGACTACATTAAATCAATTCCCTGGAACTCTTTAGAATCTAAGATTTGTGCAGATAAGTTCTGTGTTGTGTGAATAACCTCCGCCTCACCTATTCCTTCAACTTACCATGGGGTGTGGAGAATAGGCTTAGGAGGATAATGACACTTGGTTGAACGCCATGTTCTATAAGAACCTTTACAGCTTCAATTACAGTATTGCCAGTGCCTGGGAGGTGAGAAAGAAAAAACAAGATTACCTTTACCAGAAAAACTTCACAAATCATTTAGAACTAGATTAAGCAGAAGTCACATTCAGAGGGGTTAGTGTGCCACCCATACAGGCGTGTACGTGAATGGAAGGAATATGTCCCTTTTCCACTGCAGAACAGACTGCTCACCATTACCTATGAAGGCTTAGTCTCTTCATGACACTACTCCATCTATGCACCAAAGTACTGTATTAAGAGCCTGAACCAATGTCCATTGATATCAATAGGCTCTGGATCAGTCCCTCAGGCACGAAATCACAGAAAACGGAAATCAAGAGTTCGTTGCGAAGAAGCAGAATTAAATATTAGAGAATTCGCTTCAGCCTGACATAGCTTCGACCAGCTTCTGAGGCTCTTTGGTAGCATTAATTAGGTTTAATTTTGAAATAATTTAATATAAACTATTAAATAGAATTAATTTTAAAATGTAAAATTAGAGTTAAATATTTAATTAAATGGAAATGTTAGTGTTTAGCAATAACAATAGTTCTAACCCTTTTCTATACTTACTTACTAAAATATGTATCTTAAAGCAATTTACAGCAACTCCCCCTGCACCTCCACACCCCCATCTTCCTGCGTTCTTACTGGCTCATATTCAAGCGATTTACACATTTATTTTTACCTCATTAGAACCATTGCCTCAACATACGCATTTCAAAGACACTCACTGAACAACTAATGCAGTCTGACTAATGCCTGGTGCAAATTCGCCGCCGTCAGATCGATTGCTCTGGATCGACTGCGTGGTCTGTAGAACCGCTCAGTCGATCCAGCAATCAACACAGGAAAACCACCCCGGTAAGTGGCGTAGCGCTGTGTCGAAGGGAACGCTGTTCCCATCAGCACAAAACAGTGTGGACGGCGCACAGAAAAGACGCAGCAAAGTCGACGGGAGATACGCAAGTGATCCCGTCAACTGCCGCCGAATCCCGAAGGTAAGTGTAGACCAGGCCTAAGACATATTCTGGTAGAGCTTGATAAATTGTCTGCTGTGTTGTCAAAAAGCCTACTAACAGCCACTGAAATTCAGGGAATTTTACATAGAACACCCATTAGTCAAATAACAAACAATTCTCTAAGACACTCACTTAGTATTGGGTACATGAGAAGAACTTTTCTCCTATAAATGTCTGGTGGAAACTTGGCATAGTAGACTTTGGCTCTTTGAGTCTCTTCGTCGCTCTGTATCAGGATTTTTCCTATTCGGATGGATCTGCAGCAATCCCGTAAACCTTGTTCCATTGCCTCTCCTCCAGTTTAGGAACAACAACAAAACGTTACACATCAAGGAAGACAGCCCTGCAAGCTACTACGGCTAAAGGACATTCAATATTTAACGCTTATTAAATCAAATTACTAAAATCAAGTTAGATTATTAACTTGAAGTTTTCACTCTGCTTGGACAATGACGCTAGCCTGATCAGTATCGCTCACTGGTTCTCAAGCACTTCTACAAAGTGGGTTTTCCAAGGAGGAAATTTAAATCTATAATGTATAGCAAAGTTTCCTACAGCCGGTTTGGTAATTCCTAATAGGTTTCAAAAACAGACTTGAGCACTGAGAAGAAACTCATCTGCAGTGTCATCTCCAGATGCTGATGCAACATCATGATGTGATATAGGGGACAGAAAACATTGCGTCAAGTGGATTTTAGCCTCTTGCTGTTAGACCTGAAAACTGTTGCTATCAATGTGCTAATGACATTGGACAAAAAACCTAGCATTCCCCAGAATGTGTACAATTTCCACTAATAGCTATAGTTTATTTGGAGAATTGTTTTTTGGGGGGGAGGGGAGTGATTAATGGCAATGAAGATGGGGGTTTCTAGAAGCAGGTGAGGAAAAGCAAGCTTTGCTCCAGTTGAGTATCCTTGATCTAGAACCCCTTCCCTAGGAGCCCCAAAAAATCCACAGAAATTTGTTCTATTTCCTAATGGGTTAATAAAACACATTACTTGGCATTGGTGGATGTAAACTTTGTTGGGAACAGGACCTTTAGGAAGAGAGAAGAATGGCAGTTGGAGGATTTTGGTGAAATTTGTTCCTCAGAGTTAAATGAGCTACTGCTGTTCTTAAAATAGATTTAAAGAGCAACACAGATACATTCAGGAACCAAGAAACCATGGCCTACCACTTCTCATTATGCTGACTCCACAGTTTCCCTTTTCAAATTTCACTCCTTCATACTTGTACCCTGTGGGGGGGAAAGACAGATGTGATCATCAGTGGAAGTCATTGTTCCTTTTAACCCATCTGGTGCCCCTTCAGGTTATGGTCTTAAATGATATTCACATGAATGGAACTAACATCTTTCTTAGTACACACTGTATAAATGTATGCCACATATTGCATGGACCAATGGTTTGATAATGTGCCAAATACTATGGGCCTAAAAAAGTGAAAGGCAGAGGAACAAAAATGTAAGCTGGCAAAGAGCTGGTAAAATAGGGTTTAAAACAGCCTTCCCTGCTGTAGGGTTTTAGTTTAATAACTCTCATATTCTGGGCACACTTCTTATGAAACATGCCATACAAAATAAAGCTGAATAGTATCTTCGGAAGAAGCCAATTGATAAATTCCAATGCTCTGGACAAGGGAGTTGTTACACCAGAAATACAAAGCCTTTGGAGTTGTTTGATTTGTGCAGGGAATAACAGGGAAATACTATGACGATGACAAGGGTTGACGGACGGTCCTGGAAGCTAAAGTCCTTATTTGTTCAAAGAACAGCTTGGACAGTAAGGCAAACTTGCCCTGCCCAAAACCATTGTGCTTCAGTCCTAATACCCAGACTGGTGTGGAGTTCAGTCTACAGGGCTGTGGAGAATGAGGGAATTATTTGTAGCATTTTTTTTATAAGTATCAAAAGCCCCTGTGGTTCTCTGTGTGTTGTTACCTACCCTGACGCCAGGAAATAGATCAAAAGAGGCTGTTAAGAGGAAGCAAACAGTAACTGAAACAATGTCCTTGAGGAAACACCCAGAAATCTGTTTATTGGGAAATAGCCTGGGTGGAGCCAGGAAGTGGGTAAGGCTAAGCCTAGGATCAAAGGGGATCCTAAACCTTAAAGATGTTGGCCTCTGGGCAGAAGAGACGGTTGAGTGAGTGGCCAGACGCTGCCCAGAGAGTGTCAGCAACAGCTGCCATCCAAGCAAAGGGGGACACACACAGAGGAAGCATGCTGCAAGCAGTGCATTCTGCTTTTCTCAGCCAGAGATGAGGGTTACTCCAAATACCCGTGAGGAAAGATTATGTACAGGTAAGGGGAAACACACATACAGGACTCGGTTGCATTAACTCTTTGCTCTGAGTGCTACATTCCTTTGGGTGTATGAATAATTAATGGTTTGTCTTGGAAAAAGTTTTTAGTTGTTTTCACCCTCTCATAGTAACAGAGCTCGAGAATTAAAGTGCTTATAGATGCCATATGCAGTTGGGTCTGTCACATTAACACGGTTGGGAACTCGGGAGGCTGCAGCCTACAGAGCTGGTCTGAGAGTGGTTGGTCCACATGGTGCTATCCAGACTGAGCTGCAGCAAGCCAGGCCTGTCACCTAACCGGAACATTGACCCTTACGGCACAATTTGCTCTATAACCATGACGATGGCCCAGTCAGCAATCCTTGGGCATTCTGCTGATCCTTCGTGCAAAGGAACTGCCAGCTGCAGTTTGGAACACAGAACACTCATTTCACGGGGGCCATTTAACAGCCATCAAATGGTATCATTTGTTAAGTGACTTGTGCCAGATCTGAACTGTGTTCCGGACAAGAAAGGCAACACTTCTTTTAAACCAGTAAGACTGTCTTATATTTGTAATAAGATACTTATTACTTTTAAAGCTGCTTTCCAAACCCTACCTACCTATTTGGCTTCAACAGGAACAAGCCTTAATGATTCCCATGGGTTCTCTCTAGTGAGTGTTAACACAGAGAAACTAATGTCCTGTTTTTCTGTCATCACTGACAACTGGTCCTGGTTGTAGGAAACAAGGTACAGAGAATTTTGCAAGACCTTCTGTATTTGCCTAAATCCCTCGCACAATCCTTAATGGATAAGTAAAATGTCATCAGTTTTATTTTCCTCATCATCACAGTAAGAGCTGGCAGCTGGACTGGGAAATGTTCATGATTTTTCAAGACTGATTTAAACCCTTACTAAACAACGCCTGTGTGTTTTGCCCAAGGGTATTAGCCAGGAAGGTGTGACTTTTTTTTTTTCTAAATGTCAGGAGGAGAGGACTTAATTTTGCACGGTGATCTGACTGTTCAGCTGATTCGGCCTCAGAAGGATTCCAATTTACATATTATATAATATCCCTACGGGCTGGGGAGTAAGCTCCCAGTTACCTGTTGGAGTGGTCACTGTGCATTCGGTATATGGCAGCTGATTTAATCCCTCTTCAACCACAAGTCTGATCTGTAGAACCAAGGGAAAGCATCAACTTAGAGAGGTTTCTGACCCATCAAAGGAAGGTACCATATGCTAGTAGTTTTACTAACCAACAGTGAATATGTCAGTAAGGGTTTTCCCTTGCCAGTTTATTTTCACATCCCTCTTTCTATTCAGGACCTGCAGTGGGCTGCCCGAAACAACAGCAGGAACAGCAGCAATGTAAACACAAAGCCAAGTGCCACAGGCAAATCAGTCAATAGAGAAATATCATCATCCTCTCTTTGGCACCTGTCAGTTGTCATTATTATGGTATGTTGTGCAAAGAGCTTGCACCTTCGCACAGATGGCCCAGTTTCAGCAGGGATCTCTCTACAGAAGACAGAGCCAAAAGTTCCACATCTCCACAGCCTCAGGTGACCTGAAAACCTCTAGTTCTCCTCCCCCAATGCTAGCTCTGCAGCTGTACCCCAGGCAAGATTATTTAAAATGTATTAATCTGACCCACAGATGATTTCCCATGAAAGGAGCTCCAGGTATTAAAGATTTAGAAAATTCTATCTACTAGAGAGCCAGCGATTCAAAGGCCAGAATGCTTAAAAAAACCACTGCCAAGCAAAGGTGAAAACCTAGTAAGCAAAAGTCATTGTATAATCACAGAAGTGAGGCAATCTCTCAAGACCGAGCACGTATATTTCTCTAGTCAATGGATAAGTTAAGGTCCATCTCCACTGGGAGAAATCCAATCACTTCTCTTTCCAGGAACAGGGCAAAACCTACAAGAGGAATCTTTTCTATCCTTCCCTCTCAACCCAGTTCCCAGTGTAGATAGGCTGTCTATTTAAGGGAAGTTCTTTCATTGGAATCAGTGTCAAAGGGGGCCTTTAGATTTATTGTCATGCTGAAGAAATTGCTGTAACTTTATTGGCATGACAAGGTTTAGGAGTGTTATCAGAGTTAACACAACAATTTCTATTGGGCGGAGTTTTATAGTGGGCCACATTCAGATGTGACGGACCGGTCAGGTTGGTGACTGGCCCAGAGTTGGTGTAATTCACACCCCCTGGGGCCGGAAAGCAATTAGCAGGATGCTGTATGTAAACATCAAGAAAGGTGAATATTCACCTTTTTCCTCCACAGCACATAAATCACACCACACTTCATATCAGGAAGTGGGTCCAGCTGAGCCCAGCACCTTCATCTGCATCCCCTGTGAACTTGGCCGAGTGCATTTGGTAGTTCTAGCTAACAGGAGCCTGTCACTGCCATCTTTTTCATTTTTCTAAAGTGACATTTTCTTTCTTGCTCTTTACTGGGACATTCTAACCTTGACAGCTGGAAGAAAGTACCACTTGAATCTGGGTTCTGCTGCTGGTAGGAAGATGTATCTGCTAGTACTCCTACATCAAGATGCACCTGGTTTTCACAGTACATGCCTAGGACCCTGACAAAAAGGGGCAAAATAAAGTATCACAGCTTATCTAGGCCAGGTACAGAAAGCACCCACTTGAATGCTGATTTCATGTTTACAGTCCTAATACAACTCACTCAGCCAGAGACTTACGGCACTCACACCCAAAAGTACTGTCCAACTATCTCTAATGCTTCAGTGAAAGAGACTGGAAACCCCCGCAGGGTTCTCCAGCAGTTCCTGCTCTGCCCTCTTGGCTTTTCAAAGAGCCTTTACCAACCAAACACCAATGTTTTGATATTTCAGCACCAAAGCTCTAATCCAAGCTCTTATAATGCTCAGGTCATCTTCCTAGTCCATTATTTTAACCATGTGCCTCCACTAGCTTCCCCTTCTCCTCCCAAAAACACAATGTTTGTCCTTACCATCATGATTTAGCTGCCCTTCACAGCTGCATTAGCACATCAGTGACAGCCACCTTCCCTCTGCCTGCCTTTACCACCTGTCAGTCCCCTTCTCGCCTGTGCACCTTTGCACATTTTCTCATGCCACCTATTACATGTGGAACAAGGTGCATGAAAGAAAACTGTACCACTAATGTATTGGTCTTCAAACCCCTTCCTCTGACTCACATCTGCTGTGCCTCCAGCTAGTGCCAGGAAGGCAAAAAGCTAAACTCTGCTCACATCCAATCCCACCTACCTGTTTATTTCATCCATCTGTTATATCATTTGGGCAGCGACTGACTTTTTATTAGGTTTGTACAGCCAATGAAGCCTCAACCTGCCTGGAGCTCTAGGTGCTACCAAAGTACAAATCAAACAAAATATACAAAGCAAGACATCCCACAATCCTAGGCATGGATTCTCCATTTCATCCCTCCTCCTCCTCCTAAGAGGAGGGACCAGCTATCACTATAACAAATGGCAAGCCTGTTGTCTGACTAGTAGGCAGAGATGTTCCTGTGAGCAGCAGCTCTAGATCTGTAAATGTGCTGGTCAACCAACGCTGACCAACTCACACTCTCAGCGTGAGCCTAAGTTTGGCTCAGTGCCTGGAAGTTGCAGCCTGCAGCAGTGAGGGAGTAGTCCATATGTACCTCAGACTGGCACAACGCTTTCAGGAAAATATGAGAGGGCCCAAGGGTGAGGACTTTCACACTGCGGAATGGTAACAAGGTTAAGTTAGGGTTAATTAAGATTTTCTCCTGCCTGTGTTGTTACCCTTCTGTCAAAACCATGGCAACATATTTCTGACCTATCTTCTTTTTAAAAGTGATTTTTATAGTGAATTCACTGGGAGGGGTACCCCTTTAAGAGTAAGGTATGATGGGAATCCTCTCCAGCATAAAAAACAAAGTGATTTCAGAAGAAACTCAGTGTGGTAGAAGGTCTGGTAGAGAAAGGATGTAGCCAAGCTTGAGAGAACCAAGCTCTGATAATTTTCGGTATGACTTAAGTCTGGCTTTCTTGCAGCTCAGTAGTGTTTGGATTTGTTAGTGTTAGGTATCTGGGCTTTACTTCTTTGTTTGCAAATCTTAAGTCTGCATTTTATTGTAAGATTTTGGAGATCCTGGGAACTCTGACAAACAGGAGCACTGACATGGAGCTGACCTAGAACTAAACCTTTCACAGCCTGTGTGTCTTTTCCTTGATTCTCCTTATCCACTTTATTAACTGTTAAGAATGTGTGTTTAAAACAAATGGCATTGTTGAAGACCTCTATTTCAAAGTAAGCTTTTTGGGGAAGGGACCTTGTCCTCATGTTTTATGAAGTGCTGTGTACAAGTACGGTGCTCCAAGTGGTAATTTGATCCAGCAGTTAGATCAGGATGATTAGTCTTGTGACCTTGATCATTTATCATCATTGGTGACTGAGAGGTATCATAACCAGGATTACACCTTCAATGCAGGAAAAACAGGTGGTGAAGCTGGCCAAGGTACAAGGGTGAAAAGCACTGTTGTCACAGCATCTCAGGATATGGGCATGTCAGATCTCTAGTTAAGCAAGGTTGAGTCAGATCAGTATTTGGATTGGGTTAATCATGGAGAGTCTATGTGCTATAGGAAGTGGCACGGCTAATTGAGTAGTCCCTTAAGCCTTTTCTTTATTAGGAAAAGAGATGTTTTCTTCCCGCGTGTTAGCTAACCTGAGGTAAACCCTAATAATCCATAGTTTTAACAGGTTAGCAGATGGAATCATTTTGAAACATCTGGAGGAGATGAAGGTGTTCAGGAACAGTCTGCATGGTCAGGGCATGACTTGCCCTTGGTGAATCCAACCTGATTGCCTTCTATGATGAGATGACTGGCTCTGTGGATGTGGTAGATGTCATATACCTTGACTTTAGCAAAGCTTTTGATATGGTCTCCTACAGTATTCTTGCCAGCAAGTTAAAGTAGTATGGGTTGGATGAATGCACTATAGGGTGGATAGAAAGCTGGCTAGATCATCGTGCTCAGTCAGTAGTGATCAACATGTCTAGCTGGCAGCCGGTATCAAGTCGAGTCCACCCCAGGGGTTGGTCCTGGGGCTGGCTTTGTTCAACATCTTCATTAATGATCTGGAGGATAGGGTGGATTGCACCCTAAGCTAATTTGCAGATGACACTAAGATGGGGGGCGTGGGAGATATGCTAGAAGGTAAGGATACAGAGTCACCTAGACAAATTGGAGAATTGGGCCAAAAGAAATCTGATGAGGTTCAACAAGGACAAATGCAGAGTCCTGCACTTAGGACAGAAGAATCCTATGGACTACTACAGACTGCCGACCGACTGGCTAAGCAGCAGTCCTGCAGAAAAGGACAGCGGAGTACAGTGGACAAGAAGCTGGATATGAGTCAACAGCGTGCTTTTGTTGCCAAGAAAGCTAATAGCCGAATGGGCTGCATTAGTAGGAGCATTGCCAGCAGATCAAGGGAAGTGATTATTCCCCTCTATTCGGCAATGGTGAGGCCACATCTGTAGTATTGTGTCCAGTTTTGGGGCCACCGCTACAGAAAATATGTGGACAAATTGGAGACAGTCCAGAGGAGGTCAACGAAAATGATGAGGGGGCTAGGGCACATGACTTATGAAGAGAATCTGAGGGAACTGGGTTTAATTAGTCTGCAGAAGAGCTGAGTGGGGGGGGATTTGATAGCAGCCTTCAACTACCTGAAGGCGGGTTCCAAAGAAGATGGAGCTAGGCTATTCTCAGTGGTGGCAGATGATGGAACAAGGAGCAATGGTCTCAAGTTGCAGTGGGAAAGGTCTGTCATACTGACTGGATTGGGGCGGGGGAGCACTTCTGTTATGTGACATCAGTATGTCAAAATCATAGTGATTCATGTAAGACACGCCATGTTAGGTACTGTTAGAAAGGTTATAATGTGCTGAGCAAGATGATACTGTTTACATGCATGTGTTATATCTGTGCTGGAAGTTATGGATATCTCTGATATCCCTGTATTTCAAACTACGCCGTACAAGACACACCCCTGACAGAGAAGCAGCAGGACAATAGCCCGCTTAATGGCCCATCAAGACCTTTACTGAAGCAAAAGGCCCAGGAAGGAACTAAAGGCATGCCTGAAGAGTTACCAGGATTGGCTCATGTGACTTGACTCCATTTTAGTTCCTGTAAAATTCCACAAACAGTATGGCCGGAGGCAGAGGGTATATGTAGGAAGGTGCAGGGACCTTCCCGAGCGGCTGGGCCCCAGAAAGGGCCGCCGCCCCAAACACAACCGCCACAGGATTTAAAACCCCTGCCTGCCCGTCAACCCCGGAGGCGGACTGAGATAGGCCCAGCCGACTGGCCAATCCCCTCCGCGGAGGGCGGGACTTCCCCCAGGGAAAAGGGGTTAAAAGGCAGGGCCCGCTGCTCAGTAAGGGGCAGACGGCCAGCGAGGACAGACGTGCCTTCACGCCGGCTGCAGCCCCTGCCGGAGCCCCGCCGGACCGAGGCTCAGCGTAGGGCCTCTCTGGAACTCAGGGGCTGGGAGCGGCCCTACTGCTCCGGACCGGATGACTGGGTCGGGCCCCCGGATACCAGGGAGTGGGACGAGCCCCGGGACCCTCTGGGGTGGGAACCCCCTCCGGAGGCGGGTCCGGACCTGGATGAGTTGCCCGCCGCAGCACCCCCCGAGGCGGGCCCTGACTTGGAGGAACTACCTGACGCCGGAGTACCCCCAGAGGCCTGCGACCTGGAGGAGTTGCCCCTCGCTGAAGGACTCCCCGACCTCCCACCTGCCGATGAGGAGGGCCTACTCAACCTTCCCCGAGCCGTCTATTCCCCGGAGCCCACGGAAGGAGGTACCCGGGACTGGTGGGGAGGAAGTAGCCCAGGGGGCAGCTCCAACTGGGGCTGCGGCCAAGGGCCTGCCACCGCTGGTGTGTTGCGGGAGGACCCCGCCGGCACAGTGGCAACGCCTTTGCCACGGTTAGGGCCCTGGGCTGGGACGCAGTGGAGTCGGGTGGGCCTGCGTCCCCCTCCCCCTGTCCCTTTGACCTCGGATACCCGCACAACCCCTCCTCCAACCCGGCGCTAGACTGCTTCCGTGCTCGCCCGCCCTGCCAAGGGGCCGGGGCGATCGACTGCTTGCTCGCCCGCCCTGCCAAGGGGCCGGGGCGATCGACTGCTTGCTCGCCCGCCCTGCCAAGGGGCCGGGGCGATCGACTGCTTGCTCGCCCGCCCTGCCAAGGGGCCGGGGCGATCGACGCTGTGGCTAATTCCCGCTTATTCTAGGAAGGTGCAGGGACCTTCCCGAGCGGCTGGGCCCCCGGAAGGGCCGCCGCGACCGGCGCGAAGCTCCCGCCGGCTTACAGTATATAAGATCAAACCACAGAAACCATTTTGTCTTTGTTCCTGTCCAGCTGCAGATAACACCTACCCCCCTCTGGATTAATACACTTTGCAACTGAACTAAAGGACTTAGACCCATCCAGGTACTGGATGTATACTAGAGGGACTATACAAGCCTGCAACTCCACAATTCTTTTAAAAACCTGATGTATATGGACTTTCAAATCATTTGTATGTACCGGATTGCTTTAATCCTTTAACATTTCTCTTATTGTTTTTCTTTTTATAATAAACGTTTAGTTTTAGTTACTAAAGGATTGGCTGGCAGTGTGGTATTTTGGGTAAAATCCAAACTTATAGTGAACTGGTACTGTGGCTGGTCCTTTGGGATCAGAGGGAATCTTTTGAGTAAAGAGCATAGAGTTTAAATGACTGGTCTCTTTACTGGACCTAGTGGCAGTTTGGGAGCCAGAGACTGAAATGCAGTAAAGGGGGCTGTGTGTATTTACATAGTGGCTTCTTGATAATCAGTCTGGGGGAATCAGAAGCACTGTTTGTGTCTGGTTGGGAAGTCTGACTTCAGTGTCACCCAGCAGTGCTGAGAGAATTTGCTCTCCTTTTACAGCCTGCCCTGACCATTATCAGTGGGCTACCCTGGGCACGGATGGGTCACAAGATCTAGGTTGGATATTATGAAAAGTTTTTCACTAGGAGGTTGGTAAAGCACAGCAATGGGTTACCTAGGGAGGTGGTGGAATCTCCATTCTTGGATGTTTCTAAGGCCCAGCTTGACAAAGCCCTGGCTGGGATTATTTAGTTGGGGTTGGTTCTGCTTTGAGCAGGGGGTTGGACTAGATGACCTCCTGAGGTCCCTTCCAACCTTAATCTTCTAAGATTCTATAAAGTAAAAATCCTAGGCTCCCCCGTAGTGTTTACTTTGACCTGTTAATAGGCACAAGTGGAGGTATAGTCTCTCAGATTATTATTATTATTGTGTAGTCATGGACCAGGCTCCATGTTCAGACCAATAAAGACCCCATGGCACTTTTCACAAGAGTAAGGATGTTACTCAAACTGAAATTGGGGTACAGACATCTTGCTTACCTATGTTTCCCTAGCGTTTTCAGTTACCTACATGCTTTTCACTTCTGTCCTAACACAGAAGGGTGTGTGCCGTTAATGTCTTGCTATAAGATGCCTTTCATGCCAAAGGATTTCACAAATACCTTGAGCCACCTGTTTTAAGTATCTTAAAGAGCAGAGGTGCCTATTCAGAAAGTTCCTGTCAAACAGCATTCACTTTATATAGAAACATGTCACTCTCACCCCATGACTGCTCCAGCATTAAAGTCCTGTTTAAAACAAGTGTCACAAAGTGCAGGAACAAGTGGAAATTCTCCACCTACCAGACGATCAGCAGAAAATACGAAGTCCCCTCTACTGGCTGTCCTGAAAAAGGTAACAAGTGTTATTTTAAATTGGGAAACAACTTTTATTTAGCTAACATTGATAAATACTTGCAATGCATTCATTCAAGGATAGTACATTGTACATAGCAGGAGTTCTCCACATAATTAATTTCTACTGGGTAAATACACCACATAACTAATAGATAATACGCCACATAACTAATTTCTATTGGCATTTCTTGATCATGGATACCTAACATTCAGGGAACGTGAAGCTACAGCAAGGCTTGCTCTTACTAAAGGCTAACATTTTGCAGTGCTTTGCCCAAACCTATTAGAACATGAAAACTTAAAAAAACTGCCATGTAGGCTTTCCATGGGGAAATCTGATCTTGCCTCCACTCCATCCAAGTTCCAGGATGCCATGAGTTCACTGCTTGAATTTACAAACATTGCACTCATATCCTGCTTCCAATCAAGTCAATAGCAAAAAGTACTACCTCCAAATGGGAGCAGTACCAAGCCTCTAGCATTGAGATAAGAATCCAACTGTCTGCCTGACAGCCCTTAAAAAAACCAAAAAACAAACAAGCCATCAAAATATCATATTCAAGCAAATCTTAGTACTCCATGCAATTAGTCGCAGCTCTCTAATTTAAAAAGGCCTCCTCCTTTAAATATCCATAAAGAAATTCTGGCACTAAACCCCATGTTTTTGCAATATTTTAGTTGTGGGTTTTCATACATGAAAGTCAGGAAACTTTGTTATTCTCAGAGCAACTGGGTGACTTGGCCACATTAAATAAGTTATTTTTAAAGAGACAATGTCAGTTTGTCTTAATTTATTTCCCCATGTTACCAATTATATACTAATAACTAAGTTTATTTAGTTAACTTCTCTGCTGTTTATTTTTTGGCTTTCAATTACACCGTGAACACAGACTAATCACTTTCTGGTTCTCTGGAATTAAAAGGAAACCCAAAACTTAAAAAAAAAAAAAAAAAAATCAGGTACATCTACCCATCATTCCTGTGATTTTACAATCATATTTTGGTTTTTTTAAGATAGATTTTGATTGGTATTTTGTGTTTTGATGGTATTTATTAATGATTTGGAAAAGGGGAGCGAGCCATCAGATGGCAAAACTTGCAAGTGGCACTTCTAGATTCTTCCATAGCTTATCTAGATCCTTTTAAATTCTATGGTAAGTGGCATAATGAGAGATGAAATTCAATGCTGACATTCAAAATGATGCACACAGCTTACTAAATTAATTATATCGACTTGGCAGGAGACTCGGTCTCACTGGACAGCTCCATGAAGAGCTCCGCTCAATGTGCATCCACGGTCAAAAAAAAAAAAAAGCAAGCAGAGTTCGACTGCATAATAATGGAGAATATTATTAAAAATATGACAGATCAGTGGTACGTCCTCAACTGGAAAACAGTGTTATGTCTGGTCACTGCATGTCAAAAAAAGGGAGCAGACTCAGAAGGTATTCAGAGATGGGTGTTGAGAATGATTATAGGCATGGAAAAATTCTCATTGGAACAAAGTATGAAAAGATTGGGACTGTTTACCTTACAGTATCATGATGAAGGTTTACGAAACAAAGAATGGTACAAAAAAGGTAGATTGGGAACTATCGTTCCTATGTTCCTAATAAAAGAACAAGGAACATTCAGGAAATTATGAAGTGGCAAGTTCAAAACTGATCGACACAGGATATTTTTGTGGCCAGAAGCCTAGCAGGATTCAAAGCAGATTAGTCACTTATCCGGATAACAAAAATATCCATTGTTGTTATAAACAATGGGGGATCCCTCCCCCAAGAAATGTTATCCTGTAAGTACCTACTGCCAGGTTTCTTGCACTTTCTGCCAAAGCATCTGGCACTGGTTACTATCGCTAATAGGATACTGGATTAGATGGGCCATTGGTCTGATCCAGTATGGCAGTTCCTACCTTTCTTTTCCTGACTGCTGTACAAAAGTTCTATATAACATCAGTGCGTATCTTCAAACAAACTGAAGATTACTGTTATTAGGTAACACCCAAGTTAACAGTTTTCCAATACGGTGGAATTTTTGTTTTTAAAGCATCTGTCCCTTTTAGACCACTGTTGGTGCGCATAACAAAATACTGCAGGGGAAGGTTTAGTCCAAATAAGATTTCAGTGAAATGTCCTGGAAACATTATTTATGGAGGATAATTTTTTTAAATTCTGTTTTGTGTTACAGAAACAGTATCACAAATAAGAGAAAATATATTGAGGCAATACAGCCATATTCCACTGGCTGCAAAAAATCAAATTAAGGCACCTAGTATTTTTTAAGTGTCTGCTGTGCTAGAAGAGGAACATGCAGGGGATGTCACCCACCCCCCTTCCCAGCAGAGAAGTCATCTCACTGATGAGTTGTGCGCTATTGAGTCATCCTGCTTTGTATAGCAGTCAGGAGCATATACCCCGCTGCTTTGCTGTCTTCAGTTCTATATTATTCACTCTAAACACCTCAGGGAATAAAAAACCAAAGTTGAATAGAATAAAATGATCACATACAAAAAGCCACGATAACCTTTAAATATCTGCACTTAAATCCTGCCTAGTGTTAAGTCTGGATTTTAAACAATACAGACACGCTACTGATCTGAGCTAATGAAGTTGCTTCTATGGAAACCAGAGATCTTGGGTTCACTTGGCTCATTTTTATTGTAAATTGCAATATTACAGCTTTTAGCCTCCAGATCACTAAATCTCATCTATCCAGGCCAGGGATGAACTTTTGTGAGATGATTTTTATAGTCTCCTCAACACAGAGCTATAAACAACTATAATAGTGTGCTTCCACATAACTGACACTTAAATGTACAAGTATACACACTCCATTAGAGGGTTCAAAATTCACATCCATTAGACTTAAGTTGTGGGCAACTACCTCTAACTAAAAACCAGAAAGATCGCAAAACTGAAAGTTTGTGAAAGCATCTTGGATATGGGATTGAGGGAGTTGGATAGGACCTCTCTTATCCCCCCATCCCCTGCACACATGCCCAGCTCCTGTTAACATTAATGACAGCTACATAAAGGAAGCAAAAGAACATGGACAGCTCTAGAGAGAAGTGGACTAAGGCCGGTCTACACTTACATTCGGGATTTGGTGGCAGTCGACGGGAGATATGCAAGTGATATAAATCACTTGCATATCTCCCATCGACTTTGCAGCGTCTCCTCTGCATGCTGTCCACGCTGCGCTGCACACACGCTTCGACGCAGCGCTATGCCACTTACCGGGGTGGTTTTCCTGCATCGCTTGCTGGATCAACTGAGCGGGTCTACACAGACAGCTCAGTCGATCCAGAGCGATCGATCTGACGGCAGCAAATTTACCGCCTTCAGTGTAGACCCCGCCTAAGTTAGTAATGCTGATTTGTTGGAGTAACATATGCTATCTTATCCCGTATGAGGCATTAGAAGGCCTGTAGTAGTAATGCCAATTATTTTAACATCCCTAAGCTTTGGGATTTTTACTGAAAATAATACCAGGACAACACCTTGGTGATGGTAGAAGAACCTAAACAGAATAGAAAGGAGAGGAAACCCACTAGCTACTTGGGGTAACAAAATATATTTAGACTTCATCTTGCAAACATGAGATTTATCCAAGAATAGTCACTTGCCAAATCTAGCAGAACAGGACCAAATCTTGGATCTCCTGGCTCTGTCGTATGCAGCTGACCAGAGCACCACAGCATGGCATGACTCCATGGCTACAGAGCTTTGTAGGTATCCTAGAAGAGGGAACCTATGTAACATCACCCAGCCCACAATGGTAAGAGCTTTCTTTGATGTGTCTGAGATGTTGCCTGATTTTTTCCTCACGATATTTTGCAGCAGGTAATTATTGCAACTGCTATTTGTGATTTGGTTTTATTGCCTAGTAATTATTGCAACTGTAGGGCTACATTAACGTCCCTGATTCCTGGGGGGCAGGGAGTAAGTCTTATTTGCATGAGCTCCCACTTCCCCACGCATCTCCCACCATGTAATGAACATAGAGCCCCCACCCACCCACCTCTCCCCCCAGCCCCTCTTCTTCACTAGCCCCAATTATGCTCAAGATCCAGCAGGGTAGTATGGAGCTAAACCTGCATCCGAGTAAGAAACTATCCCAACCCTGCTACTGAGTAAAAGCCCCAAATTGCCCCATCTCCTGGCCATTCCTGCCTCACCCTGCCCCTCCTAACTTTGTGGCTTTTTCGCATTGTCTCAGGGCCTTGAACATCCATTTTCTGGTGCACTAAGCAAACACACATCCCCCTAATATTTGCAATTGTGGTGCTATCTGTTCCTTTTTATATTCGTCGCTAACCTAGACAGAGATGTGAAACAAGACCTTGAAGAGAGCTGATTTTTTTCTTCCTTCCCAGTGTTGTCTATTGACGACTTATAACATTTGTATCAAGGCAGACCAAGCTCTTGGGGGCAGAGCACTAGTCTTAGCTGTAAAGGTCCATGTCCACCAATGCTGCATCCATTTTCAAGAGAAGATTTCCAGCACTACAATTTTTAAAGAAAACTAGACAAGATGAATTATGCTGTTCCCAGAAAAGGGCATCACATCAGATTCTAGGCACCTTGTGCCTAACTGTTTTCTCTCCCTGAGGTGATTTAGCAGGGCACATTTTAGAATCTTCCTGGATGAAAGACACTGTTGCACACTGGAATCTCTTCCTTCACCCCTGAAATGCAGCTATTTTTCTCAGGTGGAATGCAGAAATAAACTTGCTGAGTTTTTTGCCTCTGTGAAAGTGTAACAAAATGAGAGGCAAAAGAGCCTGCTAGCACAGCCTACACTGGAGCCTACTTCCTTTTTGCACAGCCTCAGTGGGTTTTCCCCCTCTCTTACACAGTAATGTTTTTCCTAGTTAATGTTTAGTGAAAAGCTTGGAGTGTCAGTTACAACTCTGCTGCCTTGTCATCGTGCCATGTTCAGGATCAAGTGCAGCTCTGAGACTTGTCATTTCAGCATTTTAGTGATCCATATTTATAAGTCTCCACCTTCACTCTCCATTGCCTCTAAACAAAATAACCTCTTTACAGTATTCCAATTAATCTGATATGTAAATCTCCTCAACGTAAAAATCAGCTGGTGGCTTGTGGGCTTGCCAAACCCAAAGACCTACTGAATACATTTGGAAGAGTTGAACACTTTTTTTTTTACTTGAAGCAAGGACACCCATCTGGGTTCAGAGTGGAATCAGATGACTGATATTTCCCTAGATACCAAAAACTATAGTTTTCCTTTAATAGCCTCAAAACTGTTTACAAGTGAAACCCTTCTCACTAACAAGCTTTGAGTGGATACAACTACACCAGGCCGGGAGGGGAAGAGAGAGGACTTAAACTCCCTCTCTCCATAGCCCACTCACAAAGCCCCCCTTTCTGCTCTGCAGTGGAGACAGCAGCCAGGCAGTGTGTTTGTTGTGCAGAGCCACTCTCTGTGGAACCTCCACAGCCTGTCCTCCTGTACAGCAAGTTGCTGCAGCTCCATGCATTCTGTGCCTGTAATATGATAACTCCAGCACACACAGAGAGATAAACAATTCACAGAAAAACCCTAATTTAAACCACAGAAGATAAGGTTACTTTAATGCATACAGTGGGTGAAGAACTGTAGGGATATGGATGATTTAAACCATGGCTTGAAAATTTTACACAACATCTACTGTCAATGGCCTAACCAAAGGCAGATGCAAAAGATCAGGGAGGGCCACCAATAGTGCCTGATGGCAACTGTTGCAATAGTCTGCTACTCATAGCTTTGGCCAGTCAGCCACAAAGTGAATCTCACAAGTGTTGACAATTTCACTGCTACCCAGCCCAGCAGAGTCTGAATAACAGCCATGAAACTGGCACGGGTCTTATCCTCTTCATGCTGCTGCAGCTTCCCAAGGCTATGAACAACAGCAGAGGAATGTGAGCTGTCTGCAGGCTCAGGAAGAAAACACTATTTGTTCACATTTAGAATGGTCTTTGTAACCATGAGGGATAAAAGTTTTTATAAAGAAAGCAAATTTTGCAAGAGTTGGTGGCGTAGGACCCTTTATTCACTGGGGCAAGTCGATTTCTGAAGATTTCACTTTTTGCAGGGGAGGGGGGGAGAGTCCCCATTTCTTCAGTAATTGTGGGAAGACATTCCCATAGTTTTAAGTGGTGAGGATTTAGTTGGGTTATTTTCTACAACTTGTTCACTGCTCTTCTTTCTCCCACTCAGCATGAATGTAGCTGAACCTTTCCCCCCAGTATAGTTTTGCCAGCTTACCGTGATTTAAGATTGCAGAGTCCTCATCAGTACCCAAAATACTACTGTGAAGGAGCAAATGCTATGTTTTCACTAACAAAAATATGATTTTTTTTTAAAGATCAAGATATCCAGTGAAGTTAACAGTGAAGATCTAATCAAAGATTCAGAGATTCATCATGGGAAAGCCCTGCCTCTAAAGTGTCCTTAAACACCTTTTTATATGTAACATTTTCCTATATTCCTTTAAGAACTAGTGATCTTGCAGGGGAAATATAGTACCCTGAATTCCCTTCTTGGTAAGTAAACAAAGGATGCTAATTTTAAGTAAAACTTCATGAATACCATATTTCACACCTCTCCTTTCATATTTGGATGTAGCCATAGTGATCCATGCTCTCATAACTTCCAGGTTTCATTACTTTACTTCTCTTTATCTGGGTATGAAATTGTATGGCTGGTTTTCATCAAAGCAGCCGGCATGCTCAGTGACACAGGTTGCTGAACACATCACCCTACTGCTCTATCTTCATTGACTCCCTTTTGAATGTTGAGCTGAGCTCCTAGATTTGATCTTTGTTTCAGGGGCTCTCCAAAAGAACTGGGCCAAGTTAAACAAATGGCCACCTCAGCCTGAATGATTTGATCTCCACAACTATGTTCCACTGGACTAGAACTGTTAAACTCCAGGGTGAGACTTGTAAGTGCAGTTGAGAGAGCTCTGAGTGCCTAGAATCTGGATCAGATCACAGATGACTGTGACCCTCTAACTCTATAGTAAAATGCAAAATTAACTTCTTTGACCCAGCATTCCCACAATGGAGCCACTACTGCTAAGCATCCACCCTTAAATCCATGACTTCCTTGAGGCCCACAGGATAGAAAGAAAAAATACATATATAATGTCATGATTGTGAAGCACTCATCCCTGCCATAGGCATTGGCTAAGAACCTAGGAAGAGAATCTCAGAGTATGTTACAAAGAATTAAGGGCGCCTCCCAACACAATGTGAAATATGGGTAAGACCAATTCTATCCCCATTTTACAATCGGGGCATGGGCCACAGTCAGAGGTTAAGTGACTTGTCCAAGGATACTGTGACAAGCGTGTGGGCTTCAGTTTAAGAGTCCTAACAAGTGATTTTGTTAAAAAATAGATAGCTTATTAGTGCACAAAGGACACACACGAACTACTAGATGCAAATAAGATGTTGGTGCATGTTTCTTTTAGGGCAACTTCCTAGTTATCCCTCAAAGTCTGTGTATAAGAGTCAGACCCTCACTCCAGGGGTGTCTTTTCCTCACTAGCTTTTAAAACCCTGTGAAAACTATCAAAGGCAGCTCCCTCCCATAAAGTTGCTCCAGAGGCATTCATTCAGTTCTTCTCTTTCAGAGTTGCTTTCTGGGAAATCCAGCACTCCAGGACTTTCTCTATTCCCTTTCTTGCTCAGGTAAGTTTATATTCTATTATCTACTGAGGAAAAAGGTAATGTTAGTCTTACAGTAGAACCTGAGTTATAAACACCTTGGGAATGGCGGTTGTTCGTAATTGTGAAATGTTCGTAATTCTCTGAACAAAACATGACAGTTATTCTCTCAAAACTTTACAACTGAACATTGACTTAATAGAGCTTTGAAACTTTACTATGCAGAAGAAAAATGCTGCTTTTTAAATAAAACAAGCACAGAAAGTTTCCTTACCTTGTCAAATCTTTTAAAGCTTTTCCTTTATTTTTTTTAGTAGTTTACATTTAACACAGTACTGTATTGTATTTCCTTTTTTGTGTGTCTCTTTTGCTGCCTGATTTCTGTACTTCCAGTTCCAAATGAGGTGTGTGATTGACCGATCAGTTCGTAATTTTGGTGCTTGTGACTCTGAGGTTCTACAGTACCTGTGTTGCTCCTTTCTCCTGTTCTGTCACAAAACAAGTTTGTCACAGCAAGTCAGTAGCAGAACTGCAACCAACCTTGCTGAGACTTCAAGTCGCATCCTTTAGCCTCCTGGTCGTATTCTTACATGCTTTATTTAAATACCTGTTCAACATGTGAGGCTGCAACATGTACCTCACACTGATCTAGGATCTTAAAAACGTGATTTAAAAAAAAAAAGCCAAGTTTACAAATAAGGCAGACTCTCCCTGATCAAAGATGTGAATGTGGAGTTCAAAGCAGCAGGAATTTGAAAAGCAATCTCCTAAGAGCTAGAGAAATGGGGACTATAATGGACCTACTAATCACATAGTGGCACCATGACTGTAACTACAATAAATCAGACAGTATAGTGCTGCCAGACCCTGGTCAGCAGCAGGATTGAACCTAGGACCTCTGAAGCTGAGTGTCAGAACCTCGATTCCATTAGCTAAAGCCCCATGCCTCTCAGCTCAGGGTGCAGCAAACTCATCAGTCTCTAGCTAGGCTAGGTGTCATCAGAAAAAGACAGAATGCCACACCAAGCAAGCATGGGTTACAACATCAGAACATCCTTCTGCAGAAAAGGATCTGGGGGTTACAGTGGATAAGAAGCTGAATATGAGTCAGCAGTGTACCCTGGTTGCCAAGAAGGCTAATGGCATATTGGGCTGCATTAGTAAGAGCATTGCCAGCTGATTGCGGGAAGTGATTATTCCCCTCTATTCGGCATTGGTGAGGCCGCATTTGGAGTATTGTGTCCAGTTTTGGGCCCCCCCACTACAAAAAGGATATAGACAAGTTGGAGAGAGTCCAGCAGAGGGCAACAAAAATTATTAGTGGGCTGAAGCACAAGACTTATGAGGAGAGGCTGAAATAACTAGGCCTGTTTAGTCTGCAGAAGAGAAGAATGAGGGGGGATTTGATAGCAGCCTTTAACTACCTGAAAGGGGGTTCCAGGGAGGATGGAGCTAGGCTGTTTTCAGTGGTGGCAGATGACAGAACAAGGAGCAATGGTCTCAAGTTGCAGAGGGGGAGGTCTAGGTTGGACATTAGGAAAAAGTTTTTCACTAGGAGAGTGGTGAAGCATTGGAATGAGTTACCTAGGGTGGTGGTAGCATCTCCATGTTTAGAGGTTTTTAAGCTGCGGCTTGACAAAACCCTCGCTGGGATGATTTAGCTGAGATAGTCTTGCTTTGGGCAGGGGGTTGGACTAGATGACCTCCTGAGGTCCCTTCCAACTCTAATATTCTATGATTCGATGATTCTATGATCATAGCAGGTAAGCGTGGCTTTTCCTGCTCTGAAGCCCAGAACCAATACAGTGCTGCTTTCTACATACTGTATGGTAATAGCTCCTTACCACATACTGTGCATTTTAACACGTATATCCAAAAGCAGGAAGCTAAGTCATAATACAGCAAGGAGACAGACACTCTGAAAGCTACAGCACAAATCTCAGCAGTGAGGCAAGGAGAATAATTAACTCTAAGCTTCTGTTTAACTTTGGCAATGTTTTTAACTAAAAGTATAGCGTTTTTTTTCAAACTGGGGTCTTTTTACCTGTGAGGATTCCTGACTGTGCCTGCTCTTATAGTACTATTTAAAAACAAAACAAAACAAAAAACACCAAGACAAGAGACTAGAACTGTAAAAACCAGGCAGTTGTCATGATTTCATGTTTACTGTATGTGTGAGAGTACTGTCACTTCTTTGGCCAAACAAGTGACCTACTAGTAAAGTCCTGCACTAAGAACAGAATATTTCTGTTCCCAATCCTGGCCTCCTGTTTTGAGTTGGAAGCCTAGAGAGGTGAGGGGACTCTGTTCCATATAGATATGAGCAGGTGTTGTATAGCAGCTGTTGCTTAAGTGGTGTTGTCTGACTCCAGAGCAGATCAGGAAGTGTCCCAGGAGTGGGAGGACTATAAACAAGACAGATTAAGTGGGTGAAAGGACACTTGCACTGATTTTTGACGAGCTTCCGTCTTTGTCATGTACAAAATTTAAATAAGCCTGGACATAAGAGACTGCCTCTGAATCAAGACAGTTGGCTTGCAACTGCAAATAGACAGCGTGGGTGTAGCCCAGATGACCAATTTCCAACAAATGCAACAGGGCACAGGCTGATGCCCCATACCTTCCCCAGCTTCTATTTGTGGCTCCACATAAGACTTTTCATCTTGTGCACTACATAAAAAAAAAAACAAATAGTAGTTGGGTTTCACCACCATTTTCATGTCACACCTTAGAAACATAGAAACATAGAGTTTCTCAACCACCATCCCTGAAATCTTCCTGACAGTTTAGGAAGGCAGCGAGTTGGTCCCTGGTATCAAAAAGGTTGAGAAACACTGCTCTAGAGAAAGGAGGCTGAAGCTTATTACCACAAAGACTTACTTCTCTTGTCTCAAAGGCTGCAATGAGCTCTGAACCTGCCAAGCCCTAGACGTGGGTGGCAAAAGACACAAACGCAGGGCTGGTCTACACTAGAGAGTTTTGTTTGTGGAGGTGTACAGACTAAAATGATGCTCCCACCACTGTAACTCCCCTGCTATGCCAACATAATAAAACCACCTCAATGAGAGGTGTAGAGTTTATGTCAACTTAGTGAGGATGACACAGTGTCAATGTAGACACTGCATCCCTTACATCGGCTGTGGGGCTGTCAATTTCATTGCACCAGTAAACTGACAAGAAAGCCCCCCCTGAAAGGTGAGCAGCTGGTCTCCACTCCTGGCTGCAAACAGGGTGAGAAGCCCAGGCACCTGGACCCCACTCCCAGCTGCGAGAACCCCAAGTGCTTCTCTCCTGGCTCAGGGCAGCCTTGTTTGGCAGGGAGAAGCCAGGGCAGCTAGACCTCACTCCTCAGGGGCAGGAAGCCCCAGGCAGCTTCCCCCTGGGAACGGGGAGGGGAGAAGTCTGGGGCTGGCTCCTGGTGGGGAACTGGAGAAGGGAAGCAACCCACCAGGAGCCCAGCAGCCTGTGGGGCTCCCGGCAGAAGATGAGACCAGGCTCTAAGCTCCCCACACTGCCCCTCTTAAATCAGTGGGTGTGCTCCTGATAAGGATGCTCTCCACCAACCCAAGGAAGGTAGTGTGGATATCAGCCACCACAGTAATTACTGCATTAGTCACTATGTTAGGTCCACTTATTTTTCTAGTGTAGACAAGGCCTAAGAAGTGCAAATATATTACAGGAAGCTTTAAAAGTCATGGGATTAATTTTTTTCGCATAAAGGGTAGTGAAGCAGAGTTCACAGCCTGAGTTCTGCATTTCTGGTATTAATTATTTACAGGTACAGAGAGAACAGGCTGTAGGTGACCTGGAAGCTATGCAACTTACTGCCTCTCATATGCCCAACTGAAGGCTCTTGAGATAATCCCTGCCCACAAATCACCTGAAACAGCTGCCACATCCAACCACTGTACCAAGACTTTGGCCCATTACTGCAGAATACTATACTTGTCTAAGTGCTAATGTGTCTAGGGAAAATGTCAAGGCCTCTTACCAAGGCTAAGCCTTAATGACTATTCTGTGATAATTCTGTACTTGATAGGAATCTGATGCCAAATCCAATGGACATAGTCACAGCCTGGATTCCATAACATCCCTCAGCCAAGATCCAGCGTGGCATTCAAACAGTCTGTTCCCACCCAGTGTTGGAATCTTATTTGTTCATATGTCAGGACATGGACAGCTTGTTTAAATAAGTTTATAATACTGTTTGTTTTCTTGGAGGGGCAGGAAAACATTACTAATGGTAGACAGCAGCAGTGGTGATACCAAGACAACACAATTCAAATTTGTCACCAGTGTAACCCCATATGCCTGCATCATCAACCCTGAGGGCCTGTCCACAGTGCCAAGTAAACCTGGGGTTAGTAGGGCCTGAGTTAGCAGACACTGGGTTTGTTAACTAAGGCTTAAGGGTTTATACTTAACTAACTCCAGGTTAGGAATGGTTAAACCCTGGGTCCCAAGCTGGGGCTCCAGCTTCCACACTGCATTATGCAGGCCAGAGTCCAATCATCCAGATCCCAGCCCTCCTAGCACAATCCCACTGTAGCCCTTTCTTTGTGGTGCAGTATGGACAAACTTGACTGTCCAAAGGACACACAAAGGGGGTAGCCTCCCAGAGCCTGAGTCCAGTGCGGCTGTATCTACACTGCAAAGTGATAGGTCTTGAACCCTGAGTCCCAGCTGGACTAAGGCTTGGACCCTCCACTCCCATGGGTTCTCTGGTTCCAGACCTTGGGTTAGGACAGTTCGTGTGTAGACACAAGAGGCTTCGGCTTCAGTCTCAGTTTGAACCCTATGCTCACACAGTAGTTTAGACGAGTCCTTAGATTACACCTCGGCTGCCCTAAGACAGGTGGGATGGCTGGGGCTGGCTCAGGTGGGCAGACTTGGGCTCCTGGAGGAGTGGGGGAGGGAGCTATAAAACCGCTGTGGCTAGAGCTCCAGCCTGGGCTGTAAGAGCGGCTGCGGGGGGAGAGTCTCCGCGCCCAGCGGAACCCCACCGTCTACGCTGCAGCTCTCAGCCCCCCACACTCCCCCAAGCCGGAGGCGGCTGACCCGGGCTCTGCGACGTGGTGCCGCATTTTACCGGAGGCCGGGCCACCTGGAGACCGACCAAGAGCGCTTCGGCCGCACCCTCTGCCCTGCGGCGCCCCCTCCCGCGCCGCCGCCAGGGCCCCGGACCCAGAAGCCAAATAAAACCCGAGCTACTCCTTCGCCCCCCCCAGCAGCATCCGGCCTCCGACACCGTGGGGCGCCTGAACAGGGGCGGCCCTAGGGCCAGCAGGTCAGCCGCTGCCCGCCCCAGCTTCCCTCAGGCTGGCCCGCCTCAGCCCTCTGCTGAGGCGCGTCCTGTCAGCCCGGGCGCTTCCAACGGGGCCTGATCCCGCCCCAGACCACGGCTGCCCACACACCGCCAGCCCCCCGCCCGGGCCCCCCCAGCCCGCTGCCCGCTGCCCGCCCCCAGCGCGCTTCTCCCCCGGGGTCGCCGCTCTCCGCCCGCCCCGCCCTCACTCACTTGTCCCTGATGATGGTCTGCAGCTCGCGGATCTGGTCGTTCATGGGCAGCAGCTTGAGCTGGGCTCCGATGGGCGGCGGGCCGGGCTCCTGGGGCGGGGACAGGGCCCCGGGCGGGACCCCGTTGCTGCCGCTGTCCGGGCTGGGGATGCTGCCGGGGCCGGGCTCGGCGAAGCGAATCAGCCGGGTGCTGCCGCAGCCTGTCCCGGCGGCCGCCACCGACGGCTCCTCCTGCGGCCGGGGGCCGCCCGCCGCCGTGCCCAAGGGCCGGTTGTGGCACGGCATGGTCTCCATGCAGCGGCGCGGAGCGCGCGCCGCTGCCAGCCGCCACGCGCGGCCCAGTCAGGCTCCCCTCCTGGCTCTCGGCCCCTTTCCCCGCCCCATCCGCGCCCACTGGCTCCCGGCCCCGCCACTCACCGCGAGGGCGAGGGCCATTGGCCTGGTGCATAAAAGGCCCGGTTGGCGCATCACGTGCTTGCGCGCGGTCGGCGGAAGCTTCCCGCTAGTCCCGTGTCGCCTCCCACCCGCCGCAGCTGCTTCGTTACGGTTCCCTCCCTCCCTTCCCTCCCGCCCCCTTCTTCCCAGCTGCGGACCGCTGCGCCCTGCCGGGACAGGGCCACCCCAGCGGCCCCCCCCCCCCGCCCAGCGTGCCTCGGGCCCTTTCTCTCGCCGGCCCCTTGCGACCCGCGACCCGCTGGTGGTCCCGCGAACCGGGCCCGGCTCAGCCCCCGGCCAAGGCCCGCACTCGCAGGCCGACTCCAGCTCCCCCTGCGGGGAAACCCCGCCGCATCTAGTGGGGACCGGCGGGGGGGGAGGTAGGCGTTGGCAGCGCCTCCTCCCCCCCGCCTCCCGGCCCAGCGTGTGGGGGCCGCTCTAGCGGGGTCGCCATGGTGATTTGTAAAGGGGGGGCTCGGGCGTTATTGCAGTTCAGCAAGAGTCGGGGGGGGGGCTTTAACCGTGGCAGAGGAGCGAAGCGAACCGCCTGCTGAAGCTTTTCTTTATTCAGCACGTGGCAGCCTTGCCCCAGGCCCCGGCAGGTTAAAGGGAGCGCCAGGGACCCTCTCCCGTTAAAGGCCAAGGTTGGTCTCAAGGTTTTGCCAACGCCAGGGATAGCCCTATGTATGTGACTTCCAAGGAAGCGGTGTTGCCTGTTCATTTAATATTCCTCAGTCATGTCGGGAGACCAGCTGGCATTGGGTAAACTCACCTCGACCCCGCTTCCCTCCAGCTTTCCTGGGGGATAGAGAAACGTGTGTTTTCAGCCAGTTCCATGACATGCATGAAACATTAAATGTATTGTGAGGACAAGCCTGCTTATGGGGGAGAGGCATACCAACTAGAGCTGGTCTCTCTGGGCACTACGGCAAGTGTTATGGGTTGAATAAAAATGGCTGCTTAGGAGACAAGGGATAAGGCCTTTGGTCAGGTAGTGCTCTTTTTGTAGGGTCAGGGGAATGGATCTAATCACAGGCAGGGAGCTTTTTTTAATTTCCTTTTCTGATTATGTTAACTAACTTCATTTGTTATGAGTATTAACCCTTTTGGAAAAATACTTTGCTGACTAAAGTGTGTATTCCTCCCCAGTTTCCCTACTAACTAAACAGCCTGTGCTTCCTAATGCCCCATATAGGTTTGATCTTGAACTTCTGTAAAACTAACAGTCATTGAATGCTGACTATACTATCTGTTACAGTGCAGCATTCCTTATCTGAACTAATTGGGTCATCATTATCTTTGAAGGAGATCTTTGGAGAGGATAGGGAAAGAAACAGATGAATTCTGAACTGATCTGCCCCCAAAATAAGCATCCCTAGATGCTAGCTATTTATAGTATAAATATTACCATTTGATACATTTATTTGAAAAGAATCCCAGATGCCTATCTTATGTGCAAAATTTCTGGCAGGATATTTTTTCAACAAAGTAGTTGTGATCTCTTCAAACTAGGGGTTTTACAATGGAAATAATGGCAGAGCCTTAACTGTAGAGGCACACATACACATCCCTCATTGGAGCTGAGAAGTCTGATTCTGCAGTAATTAAGGGATGTTTATCAGTAACTCTAGGCATGTCTGTTAGGAAAATAGGAATTTAAAAAAAATAAACAGCTTTGGTACACCTTAATTATCTTGTCATTTAATCAAGATGTTGATATGCAGTAACACTGCTGTTTACAGAATATAGTAGCATGCCCCAAGAACTTGTATTTTTTTAATGCTTTTAAAATACAAGGGAGAGAAGACAAGATAAGACTGCATAAAAGGCTGGACCACCATAAAAATGCATCTATGGAAAGAATGTTTAGGGTTGAAATTCAAAGGGCCTCAAACAAGGCTTCATCTTTTACACTCCCAAACTATGTGTACAGGTATTTGCAGCTATAAAATTGTATGTGCATCTGTGTTTGCTTGCAAAATGTTTACACATTATTACACTCATACATTCATTTTTGTGAACATGACCAGAGGTTGCTGAAACTGGCCTAAACTGGAAGTTTAGATTATGTGCAGTAAACTTTCAATGACGGGAAATGGAGCACAGTCCTCTCTGCCAGATCAATTTACCTGGAATTGTGTGCTCTGGGATTGTGTGCATTAAAATTTTAAGATGAACTTCAGCCCAGGAACCCAACAGGCTGTCAGACAAGTTGTAGCCCATAACAGGAATGGTTGAGTGTGGGGAACTGAAGGCTATTGCAGGAAAGATTTATAAGAGGCTCAAAGGAGAAGGGAGTCTGACCTCAGGAAGTTTAAATATGTAACCACCTTACAAACTCTAGTCTGCACCTGAATCTCAAAAGTCCAGGCTTCTGCATACACCTGAAGTGTTTCTGTTCTGGGGCTTTAGAATCAGTTCAACCTGGGCTGCTCCTTGTTATACTTAATTTAATCTTTTCACTCCCACCTTGTCATCCTCACTACCCATTTGTTGTATCCATCTGTTGTTTCTCATCATATGCTAAAATTACAAGCTCTGTGGGACAAGGACTAAACAATTGACTACAGCACCTAGCCTTGATCCCTGATTGGGACCTCTAAATGCTGCCACAAAACAAATAATTATAGTAATGTCAATTAAGTTAGCTTGATAGCTGCTGTCTTGGCCCAAATTAAGGGCCCACTCTTGCCCCCACTGAAATCAGTGGGCTGTTTGTTACTGACTTCAATAGGAGTTGGAGAGGGTTGCAAGCTAATACATCACATTTGTCCTGTTTTCCTTCAAAAAGAGTTGTCTGAATTAGGTTGTGAGGCCTCTCCCACTATTAAGAAGGTATGTCACATCAGCTGTTGAACTCAGCATTGCTGCCCATGAGTAGGTTCCAATCCCACTGGGGAGACACCCTCAGGGAGTGACAATGTGATGCTTGTCACTGGGCCCTGCCTGACAAAGATCCCAGATGGGAGCCACATGACTGTATGGTCCCTGCTAGAAGATCTAATGCAGGATCATGTCTTACTTTGGTATAAAATAGGAGTAAATGCATTAAAGTCCAAGTTAGTAAGTGTAAAGCCTGTGGAAGGAGAAACAAGCCCTATGTGTATGAGAGGAAAATTAATGGTTAATTGTCTGTTTATTGTGGTATTATTTCTAAAATGTTATTCTTACATTTATGTATTAGTCTGTCCTCTTGAAATTCATACTAGCTAATCAGGTCTGCTGATTTCTCCTCCCTACTTCATGTTAACTGACAAGACTCAGAAATCATTAATTAAATGATGAGACTCCTAAATTCCAAGCCATTAATTGAACTGTATTAGAGTCGTGGCCAGGAATACTTATCTGTGAATCTGATTTTTTACTGCCTGCTTTATAATTACAGTTAATACCCCAGATGCCTTGAGGATGAGAGACAATACAGAACGGATGAGGAGCAAACACAGATTGGAGGAGGCAAGCAAAGAGAGTAAAACAAATCCATTGCTGCTAGAGGCAAAAAAAATTTAAACCTCTTCCCCAACATTGCTCTAAACCTCCTGAAATAGCCATTTCTTATGTTTCTACGCACAAAGAGCAAAACATATACTTTCAGTTGACAATGATTTCTGTATTTAGATTAAGGATATTAACAAAAAAAACCCAAAAAGTAAAGTCTCTATGTGAGAGCACTGTGTTTGTTGTGTGTCACCTCTTCAGATGCTGCAGCAACCCTGACATCAAAATGACTGCTGTCTGCACACACAGTTCTTAGTCATTTAAAGGTGTAGTACACAGAAAAGAAAGGCATTTTCATATCTATATGCACAACACTAAAGGGGGAAGAAGAATTAGGGGAAAGAACATTTTCTGCTGAGACAAAACATTTGTTTAGAGCTATTAGCAGTGATCAATTTATTTGAGGAAGTTAGCCTTTTCCCTTTGTGGCTTAAATATGCCACAAGAAAACTGCAGTATTTTTTTTAATAAACTTGTTCGATATTTACAATTGGTCAACTAACACTTTATGCAAACATATTTTAGCTTGTGCATTGTTTATAAATTGTTCTTTGCAAGCAATCATTTAGTGTCCACTGTTCAATATTCAAGCTGTGTTGTTGGTCATCATTCCTTTGCTGTGATTGGATTAACATAATTTTTATAATTACTCATATGGGAACATGAGTGAATACGTGTGAATATGAGATTCCCATATTTGCCCATTTCTAGTGCTAATCATTTCACAATAATGAAGAAATCTTATGGCATATTTTGTAAAAATAGAGCTGTCAACCCCAGTGATCATGACCAAATTAAAGATCAGCCAACTACTTTCTGCCTCTTTATATTTGCACTGTAGTTCACTACATTTTGCTTCAATTCCTGCTCTCAATTGTTGTGTAGTATTTCTGTGTGCTTATAAACAGCTGCTGCATTGTACCCTAGAGGTGTTTGCATTCCAGTGGTAGGTGAAGTAAATTACTTTGGCAGGAAAGACAATGTATTTTTGAAAATTTGGCCCTATATTTCTAAAGGAACAAGCAAAAAACACTTTGAAAATATGGCCAAGAAGACTGGTAACACTATGTGAAATTCTGCTCTAGTGGCTGTCAGCTTCTAGTGGAGTTACACTGGGGATGAGTTTGGCTGACTGTTCCGTCTGTCATCCACATAGTTCCTTGAATTTATTCTGAGTGAAGCAAAAGTAAAAATCCTCTTTTTTGTCTAGTTTTTTATATTCATAAAAGGAAATAGTACCCCCACTTTGCAGGCCTTTATCTCTAATTTAATGGTTCCAGGTCACAGTTGTCCTGCATCCAGTTTTTGTCAGTTGCATCGCTTATCCAAAAATACCTCCAGCCCCAATCCATGCATACACATGATTCTGGGCATATGACGAGAAACTGCACTTTGGCTATTCTACAGCTCCCCCAAGGCCCATAGTACCCTCAGGGATATCTTAACTGGTGCCAAGGACAGCACCTCAGCTACCCATCCCTTCAGTAGGCTCTAGACTGGTGCAGGAATGGATTCTATCCCAGATCTTTATTAATAGCTGCCATCAGGAGTTCCATAGACACCACAGCCCTGTTGAATTCTCTGTGACAATTAAAAGGGTTTGCCTTCTGGCAAGGCTAATGCATGCAAAAGACTTACTGAATGCTTTTTATTCCCCCTCTCTATGTCTACACTGAAAAATCCTCTCTCATTCTGGTATAAAAAATAGAGGTATAGATTTTCTTCTTTGTTTTTAAAGCCATGTTAGGGTGCATTGCAAGGTTGGATCTTTTAAAAATTCAGATAATGAATTCACTGTTTAGTGCAGTTTTTTCCAAAAAGCATTGTGGGAAGGCTGTAGAGGGATTGTGGGCCTGGTAAGGAGGGGATGTCTGTGGGGGTAGTGACTGGACCACATCTGTGCAGTTCCAGGTCACAATGCCTGGAACATGGAATCAGGTCCTGCCCCACAGGACAGTAGCAGCCACTGAAGGTAGAGGGCAGGGTAGGTTGCTTTCCAATCCCCCTACTCCCTGGGGCCTCTCCTCCACACCAGGATGGAGACTGGTGGTGCCAGGACACAATGTGCTGTTGCATGTTAGGTTCCCCTTTGGTGGGGGAGGAGGATACTGATCTATGATTTTGGACCCCCCCCCAGATTGGACCTGGAGTGTGTGGGTTGCAAAAAAAAAAAAAAAGAGAAAATGCAGCTGGTGGGTCGCCTTACTAAAATGTTTGGGAACCTCTGGTTTATAGGGAAATTAATGTTCAAACTTTTTTTCAGTGTATTGCAATGTGTAAATTGCAATTTTGATCTCAATGACCCCTAGTAAGAGTTTAGTTTTATGAAAAAATGTAAAGAGTCCACTCTCATTGAAAAGTAAATTTGCTATAGTTCTCAGCATCTTTTAGTTTATTGCTGTAATGTAGACTGTGTTATCTGGACTAGTCACTGTGTTCATTGCCAGCAAACTAAGAAGGGACTTTATAAGTTTTTGCTTTCATAAATTATACAGTGTTTAAATGAAAATGACTACAACCCATGTTAATTTAAATAACCAGGAGCTGTTTTTAATCTTACTTTTGTAAAACAACAGTATCCTCTGTTCAAAAGCTGTACATAAAGCTCAAGAAACCATCAGGAGCAGCAGTGAGCCATCAAAATGTTCTTCACTGTACTCTTAGCCAGACTAAAACAATCACATACCGTGTAAAACTGTTATGGGCAGGGTGAAACCTCCTTATAGGTCAAGTTCAAACCTTGCTGAGATTGATGGGTGTGAACTTGCCTTCAATTAATATAACTATAAGGATACATTAATCACAAGCCCGTATCTAAGACAAAGGGTTATGTGAACCTACATAGGGGTTTTTTGCTTAGTATAGTTTGTGGGGTGTGTGTTGGGGGAGAGAGACACAGAAAACAGACAAAAACAGAGAGAAAGGCAGAGGCAAAACAAGAAAACCAAGCAGCCTGTGAACACAACATGACCCTGGAAAAAATCAAACACAGAACTTTTGGGTCTATTGGCTGAAGAGGCTGGGGGCTGTGTCAGGGATCAGGGTCTGCAGCAAAGCTAGTCTCTCTGCAGCCTCATCAGCACAACTGGCCTGCAGCAGACTGCCTGATTAGCTATGCAACCTGTTTGGCTGCAGAGGTCTACAGGCTGGCTCTTAAGCCAGCAGCAGCTATAATTCACTGGTTTCTCAATGCTAAGCTTCACCTTTACACCTCTTTTTTGCCTGATAAACCCGCTTGCTCTAGTTCCTGACTGCTGGTTTTGACCCTTGACTCTGGCTCCTGATTATGGACTCTGGTGTGACCTGGGGGTCTGGAACCTAGTTTCTGCCTTCTGATTTTTACCGTTGGCTTTGGCTCCTGATCCCTGACTATGGCTCTGTTGCAACAGGAATTCTCAAAATGGGTAACAATTTTGTAACAATGTAATTATATGTATCTAAAACTTTTAAACCAATAAGAACCCAAATTTAACCATACTAGAACCATAAAGGGCAAAGCCAAATTTGTAAAATGGAGGAAACATTCTTACTGGCAAGCTGGCCATAACAATTATACAGGTTTAAAACAGAGACAATAGAACTGATGTTTCTCTCAATTATATCAGTTTACACTAATATAATTCAAAGGGCTTCACAAGATGTAATTCACACAGCCTATCTGATTTATAGCCATTCATAATAGTACAGGCTGAAGATTCACAGATTACACAATTTTCTATAAATAAATATTGATGGCCATGATCTCCAATGCAGAATTGTTCCCAACATTTTGTAATACTTTGTCCAAACTAGTTCTAAAAATCCCAAGTAAGAGGAGTAATTTCACCACTGTCCATGAAAAACTCTTCTATAGCCTATTACATTTCAGTACCAGAAAACTTTCTGATAATCAGTGTTAATTTTCCCATTCTTCTTTTTAATTCCATTAGTAATTTCATTGCCTACCAATATTTATCCATTTTTAAGGTTTAATTAATTTTTTAAATTTATTCTGGTTCATAGATTCATGGCTTTTAAGGCTGTAAGGGACCATTACAATCTAGATTGATCTCCTGCAGAACACAGGCCATAGTTCATCCAGTAATATCTGCACTGAGCCCATGTCTTGTGGCTGAATAACTTGCCAAATGTGAATTGATGCAGTGTTACCTTATGGAGTCTGCAGGCAAATAAAGTTAACATTTATGTTTATGCCTGGTGTAAACTCACATAATTAACTGGAGTTTCACTAGGGATTAAGGTGGCCCAAAAGCTCTGGGAGGTATGAAATCCCTCCAATAATCACAATTGGGTGTTAACTATTAAACCTAATGATGACTGTTGTAATATCAGATCTGATAATTATTTAGCAGAGGAATTCAGGGATAGTGGGTGGATCTTTAATAGAGTATTATCACTTTCTTTTACTCTCCAATTCTGACTCCTGATTGTGATTCAGTTGCCAAAACATTGGGAGCCTTTTCATTCAGTGTGCGCTCTGCAATCATTACTGAGAACTACCAGAGTCACTTCTTGAATTATAGGATTCAGCCTTTGGCATAACTCCAATGCTGATTCTGCTCATTTTGGAAGAATGTTTTATAGTTATAAATCGAGTTCTATGGCTCAGTCTTTTTTCTGCAGCTCCATTCTGTATTTATACAGCTTGGAAGAATTAATAATAAACTGAGTTTATTGAATTATCATAATCACCTTAAAATCTTTTTTAAAGGATTTTAAAATATTTAAAAATTCAATATAAAATAGATGTATCTTTTTAATGCTTTTTGTTAACAAGTTCCCCATCTACATCTAGATGCTGATACAGCATCTAATTTGTCTGAATGCTGTGCTTTCATCACAAATCACCTTTAGAGTATTTGTGTTTTCATTATCTTGATTTTTATGTGTAAATCTCAGGATTGCACGTCCATACACATTTCAAGTCAAGTGCTTTTCTGCCACTGCACAAATCTCCTGTGAGCACAGCCCTGATTAATTTTTACAGATATGGTTTTATTCTTCTTACACAGTTAAGCCATTTCATGTACCACTGTGTAGAGATGTCAAAAATGTGAGCATCTAAATGAAGCCAGAGCTGCCAACCTAAGAAAACAGAGAAAATGGAATTTTGAGAAAATAATGGTAGAGAATGTTATAGCCTGCTGAAATATAGTTTAGATTTATTTTTATTGTAGTATTTGAATACTTACAAAGTGAACTTTGTTCAGAAAGGAAACTGAAAATTTCTTCAAGATTTCTTCACAGAAGCTGTGGACAAAGAGCAAAAATGGTTAATATCAGTCTGCTCAAATTAAGAGAGCCAGACTGAAGGACTGTAAGGTGAACAACAAAAGGCATATTCTCGATCTAAAATGATCAATTCCACTCATTATATATTCAAGTACAAAGACAGCTCAGTTGTAAAAAAGGCCCATATTCTCCCAGTCACACCAGTGCAACCCCTTGTCTTCAATAGGGTTGAACCAATATAATTGAAGTAAGAATTTGGGCCAAACTCTTTTGATCTGGTTATAAAACCTACATTGTTCACAAGGGTCAAATCCCCAACCCCTTTCCTTGTTTTGAAAGTTCTTAACAGATCACTTCTTTCTCTGACCTCATATCCACACACTCTCACTTACCACACAGTTCACTCTTCTATTCTGTTCTATCTTTCTGAGTTCATAGTCACCTGCACATTCATTCTTCTAATCTCTTTGCCCTTCTGACCTCATTCTTCCTATTTTGAAATGGACAGATAAATGAAATCCAGCTGCTTATCTCTGAAATACCTTGTTTTCATGGAGTCTGTCATATGCACATCCTCATTAACATTTTGCTGGTTCTGTACTGCACACTGATTCATAGCTCTTAAATGAGGCAACTTGTCTAAATACCCACTTATAGTCATAATACCTTTTATTATCCATGATATCTTCAAAGTGCTGTAAAAACATTAGCTAATTAGTCCTCAGAACATCCTATGTGGCAGAGATTATTATCCCTATTTTACTGTTGGGCAAACTGAGACAGAGAAAGTTTAAGTGACTTACACAGAAAATGAGTGGCAGAGCAATTCAGCATGCACAGGAAATGTGCTGCTAGTCAAATACTATTAAGGGTCTGAAAAATTGATAGAAGTGAGGACATTCAGTGATAAGGCTAAAACCCAGTCCTGTCTCATCATCTTGTACCTATTCTAATGCAAGTGTCTCCAAACAATAAGCTTTGTTGTATAGCAAACCAATGTGATTAAAAGAATCCTATGAAATGTATAGAAGGAAAATGCAACCGTTCTCAAGTCCAGTAGAATAAGTTAAAGAAAGAGATTCATCAAAGACACCATACAGGCTAATCCATTCTTCCATCACTGCTGGATCGGATGCTATCGAATGTCACCCTTGGTTCTACCAGATGCTATCACAGGAGAAGCATGATCCTCTAGAAGTTGAGGGTTTGGCCTCTTCAGCAATCCTTGTCCCAGGAGACCCAATGAGTTAAAGAGCCAAAGTATTTTCTTCACCTAGTTACCTGTGCATTGGGAGACAATGTGATCTTGTAGACAGGATTCTGGACTAATACACAGGATGTCAGGGATCCATTTCCAGAACTCCCACTATGACCTTAGGTAGGTCATTTCACCTCTCTGGGCCTCTGTTTTCCCACCCTGTCTTGTCTCTTTGGGGCATGGATTGTCTTCCACTGTGTGTTTGTACAGTGCTTAGCACAATGAGGAGTTCTACAAATAATAATTGCTAGTAAGATGTATGGCTAGGAGAGAGGAAGAAGAGTGTAGAAAAGCAAAACTGGGGAACTACCCAAAGAACAAAGGAAGAGGAAAAATACAAAAGAATTGGAAGGACCTTAACTATAGAAAATAAGATGAGACTTTTTTCAAATATATTAAATAATATAATCTCCCTTGAAAATATATATGAATAAAGTTGCATACCTTAACTCATATAATTGAATCAGAGAAATTATAGACCTAAAAAGTAATACAGTCCATAGTAATACAATATGAAAATTACTAAGATTACATAATTTCCTCTAAAGAAACAGCATAGTTGTTATCCCCAGTACGGTATTGTTCACTACAGGCCATTTTCTAATTCATTGTTCCGTTTAATTGTAAAAGTTCCAGGTGTTGGGAGTTTCCAAGCAGGGTGGATAAAAATAGATGACTCTTTTGGCCAGAAAAATTTAAAAGTAGATTTTTTTACTTCAGATGGATTTTTGTATGTTGTTGTTTAAATAATTTTTTTCTTTTTAAAAATTAACCTATTTAAAATTAAATTTGAATTTAATACAAAATATGTTAAGGCCTATATTTATCAAAATCTTGTAAAATATTTTAATAAAAAATAAATATGCTGAATCCATGAGCCTCTATCAACAACTTTGAATGAAGGGCTTATTTTCTATATAAATAAAGAATCAGAGGAAAAAATCTAACTTTTGAGGTCAAGCTTTATAAACATGTCACAATAGGTACTGTATTAATGGCTTGATCCTTTGGAGGTTCCAGGGGCTGTGGTTCTGGGTGCAAGAGATTGTCAAATCATGACAGGCATTGGGAATTGGCCTCTGACTACCGGAGACACCATCATGTATCTCATCAAGATCATGCACTGAGCCCACGTGAGGGTGATATCTTATGCCTATTTTATAGCTTCTCTCTACCTGAGCTCGGATTGTCTCATTTCTCAATTTAAAGTCATACTATTGAACTGATGGAAGTCAGTAGCTAAGCAGTTTGTTGAATTGCTAAACTTGCTTTTGACAGCAGTAGCCTCTTCTAAAGGCACAGAAAGAATATTTTCTTCATTTGGACAAATTCAAAATTGGGAAATAGATTGGAAATTGACAACTCAGGAAAGCTTGTCTTTCTCTTCCAGTCTATGAATAAAAATGAGGTGGCAGAGGATGAGATCTACTGGTTCTAAAATTCTGAAGGACAGCCTAAGTAAATTAGGAGGCTGTATCATTTTCAAGAAACTTAGGCGAACAGGAATTTGAACTCCAGTCACTTTGACTAAGGCATATTTGAAACAAATATCTGGAACAAATTGATAAATGAAACAGTAATGAGTCACCAGGACCAGATGATATTCACTCGAGTTCTGAAGGAACTCAAATAAGAAATTGCAGAACTACTAACTATGGCATGTAACCTATCACTTAAACCAATCTCGGTACCAGATAACTGACAGATAGCTAACATGCTGCTGATTTTTAAAAGAGGCAACCCTGGCAATTACAGAAAGGTAAGACTAACTTCAGTACCAGGCAAATTGGTTGAAATTATAATAAAGAATAGAATTATCAGACACATGGATAAACATAATATGTTGGGGACAGTCAATACAGTCGTAAAGGGAAATCATGCATATTTTGGAAAAGCGTCAATACAACTGTTGTAAAGGGAAATCATGTCTCACCAATCTACTAGAATGCTTTGGGGGGGAGGCCACAAACAAATGAACAACGGTGATTTAGTGGATATAGTGTACTTGGAATTTCACAAAGCCCTTCATAAGGTCCCTCACCAAAGGCTCATAAGCAAAATCAGCAGTCATGGGATAAGAGGGAAGGTGCTCTCATGGATTAGTAACTGGTTAAAAGTAGGAAACAAAGGTAGGAATAAATTATCAGTTTTCACAGTGGAGAAAGGTAAATAGTTGAGTCCTCCAAGGATCTGTATTAGGATTTATGCTGTTCAACATATTCATAAATGATCTGGAAAAAGGGATAAACAGTGAGGTAGCAATGCTTGCAAATGATGCTAAATTACTCAAGATAGGTAAGTCCAAATCTGACTGTGAAGAGTTACAAAGGGATCTCTCAAAACTGGGTAATGGGGCAACAAATGGCAGATGAAATTCAATATTGATAAATGCAAAGTAATGCAAATTGGAAAACAAAATCCCAGCTATACATACAAAATGCTGGGGGCTCAGTTAGCTGTTACCACTCAAGAAAGCGATCTTAGAGTCATTGTGGACAGTTCTTTGAAAACATCCAATCAATGTGTAGCAGCAGTCAAAAAAGCTAACAGAATGTTGGGAATCATTAGGAAAGCGATAAATAATAGAACAGAAAATATCATATTGTCTCTTTATAAATCCATGGTATGTCCCCATCTTGACTTCTACATGCAGATCTGGTTGCCTCATCTCAAAAAAGATATATTGCAATGGGAAAAGGTAGAGAAAAGGGCAACTAAAATTATTAGGGGTATAGAAAACCTTCTATATAAGGAGAGCTTAATAAAGCGGACTTTTCAGCTTGGAAAAGAAACAACTAAGGGGGATATGATAGAGATCTATAAAATCATGACTGGTGTGGAGAAAGAAAATAAAGGAGTGTTATTTACTTCTTCTCATAACACAAGAACTAGGGTCATCCAATGAAATTAATAGGCAGGTTTAAAAGGAACAAAAGGAAGAATTTCTTCGCAGCACACAGAGTTAACCTGTGGAAATTGTTGCTGGCGATTTTGTGAAGGCCAAAAGTATAACTGAATTTAAAAAAGAATTAGATAAGCTCATGAAGGAAGGTCCATCAATGGCTATTAGCCAAGACGGGCAGGGATGCCACCCCCTACATCTCTGCCTGTCAGAAGCTGGGAGTGGACCACAGACGATGGATCTCTTGATAAAATGCCCTGTGATGTTCATTCCCACTGAAGCATCTGGCAGTAGCCACTGTCAGAAGACAAGGACTCTGGGTTAGAAGGCTCATTGGTCTAACTTAGTATGACAATGCTTACATTCTTAGGAACATTTTCCGAAGGTGACCTGAAATAATCAGTTTAATTCACTGACTACAGTTAAATCCCCCCTGTTTAATAAATCATTTAGTTGTAAATATGAAACATGGTCTGATAAGTGAAGTCTATGTATCCAAAACATTTAAGGTGGTTTTGTTTAGTAAATTTTATATATTGTTTGGTGTGTTTTATTAAATTCAAGTCACCATCCTAATACAGCTTGACAGAAGTCATGAGCAAAAACTTAATTAGTTAACTAGTAAATAAGCAATAAGCAATAATAACTAGTTAATTAGTTAACTAGTAAATAAGCAATATATCACTCACTATTTTTTAACATACTAAAATTGTACAATTCATAAGATATGAAAATATTAAGCTATATAACTGCTTAAATAAATGTATATAGTTATATTGTACCCTTCTAGGTAGCAAAAAAATGTACCAAATCTAGTATAAAGGCTCTATTTAGTTGTAAAACAACATGTTTTAATGGTTATATCAACCCATGAGAATGCATCTTTCTTTAGAAAATAACTGAACTACAAATGGATAAGTTTATGAATATTGGTTATTTAAATTGAGGCATTCCGCTTGGTTTTAAATCAATTCACCCTGTTCCCAAGTGATAAGGGTTCCGCAACTTTCCTTGTATACCTTTAGTAATCTGTTAACCAAGATGTTAATATTTAGCTCTTTTAATCTCATTTCACAAATTAATCCCTTCAGTCTCCTGATATTTTATACCCCAGAGCTATGGCTATACCTCCATTTTGGGGGTTCAATCAAGCCACTCAGAATTCCCACACACATTCCTTATACGGAATGTGTCTACAAGCACCCCTTACAAGACTAGGAACTAGGACTTGCTTTGGAATTTTAGGACTAGAATTAGACAAAACATTAAAAAGTGTCTCTAGGGAAAAATTCTGCACTGGCAGAGATATGAACTGGATGGTTTCATGCATCTTTCCATCTCCAACTTCCTATATTGTATTACAGACCACGGACTCAATGCGTAGCCTCAGGTAACCTCTTATTTTCTCTATGTTTCAAATTACATTAAAGGGCTCTAATAATATGATTGCCTCACTGTGGAGTTGTGAGACTTGAATAATTAATGTTTGTCAAGTGATTTAGGTCCCAGTTAAAAGGTACTAGAGCGGTGCAAAGTAGTTTTGTAGTATACTTTTGTTACTCTATTCTGCTCAGTTATAACTCATTTTCTTGAAGGATTTCACTAGGTGGCACTGTTCAGACCAGTACTTCCAAATATGATTATGAATATGATGAAGAGTCCAATGAAGAGTAACAGAGAAATGTCACCTATATAGTTTCAAGTGAACCTTGGTCAGAAGCAATGTTGGATGTCATGGTGCAGCCTAGTAATTCCTGAGAAACCTGCCTCATTAAAATCAGTTTTAAACCAGGCCTCTTTCTTTTTTTTCTCTTTACTGTCAGCTTGTCTCCCTAACTGAGCTCACAACTCTCCCTGAAGGCAGCAATAGCAATAGTCAAGCTCCAGTAGCTTTGAAGAGATCCTTCTGTGATTAATAATGTCACAGAGTTACAGCTTCATCATGGCTCTGCATGCCAATCAGATGAAAGTACATGAACTGTTGTAATCTGTGGCACATTCCCTAACTTCCTAGACTTTCAGACTGGTATTGAGTTAGGGAACTATTATTACCATGTTGATTTGATCTCAGAGGAACCAAAGTTGTGCTGGTGTAAAGTTTCACTTGCCCAAGGAGTTCTGCTAGGTTGCTCACAGCTATCCCTACCTTGAATATAGGTCAATTCTGTACAGAGACGAGAGGTCCCCTGTATGTGATGCTCCATATTAATCCAAGCAGTATTGTCCCAGTTCAGATTACACTTCCATATTCAGGCCTCTCTTGCATCAAGGGAGAGCCTCCTCCGCATTTAAGTTGAGGGTAGCTACCACAAACTGGCCTTGCAAGCCTCCCAGAAGTTGTCCAAAACAGATACTTGTGCAGAGTCTGTATATACTCCTCCCAGTTTTATGGAGACATCAAGCTGTGTGACAATCTGAATAAAGGAGATTTGGAGTTAGACTGTTAAATGTCACCTTGAAACAAATACCCGCTTTTACAATAGAAAGAGATTTTTAAAATTGCCAAAACATTAATCCCAAAATGATGGAGTTGTTAGGGATGAGTGATTAAGACTAATGTTTGGATTCAGGTGTATTTGGTTTTGAGGGTCCCACTGTCCAGATGATGCAGTTCTGCAAATAGGAATATCAGAAAGCATGACCAGATTTTGAGAGTAAAAACAGTTACAGGAAGAGGGGCATTGTAACTCAAGATGAGCACTTTAGGGAAAGAGCCAAGAAACTACCCTGGTAAGGTTTGAATACCTTGGAGAGAAGAGAAAAAGAGATCTTATCCTCCTTCTGTCTAGAAGGGCATGCTGGGGCTGGGAGAAACTTCCCTAGAAAATTTCCTTGAAGCACAGGACACATACACGTTCCTCCCCAACCCCAACCCTACTGGGAGTCTGATATGGCACTTAAAAGCTAGTCATCCTGTTCCCTGTGAGATGGAAAGAAGAGGGTGGCTGCATGTGAGTGCTAATGTGCTCACGTAACCTATGGTCAATTCCACTAGCTCAGAAGGCCAGTGGTTGGCTGAGGTGCCCAGAGTTGGCTGCAGCCGCTAGATTACAAAACTTGTTTTGTGAAAACAAGGAACAGGAGCAGGCAGTGGCGCTGGCAACCCCCGGAGCTTGCAGCCACTCCAGCATCATGAGGCATCAGTCTCTGTCCCCACTTAGGAGCCCAGGAGGGTGCCCCGCCCAGGTAACCCCTCACTGTCCATCCCACCATGGACAGTGTCCTCTGGGGCATCCCCACTGGGGCTAGGAACCCACCAGCCAGCTCTACCCTGCAGGGGTCTCTCAACAGCCTGTGGGGGCACTGGGGGAGGTTGGCATGGACTGAAGTCCTTGGCCTGGCCCTGGTTCCGGGCAATTATACTACTCTAGAGCAGGCTCCACTTCCGGTACTAGGCCGGGCCAGGTGAGGGGGCAACGCATGGGAACTCTTGCCCTCCCCCCCCCATTCCGCCAGTATCCCACAATCCTCTCTTTCTGCGCTCTTCCAAGATGGCGTTGCTGCTGAGGGATCCGCGGGGCCCGGCGGCTTTCGCTGCGTTCTATCGGCGAAGGCTGCTGGCAGCCTCCCTGCTCCGGCAGCCGGCGGCCTGCGCCCACGGCTGGGCGGGCGGCGGCGGCGGCGGCGGGCGGCGGAGCCAGGCCCCTCGCAGCTACCAGGTGCGGCGGGGAACGTGGGTCGCGGCCGGGACCGGGCGCCAGCGGAGAAGGCGCCGGGCGAGGGGAACAGAGAGGCCGGGGCGGGCTCAGCCCCAGGCTCGGGGGAGAGAGTCGGCAGCGGGGGCGCTAGGGGCAAGGCCGGTGGGGGCTGGGCTCGCGGGGAGCGGGGGCGCTAGGGGCAAGGCCGGTGGGGGCTGGGCTCGCGGGGGGGGCGGGGGCAACGGGCAGCGAGTGTCTGTGCAGGGCGGGGGGCGTTAGGGGGAGTCGGTGCCAGGTGCGTTTCTGCCTGTTTTTATTGCTAAACCACGGCTGGGGGGAGGGTTTCCTTTGTCCTCTTCCTTCTGAGCCGCTTCTGCTCTGCTGTTGCTCGCCTGCCATCGTTTGTGGGGGTTGTTTTTAAGGGTGGTTTCTTTTATTCGGCTGTCCATTGCTCTGCAGTTTGCCTGAGAATATATTGGCGGAGAAAGGCCTGTCTTGTGTGCGGGTGGGTGAATAGGCAGAGCATGTCTGAGTGGACTTGTTTTCCCCCAGGCTCCACCCCCTGCCTTCATGTAGTAAAGAGATTGCACCTCACAAGGTTATTCTGGTGAAGATAATTTAAGTGATGTTGGCTGGAGTGGGGAACTCCCTAGCACTTTAGCATGAATGTGTGGAGACTGAATAGGTAGCTTGTTTATTCTGTGGTATGTAACTGAGGACCTAGTACTAATTATAATGGCTTGGACAGGTTTGGGCCTTTTGACAGCCATGTAATACTGTGTTTATGTTCTCTATTGTACTTAAATCGGTGGCTGTTAATTTTCATGCAGTCTAGTTCTCGTGATTTTAAAAACAAAGTTGCATGCTTTCTTAAGTAATAAGAACTGGTCTTTTAATTATGAAATGTTGGTAACTTACAAAAATATTTAACATAAGAAAGTTTAGTTACGTGCTATTTTGGTTAATGAGGTAGGGACATGAAAGGGAGCTGGTAAAGAAAAAGATGGTCTTTTTATTTCAAGGACACTTGTTTAAATGTGACCCAGAATAACAGTGGACTGTTAAGTGGGTTAGAGGAAGTGTAATTACAGTCTTGGTCCAGTCGAATGGAGGCACAATGTCTGTATAAAAAAGTGCCAGCGTATTTGGTGGTAGTGGCATTCTCATCTTGTCATAGAGGCCAAGAAAATGACTACTCTGAAGCTTAAACTTCTGAAAAGTGTTTCTGAAGAGCATGTTGCACCTGCATTATGTGATGCCACATTTTTTTGTGTGGGTATAGTTTTAAAATACTTGTTTTTTCACCTATAAAACCTTAAATTATTTGGGTCCTAATAACCTCAGAGGTGGCCCTGTCAAAAATATGAAAATGGGTCATTTTAACTAGCCGGTTTTAAACACAAGTGTACACGAAGTAAAAACTATTTAAAATGATATGTAATTAGTTGTCATTGGTTCTATGAGTTTGTATTAAAAAGAAGAAGAAATTCTAATAGTTTCACCCTGGCTAGTAGGCTTAGATTATCGCAAAGAAAGTATCTAATTACCAATCCAGACTAACCCATTGTACTCTAAAGGAAAAAAGCAGTCTATTATGTCTGCTGTTTGTATTAATTATAACCATCAACTTTATGTTTAATACACTTCAATAAGCCCAACACATTTTTAAATACTAGAAAAATACTTATTGAATGTATTATTTGATTAATTTCACTTGTGTTAAGAACAGCCAGGGTCAGACCAGTGTGGTCCATTTAGCCCGGTATCCTATCTTCCAACAGTGGCCAATGTTAGGTGCCTCCGAGGCAATGAATAGAACAGGTAATCATCAAGTGATCCATCCCATTGGCCATTCCCAGCCTCTGGCAAACAGCAATCCCTGCTTATCCTGGCTAATGGCCATTGATGGACCTAATCTCCATGAATTTGTCTAGTCCTTTTTTGAACCCCATAATAGTCCTGGCCTTCATATCATCCTCTGGTAATGTTGTGTTGTGTGAAGAAATACTTTTGTTCTTTCTAAACCTGCTGCCATAATTTTGTGTTATGAGAGAGAGTAAATAACTCTCCCTTATTTACTTCATGATTTTATAGACCTCTATCATATTCCCCCTTAGTCATCTCTTTTCCAAGCTAAAAAGTCCCCTCTTATTAATATCTCCTCATATGGAAGCTTTTTCACGTCCCTAATCATTTTAGTTGCCTTTTTTCTGTATCTTTTCCAATTCTAATACATCTTTTTTGAGATGGGGCAACCAGACCTGCATGCAGTAGTCAAGATGTGGGTGTACAACGGATTTATAAAGAGGCAGTATGATATTTTCTGATTATTATGTATCCCTTTCCCAATGATTCCCAACATTCTGTTAGCTTTTTTGACTGCTGCTGTACATAGAGTGGATATTTTCAAATAACTATCCATAATGACTCCCAAGATCTTTCTTGAGTGGTAACAGCTACTTTAGAACCCATCATTTTATATGTATAGTTGGAATTATGCTTTCCAATGTGCATTACATTGCATTTATCAACACTGAATTTCATCTGCCATTTTGTTCCCCAGTCACCCAGTTTTGAGAGATGCTTTTGTAACCTTTGCAGTCAGATTTTAACTTAATTAGAGTGGTTTTGTATCACCTGCAGATTTTGCCACCACATTGTTACCCCATTTTCCCGATCATTTATGAATATGTTGAACAGTACTGGTTCTAGTACAGACCTTTGGGGCACACCACTTTTTAACCTCTCTCCATTCTAAAAATTGACCTTTTATTCCTACCTTTTGTTTCCTATCTTTTAATCAGTTTCTGATCCATGAGAGGACCTTCTCTCTTATCCCATGACCACTTACTTTGCTTAAGAGCCTTTGATGAGGGACTTTCTCAGTTTGGCACACTATATCTACTGGATCACCTTCGTCCAGATATTTGTTGACCCCTTCAGAGAATTCTAGTAGATTGGTGAAAGATGATTTCACTTTACAAAAAACATATTGACTCTTCCCCCAACAAATTGTGTACATCTGTGTCTGCTAATTCTTTTCTTCACTATAGCTTCAACCAATTTGCCTAGAACTGAAGTTAGGCTTGCCAGCCTGTAATTGCCAGGATTGCTTCTGGAGCTTTTTTAAAAATTAGGATCACATTAGCTGACCTCCAGTGATCTGTTACAGAAGCTGATTTAAATGATAGGCTACATTCCACAGTTAGTAGTTCTGCAATTTCACATCGGAGTTCCTTCAGAACTCTTGGGTGAATACTATCTGATCCTGGTGACTTATTGCTGTTTAATTTATCAGTTTGTTCCAAACCCTCCTCTAATGACACTGAAATCTGGGGCAGTTCCTCAGATTTGTCACCTAAAAAGAATGGGTCAGTTTTGGGAATTTCCCTCACATCCTCATCTATGAAGAGGGATACAAAGAATTAATTTAGTTTCTCTGCATTAAGCTTCTCTTCCTTGAGTGCTCCTTTAGCATCTCAAATGTCCAGAGGCCCCACTGATTGTTTAACAGGCTTCCTGCCTCTGATGTACTTAAAAAATAAAAATTGCTGTTACTTTTTGATTCTTTGGCTAGCTGTTCTTCAATTTCTTTGGCCATTCCTGATTATATTTTTACACTTCATTTGCCAGAGCTTATACTCCTTTCTATTTTCCTCCGTCAGATTTAACTTCCACTTTTTAAAGGATGCCTTTTTGCCTTTACTGCTGCTTTTGCTTTTACTTTTACTGTTTCGCCACAGTGGCACTTTTTTGGTCCTCTTACTATGTTTTTTAATTTGGAGTATATGTTTAACTTGAGCCTCTATTATGGTGTTTTTAAAAGTTTCCATGCAGTTTGCAAGGATTTCACTTTTGGCTTTGTACCTTTTTAATTTCTGTTTAACTAACTTCCTCATTTTTGTATAGTTCCCCTTTCTGAAATTAAATACTACCGTGGTGGGCTGCTTTGGTGTCTCTCCCAACCCACCACAGGATGCTAAATTTTGTTACATTATAGTCATTATTACCAAGTGGTTCAGTTATATACACCTCTTGAACCAGGTCCTGTGCTCCACTTAGGACTAAATCAAGAATTGCTTTGTGTGTAGGTTCCAGGACTAGCTGCTCCAAGAAGCAGTCATTTAAGGTGTCAAGAAACATTATCTCTGCATCCTGTCCTGAGGTGACTTGTACCCAGTTTAGTCTACAAATTGGAATGGTTTTTAACTGGATTAAGGGACAAACTTGTTTAACTACAACTGAGAGAAAATCAGAATTTCTGCCTCACAGGAAATTCTGATATTTCAACATTTGTCTTTTTCCCTGAATTGAAATGAAAGTCAAAATATCACAAATTTTAATGAAACAAAATTCTGAAGAAGTTTTAATTGCAGAATTGTGGAAACATTTGGTTTCAGAATATTTAACTCAATTTAAATGTTTCATTTTGAATCAATTCAACATTAAATTGCATCATCCTCTGGTGCCACTACCTAATTGGAGTTGTGGTTTGAGTAACTCATGCCCTAGTTTCTCCTTATGGGCCAGGTTCCCTGGCTGGACTGCATCTTCCGTGATGCCCCACATGTCAGTCACAGGGGACAATGCAGTGCATCATGAGAGATATCTAGTCATGGAATCTAGTCCATAGGAGAGACCAACTTAGAAAGCACAACTTCCATTAGATACATTGGCACCATAGGTAGACATAGTTTTGGTTTAGTTAAAAAAAGAAAAGAAAAAAAAAAAGAAAAACCTGAAATATTCAATTCAGGTTGAACCTAGCCACAATACAATATTTAATTTAATTTTTATGCAATATAAAATAAAATTTTCTCACAAATGCAACAATTGCATTTTTTGCCAAACAATCATTTCAGTGAAAAATTTCCAGCCTGGTCTAGTTTAAACGTACTTCCTTGAAGAGTGTTTGTAAACATAACTGTGCTTCATTGCATATTCATCTAAAATGGCATATTTTAAAGTACAGACCATCATTTTACAATCTTCTCTAGTAGATATGTCAGTGTGGATAAAGATCTATATTTAAATTCTTTTCTAAAATTTTAATTAAATATGTTCTTGTTAAAAATAAACCTGTTTAAAATTGAAATTATTGTAGCAAATGCTAAAGCCTAAGCTAGCTATGATCTATTAAAATAATTTAAAATTAAATTAGAAAAAAATCAAGCAGTGCATGTCTGCTGCCAAAGTTTTAAAGAAAGTCAGATCACTGAACTTGTAGAAGTCCCGAAGCACCTAGGACCAGAGTTTGAAGTGCTAAACCAGCTTTTGACAGCTGTCATCTTCCTAATGGGTGCAGAAAATATTTTATTCATTTCAATTTATGCAATTAGTTCAGTTCAAAGACATTTGAAGTTGAGAAACTGAAAGAGGAAAATAATCTTTCCCATTCAATCTGTAAATAAAAACAAGTCTGAGTTCTGTTAGTTCTAAAGACTTGAAGGATATGGTGACCAGAAACAATACATTCTATTAGTTAACTTCAGATAATTCTGCTTGTTTTAATAAATCAGTTAGTTTTAAATGCAGAATGTTTCAATAAACTGATTTTTTCTTATGTATCCAGTATATTTAAATTAGCTTTATTTAATTAAAAAATTAAAATGCTGATTTTGTACACTTTATTTTAATTCCAGTTTCCATTCAACTACAACTTGACACACATCACAATCTAATAAATGAGAAGGATCATTCACTGTTTTCCAACATACGCGTACACATAAAGAATCTGAAGAAATTTATGTTAAGCTGTATAACTGCTTAAATAAATGTATATAGGTATAGTGTATCCTGCAGACTATTAAATAATAATTCTAAATTTAGTGTATAGGTTGTAATTGAACTGAGTACCTTAAGTCTGTTAACTTTCAGACAAGTCTGAATCGCTGCCTTGCATTACGCATCACTTAGGGCGTGAACAGTGCTCTACCATGCCTCCTTTGACTGCCCAGTGGCATTCCTGATATGGCCAGAGTTCTGGTTTCATTATTAACATATGTCTCAAATGTTTCCAACTTTTCTGGTTACATTTAGAGATAAGGATTGTTCAACTCTGACTAGTCTTGGCATTTGTTATAAATTCATTCCATTTAACACCTGGTATTTTTCTAAGGGTATGTCTATACTGATGGTGGCAAAGTTGCCGCTATCAGATTGATCTTTCTGGATCCATTGAGTGTAGACCTGCTCAGTCGATCAGGAAGTCAACGCTGGTAAACCACCCCCTCAAGTGGTGCAGGGCAGTGAAGATGGTGCACAGAAGGGAAGCACAGCAATTGACGGGAGTTACGCAAGCTACTCTATGTAACTTGCATAACTCCCATCGACTGCCGCTGAATTTCCAGGTAAGTGTAGACCAGAGCTGAAGCATTTGCTTTCGGAGACATTTAGATGTCTCTCTGTATTTTTGGATTTCCAGCTTTCATATCCATATATTTAGATGGAAATAACATTTGAGGGGAAGATTCAGAATTTGATCTTGCTGTAGATTTTTGATGACCAAATCTTGTTTAAGATAGTAAATGCAGCTGCTGCATTGCCAATTCATGACACCATTTCCTTCTGGACATCCCCATGGCTGACTGTTACTGTCAAGATATGTTAGTTGATTCTCCTCCTTTATACCTTTGCCTTCCAAAGTAATGTTAGAGTTAGGAGTTGCTGGGGTTCTCATTCGATTTTTTCTTCATAACTCCTTATTAATCCTGTCTTTTTGACAATGCTGGCTAGTCTTTCGGTCTTTACTTTCATGTTGGTTCAGCTGTCACTTAGAAGAGATATGTCTTCAGCAAAATCTAGATCTTTTAGTGTACTGTTGATCCTTCTGATGCCTGTGTTGTATCCATCTATCCCTTTTCTCATCATGAAGTCAATAGCAATGTGAAGGAGTAAGGGTGAGAGAAGACTTCCTTGTTTGATACCAGTTCAGCGTTTGTCTGATTTTGAAATCATCTTTCCCTTTTAAACATGGGTTTAAGAGATCTGTGTTGATAATCTTACCGCATAGTTAACTTCTAGGTGCTGCTTAAATGCTAGAATACGTATATTTTGGACAAGTACTTTACCTTGGATATTTTAAAAAGTAATTTCAGAAAGTAAATAACTTGTACGGGCTTTTTTCTAAATTGGTGAGCGGTATACTTCATTTTATCTGCTTCTGTTTCTTTTTTCTTTTTTTTTCTTGACATTTTCTATTCTTATCTTTATTTCCTGACATTTTGTTCAGTAATTCTCTCTCCCTTTTCCCATCCTTATTTATTTATATATTTTAAAAGTACAACAGTCTGTAACTTGTCATAGACATAATGTAGAAGGTGAAATCTAAACATCAAGTCACCTTTAAAGACCAGACAATGTTCATTTCCTTCATGTGGAATTTCATGGCAACATCCTTAATAAAAATTCAGTTTCACTGAAATAGTGAACAGCACAGCAGCAGGGAAACTCCCACCCGCCTATCCCTTGTGCTGAAATGCTAGAGTGGTGCAGAAAATGCTTTGCTGTACTCTTGAGTTTATGTTGTCCAAAGACAACTGTGACAATCATTTACACATACAGAAGTACCAGTTATATTATTAATGTATGAATTCCTCTATCAGCTATGGATATCTTTTATAATACATTCCAGTAGATGTTGAAAAATAATGTTTTGTTTTTTTTGCTGTCCCAAATAAAATCCTTGGGAGTCTGGCTCATAAATAGAAACAAATCAGAATTGTAGCAATGCAAAGCAGAGTTGTAAAATAAGAGTTGTGAACACATCTAAAAAATGAGGCGAAAGCACTGAATCTAAATGTTAAAATGAATGAATTATCCTTGAAGAACTCTTGAATAGCTATTATTTCAGTGTAATAATTTTAAACCTGTACTTATTTATTGCTAGTCAAATAATATACTTCTGCTTTTCATTGCCATTAGTTCTGATTAAATGCCTGTGACAGATGTAATTTTATCACAGACCAGAATAAAGTTCTTATTATTTACTTAGATGGATACAATTGCAGGACTGAAAAAATTAAATGACAGAAGACTATGTTCAGATGGTAATAGGGGTCTTGTTTTTAAACTTGTGCAAGACAAGAAATTCAGAGTTAGGGCAGAAACTTGCTTCTTATCCTAATCTTTTATGATGAGGTACTGCAGCACATAAAGTGTTTAAGATGGCCCACTATTCTAAAACCCTTGCAATAGCTATGCACATTGGATTTAAAACAAAAAATTAAAATTAAATTAATTCATCAATAGGAAACATTCATTTTTTGTCCATTTTGAACCATCTTGAAAAGTTATGTCTCTAGAAGATTTTTAACAGGAAGGTGATTTCAGAACTATTGTCTATGTAGTGCATAGAGTAACCCTGTCAGACTTTGGTTTTCTGTCATTACGGTACAGTTTGTAAGCAGTCCACAACTATTCAGAAAACAAAACTATTATAATTCTGACACTTGTATTGTATAATGAGATGGAGTTTAGGAAACAGTTGACATTTGGCAAAATAGCAAAGGAAGGAACACTTAATCTAAAGGACTATTCTGTTGCGTATTTTTCCAAATTTGTATTAACAACAACAATAAAAATCTATTGTAATGCTGAGGATCCATAGTCATGGACCAGGACCCCATCTAGGTGCTGTACAAACAGAACAAAAGATGGTCCCTGCCCTGAAAGAGTTTATAATCCAAGAATAAGACAAGAGACGACAGATGGATACAGATAGATGGGAGTGTGTACAGAAACAGTAAGAAATTATTGGTCAGCATGACTGACAGTGATCTCAGTACACTAACAGTTGTCAAGTTTTTGTAGGCCTCACGGCAAAGGTGAGTTTTAAGAAGGGATTTAAAGTGGCTTTCAGGATGTTTACAGGGAGCTCCTCCCAAGTGTGAGGGGCAGCATAGGAGATAAACACACAAGTGCTTGTTTAAAAATACATGACAAGTGGGTAATGGAGGCTGGCATCATAGGGCAGGAGTCAAACTCTTTATGCTGAATGAGATAATAGCTACGGTGGGTATATGCCTTGAAGAACCTTGAAAATAAAGACTTTAATGCATGTTTTAGCACCTTCTGTAAGAGCTGTCTAGCATTACTTTAAAAACTACGCTAGTCAGCAAACGTTGGTTTCCTTTGAGCTTAGTGAGTATAGCAGAAGGCAGTAAATACTGAAATGAAACTTCATTGATAGACTCCCAATCTCAAATAAAAATGGGACAGAAAGGGAACAAATTAAATGGAATGTCCTAATGGAATGGTGGTTCTCTTTCTAATTTTATAGGGGGAAAATAACTATTAAAAAAAGAAAAACACTAGGTTTAAATATTTGGGAAATCTCCATTATCTTACCTACCTATTTCAGTAGTTGGTCAGAGGCTTGCTGCTTCCAAACAGAATGCAAAGAGGTGTTAACTTTTGCAACCTGGAGAGAGATGAATGGATTCTAGGTGGAAAACAGACAGTGAATTTTCTTAAGCCTCTTCTGTGCACAGCATAATGTGGAACTGTGTCCAGACTCTTGTCCTTAACTTTGAGATTAATTTTATATTTACATAAATACAGGTTCTCTATCTCACTCTTTCACCTATGATTGGCATACACAAGTGCTTCCTATCAGAGCATCTGTTTGACTTACGATGTCTGCTGGACATTAATAAAGACCAACATGTTGGATGTGGCCTACGTAGTGAGCTTTGAAAAGTGACCCAAGTAAATGAAAATACAGTCTTTAGGGAGTTTAGGACCATTCCCAATGCAGTTTAACTGCATCTGAAACAAATAATAAAGTAATAAAAAGTAATTAAAAAATTATTCCATCTAGAACAAACACAAAGGGGATAAAAAAGAATGAGTAGAAAGAGCAGCAGTCCTGCAACTAAAGCAAATTGTTCTACGATGAATCTGCATGAGTCAAGTAACATGCTTAGGGGTTTCCTTCAAAGTCCACGTTGCCAAAAGCAAAAAACCAAGATTATGTAAATTACTAAAAAGTAGAACAGTAAAAATTAGAAATAGGTTAACTTCAATTTTCCTCAGTTTTTCTTAGATTGCTCCTGAAATGGCAAGATAATGTGAAATATGTGATAAGATCTACATTTTTTTTTGCATTAATAGGAGTGGGTTTCACAACAAAAGATTCATGATTAAAGGTGCTTTTTCAATCACATTTCTTTATTTATGTTTTCATCACTGTTCTAAGACCTCGTCTACACTACAGTTTACCAGTAAAACTTGTCACCTCTTGGCACAGCCTTGTATGTGTCCACACCCAATTTTAACATCTACTGACAAAACCAGACCTGACCTGCTGGTGAAGCTAATTGCCCTTGTCAGATTGCTCACAGTCATAGTCTTCCTACTCTCTCCCCATGTGCCATCCCCCGCTCCCATATACTCAACATTTCCCCTATGGCGTTGCAAATGCACAACGTGCAGCAGTAACAGTAAGAATATTTGGCTCTCTGAGATCCAGCCTATTCATAAGACATCTCCACTAACCCTTTAATCTGCCAAACACATGCTCCATTGTCATCCTGGACATGCTTAGGTGATAATTAAATCTTTCCATGGTGCTGTCTAGGTGTCAGGTGTATGGTTTCATGAGTGAGGGAAGCAAAGGCTAGGCTGTGTGTCTGAGAAACATACTTGCAGGGTGGATTGAGTTAAATCAAGGGGGTTTAAATCATTGATTTAAATCATGATTTAAATCACCAAAAGAAAATCATTGATTTAAATCATGATTTAAATCACCAAAAGAAAATCATTGATTTAAATCATGATTTAAATCACCAAAAGAAAATCATTGATTTAAATCACCAAAAGAAAATCATTGATTTAAATCAAGTTTCCCACTGATAGTTCTTCACACATTTCTTAAACAATGGTGCAAATCTGATCATTAAAACATGTTAATTTACAACTCAATACAGCATTTTACAACATCTAGTAGGGTATACTTTGTGTAATTTTTTAGATATAACTTGATTTTTATTAATTTAGGAAATAGTACATAATACTCATTACCTGTGTCAAGCTGCAGGTGCAGCAGCAGTACATTAGGAATGGTAAGAACTAAATCACACACACAAACACACTAGCAGTTATATTTTATTAAACTAAATCTTAATGTCACATAAATGTTTCACATTTGCAATTGAAGCAATCATAGACTCATAGGTCAGAAGGGACCAATATGATCATCTAGT
>ML675622.1:18333060-18361202 GCA_007922155.1 Mesoclemmys tuberculata
TCCCTCCATCATCCCTAAATTCCTCACTAGTCTTATTAAAGACTGAGTCTCTTGAGTTGCTGGCTGATGGCTGTCCTTAAACTTTTTTTTTTAATTTTCAAATTTTATTAACTAACAGGCAAGTCACAACGCTAAATGTATGCCGTCCTTAAAACTTCTACAACTAGCTCTCATCTTTCCCACTCCCACTGTCATTTTTATTAATAGACTGAAACAGATATAAATATGAGTTTTCCTGCTTTTTTAACTCCCAGTCCATTTCGTAGCTTTGAGTGAATAATACCAAACGATTAAAATATTCTCTCTGTGCCTGAAGAGGAAGCTACTGCTGTGAAAAATTGGCTTAGCAACTGAAGGAACTCTGTTTTAAGGGGCCTGGCTAATGATTTCCACCAATTCAGGGGAGTGACTGTTCAAAACATCATCAGTAAACATGTACTGTTTAAATGGTCTCTCCAGCCCTGAAATTTATTATGACTGGCATAACTGAGGAGTGATTTTGAGATGCTCATGCCATGGCAGCATCATCTTGTTCAGAAGTTAGGCATCTACCTTTATATCTAGGATGGAGAATGCTCACAAGAAAATGAGGTGGAGTTAGTGCTTTATTCATTTGCTTCTTTACTGCCTGCAGTTCGTTTCTGGTGAGGTATTTCTTTCTTCAATGTCTCTTGAAGTGCCTTCCAAATTTTGACAGCATCAGCAATGCAGCAACAATTTCTTTGAAGTTTAAGGCCATGGATGTAGGCTTCAGTGTACTGAGCATATCCTCTACATTCCTCTTTAATCCAGTGTTAGATACTTTGGATGAGATACTTCTATCTATTTTATCACAGTTTTCTTCACAAAGTTTTATGAGACTTTACCAGTTCTTAATAAATTGTTCAAAACAATCAACAACAGAATTCCATCAAACATCTTGAGGGAGAATTAGTTTGGATTCTCCTGCTCTCTTCAGTGAAGCTGAAGCAAAATGGTTGTTACGGAAGTATTTTACAACTTCAGCAACATTTTCTTTTATTCCTGGACAAGACGTACTTAAGTCTTTGGCTAAAAGATGCATTAAATGGGCACTGCAGCCATATGTTACTAAGAAACATCCTTCCGTTTCTTCTTCTAAGTATCTTCTCAACATTGCCACATTTGCAGCATTGTCTGCACACATGACAGTTGAATTTTTGTTCACAGTTTATTACAGCTTTCACTGCCACTTCTTTTAAACATTCTGTTGTGTGGGCATTTCCCGACGTATCTGTTGTTTCTGAAAGATATGCAAACCCACCTTCAGTTGTCACACAGGCACGTATTACTGGATCATTGTGTACATTGCTCCACCTATCAAGGCTTAAACCGGCAAATTTCCAGCCAGTCTTTCTTGCACACTGTTCAAGTTCCATTTCATACACTGTATCTAGCAACCTTCCACCAATGTCTGTTCTACCAGGTGGAGTGTAGCCAGGTCATAAGGACTCAACCATGTCAATGAAGTTTTACTATTAACCATGCGAAAAGGAGAATTTGTGGCATAAATGAACCGAGCAGTCTTTTCTTCCATGGTGTCTTGTTGGTACTTGCTGGTCCTTATTACAAACCTATCCATGGTGGTGGTTTTATTGGATGATTGGAATCTTTTGCTTGCTACTGATGCTGTGTATGAAATATGTCTAGTTGCAGCACTGCTGCTAAAAGTACCAACGGATGACTCTGAAGTTGTTGCAGATACAGGCAGTCAAATTCTCTTATGCTTAAATGGGACCCTGAAACAAAATTAAAAGATCATTTTTGAATAGTCGTTTTTCTCAGTTCTCACTCTATTATTCAGTTAATCATTTACATTTTTTTCAGCAAGGATGCAAATCCGATTCCCAATTACCAAAAAAGCTAAGACTGACTGCATTTAGAGTGCACTTAATTTTGGAATAAACCCCATAGAACTCACGAACTCTTCTGTTTTTTGAAAAAACAGGTATAGGATGGGGTTCCCTTGGGAAAGATGAGTTATGCTGAAGTAAAATAGGGAATAGACTTATGACATCACCACTATGTTCTGTGGCCACGATGCTCCAATATAAGGGACATGTATTATGTGATATAAAATAAGAAAATGACATCCAGTGGCAACTGGCAACTCTAGATTTCTCTTACTGCAGCTTTCCGTATCTCATACTTGGATGATAGATTCTAACCTAGTTAACTAATTAAACAAGCCATAAGGATTAGCTAAACTAAACTCTTTTTCCTAGTAACATCCAACATAGCAAACAGCTTGGGAATTTTCTTGTTAAATCACACTTATACTGAAAGGTGGCATAGAGAGAGTCCTGAAGAATGAGGCATTGCAAAGTGAATTATTTAAGTTACTAACCAGTTGAGCCACATCTTCATCCACATCATTTCCTTCCAATAAGCAGTTTTCATTATGATATTTCATTCTTGCAGCTAGGCCCTGCATCTCCTTTGTGCACTGTTTACACTTGACACATTTTCCTTTTTTACCCAGGGAAGGAATTTCTTCAAAATATTCCCAGATAGTCTCTTACACCCAGAAGCCATGGCAGTTTCTGTGGCAAAAGTATGGGGGGAATATAGGAAGCTGCGTGTCTACTAAATGTCTTCCCTTTTTCTTTGCAGTATACTCCACTGTTCCTTTCTACTCTGCCTTCATCTCTCTATCTTTAAGACAATGTCTTAACTACCTCCTCTGCCTTGCTTGGCCCAGCTCCAGCACTACATAAGCACAGAACAACAGTCCTATCCAGCCTATGTCGTTCTTTGCACATGTGACTTTAGTCTGCTGAGAAACAGAAACTGACAGCCCAGAACTTTCAAGAAGCAAGAGCTGGTAGTTAGGCTGCACAGACCAGAGCCATTCATTCATTTTTATGAGACTGTAAGTGGGGGTTTAGCATGTTTGTGATGAGATTTAATTGTAACTTATTTTTTAAATGAGAGAAATTTAGTATTTTATTTATGATTTAAAAAAAAAATCAGATTTTTTAATTTAAAAAAAAATCATTGATTTTTATCCACCCTGCATACTTGGCATTTTAGCCCCACCAGTGTGAATATGCCATTCTATGCTTGCATCTTTTCAAAAAGTCCTTTTTTCATAAAGATGCAAGTATCATGCACCTTGCCTGACCACCCAGCATTAGCGTCAATGAAACATTCCTGATGAGCCACCAACACTTGCATAACCATGGGGAAAAAAATACTCCTTCATGTTTATTATGTACTCAAGACAAGATTTGGGGGGGTGGGGAGAATTGCCTGCACATTGCCCAGGATCAGTCTTGTGCACAAGGACACATTTAATGCACTTGCACGCCCGGGTGGTGATGCCCCCATAGTAGATTTTTCCAATACCAAATTGATTGCCCGCTGGCGGATAGCAATCTGGGGTCACATTCTTTCAGAGCATGGTCACCACCCTTTTCTCTGCTGTTCAAGTATCTCTCGCTTTGGTTTCTCTGTCCTGTAGGGCTAGAGCAAGTTTAGCACACAACTCCAGGAATGTGGCCTTCTACATCTGAAAGTTCTGCAGTCACTGTTGACTATTCGATTTGTATCACAATCTGGTCTAACCAATTAGTGCTTGTTTTTACAGGCCCAGAATTACTATTCAACCATGTGCAGCTGGTTAGTGAATGCCTGCAGAAGCTGGTGACTTCCTCATCTACTCAGTATTCTCATTCTCGCTGCTGTACAGCTAGCCACTATGGTTCCGCATAAAAAGATTGGTTGCCCCGTCTCTACAGCAGATGAGATTCTGTTGATCCATTCAGCATCTATGTTTCTTACAGCAAGATGGCAGAGAAAGTCGTCTTCCCATGTCCTTGGTATAAACTAGATGTTTTCCCAGAATCGTGCACAAGTGATGACTCTTTCTGTCACTGTAGTGAGGTTGTCTTTTGTACAGCTCTCCCCAAAGAGTAAGCAAATGAGCAGGTGATCCATGGTCTGCACATCACCGCACTCATATATATTCGTGTCTTTAGAATAGACCCATTTGATCATGTTAGTTTTGATCTGCCAGTTTGCGTGCACAGGTGGTTCAGGCATTGCCACGTTGACCAGTCTGTATTGGCCCCTCCAGGAAGATCCTCCTAAGGTTCCAGATCTATTTCAGTGCATCCGACTGCGCTTAGTCTTTGAGTCCATAACCTCAGTCATGCCTTGCCAGCTGTTATATGAAAAGGCATAATACTGGATATAAAACTCTTTTGCAATTTAAGGCATTTGATTACTCCTATGTGACCATATAATGGATGTCTTGGATCTCCAGTCTGTTATCTTTCCCTTTTGGCTTGCTACCTTCCTTCTGATATCAGATGGTGCAATGCCAGCTGGTAAATACAGCAATCCTTTGGTGTTGGCTTTAGATATCCTGTTATTACACAACTGTCATTTAGAAAACCCAGCATGAAAAAGAGATGATTATGGGATAGAATTATGGGAATTTACTCCCAAGCACCCACAGTTCCCTGTGAGGTTCAATGGTGTACAATGCACTGCCAAAATTTCCCACAAGCTAGTGCCCCAGGTGGTGACAAGGGAAACTGGAATGCCTGCTCACAGTGCTGTATGTCTTTTGCCAATACAATCTGGTGCTGTGTAGGGGTGATACACCAACAAAGGCAGCCAAATATGAATACACTCTAGTGAAATAGCTACTTTCTAGTGTAGCCATAGCCTAGGTTACACTGACGGGGACTCTCTGACATGCCCAAATTCTACAGTACTTACAATGACCTGGAAGAAGTTAATGCAAAATAAATGTCCATTCAATCTTTGATCTCTCCAAGACTAAACAGTGTAGCTGATTAGGGTAGTGTTTTTTGGTGAGACATATCTACTGGGAACTGGTCTAAAGCCATCAAAATCTTTTCATAGTCCACCAAATCACCCTCATGTGATGATCCAGCTCATTTGTGACCAAAAGTTAAGTTTGAGCCAGCAAGCTAGAGATTATAGGTTTTCTACACCATTACCAATCCATCTTAGTTATTTAGCCCCTTAAATGTGGTGTTATACAGCATTTTTGTAGCCATGTTGGTCCCAGAATATGAGACACACAAGGCTGATGAGGTAATATCTTTTATTGGATCAACTTCTGTTGGTGGAAGAGACGAATTTTTGTGCTTCACAGAGTGCTTCTTCAGATTTAGAAGAACTAACCAGAGTGTCACAGCTAAATATAAGGTGGGACAGATTGGTAAACAGAAGAAGTTAACATGTTGCAGGAGACTGCTTAAAATGAAGATGGCAATTAAACATCTCTGCAGTCATAAGACAAAGGAGAGCTAGTAGGTTACAAATGGTTTTGTGTCTCAGTACAGGTGCCTTTGTTGGGTCCATAATTTTTAGTGTCTAGCAGAGTTATGAAATTAAGTTCCCAGGCCCTTCTTTTGAAGTTGGTGCATAGGTTTCCTTGAGAATGAGGGTTGATAGGTCAGATGTGGAGCAATCATTTTGTGAAAAGTGTTCATCAGCAGGTGTTAGCGTGTTTTTTGTTTTCTTCATTTTTCTATGGGAGTTCATTTGAGACCATAGCGATTGTCTAGTTTCACCCACATAGCTGTTGTTGTATTGGATGTGGCATTTTTGCAGTGAACATGTTACATTACATGCTGTGATAAGCATGTGTAGGCTCCATGGACCTTGAAAGGGGTGTGTGTGTGTTTTTGTTTTTGTTTTTTTTAAATCATTGTAGCAGTAGAGAGATTTATTTTTCTGGCAAGGTCTGGTGTTGCTTTGAGTTGGTGTATCCTGGTCAGTGAGAGATTGCTTCTGATGTTGAGGTTCGGGGATGTCTGAAGGTCAGAAGAGGGGGTTTGGAAAAGATTTCTTTCAGGACGTGGTCCCCATCAAGGATGAGTTGTAATTGTTTTATGATACTCTGTATGGGTTCCAGTGTGGGCTGTTGTGTGACAACTAAAGGTGTGAAAGCAGATTCTTAAGGGGTATTTGGGTGGCCCCTTCCATGATGCAATCTCTCTGGTGGAGTGTCCTTGTTTCAGGTGTGTATTCTGAATTTTCTCCTCAGAGCATATTCTGTGGTTTCTGAGTGCTTGGCTTTGGATACCATATTTCTTCATGTGTATGGGGTAGTTACTGGATCTGTGCAGGTAAGTGTGATGGTCTGTAGGTTTCTTGTTGACAGTAGAGGTCCATTTTTAAGCTGATTGGCATCCAGGAAGCCGATACTAGTGTGGGAAGGTTCTAGAGAGAGTTTGATGGATGGGTAGTGTCTGAAGTTGTGTTGGAAATCTGGGGGGAGTTAGGTCATCTTTCCAGAGAATGAAAGTGTCATCAACATATATCCTTGGTTTTGTGGTGCATTTTCCCAGAAATTCTTCCTTGAGGCGTCCCATGAAGAGGTTTGCATATTGGGGAACGATCCAAGTACCTGTGGCTGTTCCTGTGATTTGGACAAACTGTGTGGTGTTAAATGTAAAGTTGTTATGAGTGAGGATGAAATGGATGTGTTTGGGGTGGGTATCTGAGTGCTGTCCCTTCTCTTGTAGATATTTGAGGCAGGCTGATATTCCATCACAGTGAAGGATGTTGCTGTATAGCAGGGATGGCCAAACTTACTGAAACCCCTGAGACCCCTCCTCTCCACTGGGCAGAATCCTCTAGTCCCACCACGCTGCCACAGGGAAGAAGCTCCAAACTCTCCACCACAGTCTGGTAGGTGGAGAATGGGGGGGGGGCCACTGGGAGTTCTGGGAGCTGCACTTCAACTGTAAAAGAGCTGTAGGCAGCTCGCGAGCCACCATTTGGCCATCCCCTGGTTATAGGAAAGGGACATACGTAGCACGAAGGAATGTGTTCTGAGAGAACTTGTTAACATGGTGGAGTTTCTGGAGGAAGTTGGTTGTGTCCTGAAGGAAACTGACCCTTTGTGTGGTGAGTGATTTGAGATGGTTTCTAAGAGTCTTCATATTCTTCAGTAATATTTGTTGACCTCTTGTGCTTAACAACCTGCCCTACCTGTTGTTTAGCTGTAACACTCAGGTTACCTTTTCCAGACCTGAAGAAGAGCTCTGTGAAGCTCAAAAGCTTGTCTCTTTGACAAACAGAAGTTGGCCCAATAAAATATTACCTCACCCACTTTCTCTCTCTTAAATATACAGCCTCATCCAGCACAAGCCATCTTTAAAAGCTAAATGAAGAGACATGCAGCCACACTTTCAGAACTGGTCTCAGATTTTAGATGCCCAGCTTGAGAAGTCTTTTTCAGAGGTCCCAACAAACTGCAGCTCTCATTTAAGTCAATATAAACAACAAATTAAGGAAAATTTCTTACTTTTCTGTTGTAATGTAAACTGCTTAGCTGAAGATACTTTGGTAAAATGCATATAGCTTTCATTTTTAAAAGGTTATTTTTGATGGTCCATTCTATAATGGTGAAAGAACTTTTTCCATTTTTAAGAATCAAGTCAATTTAAGACCATGTCATGACAATTTCTTAATATAGAAATCCATGTATTTTTAAGCCAAAGTGGCTTCTTCTATTGTTGACCAATATTTGTGCAAGTCTTTGTAGAAGAGCCTTCCTGATTAAAAAAAAAAAAAAAAAAAAAACCGGGGGGGAGGTTGACAGTTCTTGTAATTATTGCTAAGTGAAGTCATTCTCAGCAAAATGACTAATTTTAACCAGTGCTCTCTTTAGTTTTATTTTTTTGCATACAGAGTGACTGCCTAACTGAGCTTCATGTATGAAGAATCCTGTCTGAACAATTTATTTCCATAGTTTCTCTTTCCACATTCATTCTCATTCACTCTTCCTTTCCCACTCTCCTCATTCTCTCTACCTACATTTAATCCAATTATTATAATTCTCTTCTTTTCTCAGTGCCTTTGCCACTCTTGTTTACTCCCACATATCCTCTCATTCACAGTTACACTTGGCATTTACTCCCTCTCACTCATTCACTCAGCTGCTTCTTTTAACTCTTCCTCTTCATTCTCTTTTCTTCTCATTCACATTCTTTCTCCCATCCATTCATGCACTTTTTCCTTGCTTCATCCCTCCTATTATATTTTTCTCTCTTGCTTTTAAAGACCCAGTGTAACTCCACAGGAAAGCCAGTGGTAAGACTCATACTTCCACGGATTCATCCCTAATATATCTTAGTTGTTTAGGTAACTGTTGGTCAACAGTAGCAACATAGCATAGTGCTGTCTGGAATAGTTTGTTGGAAACTCAGCAGAAAAGTTTGTAAACATTAGATTTGACATTCAACAAATACTTCTTGATACTCTTGATTGTTTTTGCATTCAGTGGCTTTCATGTGTTAAGCAAGATATTTATAATCTTTAACCGACTAGCAACAGTCATGGTGCTTTAAGAATAGATAACTTTCACATACAATCAATACTAAACATATTTTTCATCATTGAAACTATATAGTATTACATCCAAAAATAACAAAAGTGTATTAAGGTTTCAAAGTCAAATACTCAAAAGTTAGGAAATGTCAGAATTAGTGTTGCCTGTGCAATCTGTGAAGTAAAAAGCAAGCAGAAATATTAAATAACAAAGAAGGGGCATTGTTGTACATCAAAAAGGACCATAAAAAGGCACAAACATATTTCTTCTGTGAACTACTTCTGTCCATAGGAAAGTGTGGTAGATTGACAGCACTGGAGGCTGAAGTCTGCTATCCACAGAGCAGGTACAGCATGGAGAGCAGCAATACAAACACCTCCCTTGTGTCCTACCTCCCTAGGCTGCCTCACCCCTGTTGTATTCCTGATTGCTGGGCAGAATGGCTGCTGATGGATTTTTCAGAGAAGCATGAAAGGAAGGATAGCTTTATCCTTAAGGCATATGATTGGGACTCGAGAACTGGGTTAGATTTCCAGCTCCCTCACAGATTTTTCTGTATGTCCTTAGACAAATCCTGTGAGATCTGTGCTTCAATTCCTTTATCTGTACATTGGGATCCTTCCCTAAGTGCAGAGATGTTGTGTGGCTTATTTAAATAATGTTTTATTGAAAGGTGCTATCTAAGTTTAAATTATTATCATTAGAAGATAACAGTTTTTCCCAATCTACAGAGAGTGGGTAGAAGAGAAGAGCATGGCTAGGAGGCAGAAGAAAGCTGTGTAACCCTAGATCCACCTCTTCCCCCCCCCATGTGTGTGTTCCTGCAGCTTTAGAGAAAGCAACAGGTGACTTGTTTAAAAACAAAAAACAAAAAAACATGTTTTCTTCTTGCTTCCTTTGCAACCTCTAGCTAATACGTCTGGCCATGGGTCAGTTTACAGGTAGAAGTTACAGCTTCAACAGTCCAAACCCTTCTCTGCTGCTGCAACTCTCCACTCTCCCACCAGAAGATATGATCTGGCTTCATAGAGCCAAAAATGAATTTCTCTTCCACTTTCCCAGTGAGCACTGTGTAAGTTTCTAGTGATTGGCAGAAAGGGAAGGGGAACAAAAAACAAGATAAAGAGCAAGAAAAAAAATGAGCAAAATATGTGAAGGGCTTAGGGGAAGCAGAAAGGTAAAATGAGCCTTAAAAGGTTGTGGGGAGGAGAGAGAATAGGAGAGAAGGTGGGACAGGACATGAACCCTCAGAATAGTTATTTTCAACAAAAATAGATTAGAAACTCCCATATTATAAGCTATATTTACATATATACTAGCTTATATATATATAAGCTAGTAGAACTGTAATAAACACTTATAAATGAAAACTTCATTAAATATATTCCACAATAGTTTGTAAAATTTGTGTAATGAAAAGAAAATCATTAATTTAAAAAGTATTGTAGTGCAAGTAGAATAACTTAAACTTGTAAGTGTAAACTAATCTAAGTAAAACCTTAATTTTCCAATATATCTCATTCAAAGTGTACAATCTTGCTTGGATTGTAAATTGGTTTGGTTTTTTTTAGTAGGGACATGATTTATTTGTCCATAAAATATAATGCACATTTTACTGCTCTGTATAAATAATCTAGCTCTTTTTCAGAATGGTGGCTCTGAATTGGTTCTTTCCCATAGACCATTATAACTCCACAACCCTCTGCTCCCATAAATACTCTATAAGAAAAAACATTCTGGATCTAATTCTTAGTTTTCCTATACTTGATCACTGTGGAAGTTAATTTACATGCTTCTTGCAGACCTAAGCAGGAGATTATAGTGTTGCTTTTGAGAAGTTCTGATCTTGAGTTTTTGAGAGAACAGAGAGTGGGCAGTTGTTCCTCAGCCCCAAGGCTTCAGAGGGTTCTCTCATTTTTGACATGTATCTGAGGCAACTGGAAGGTTAGTGGGGGAAAAAGGGCTCTGTTGAATTTGTTATGCTGATGACACCCAACTCTGTCTCAATGTCTTGGTTGGAATAGTGGAATGAATAACCCAGAGTCTGTATTCATTTAGGGCTTGGATTTATTTGTTTAACTGCAGCACCTAGGAACACAGTCATAGAGCAGGGCCCCATTATGCTAGGCCCTGTGCAAAAGCTAAACAGTCTGTAGTTTATTCCAAACAAAAGGGCAGTGTTAACAGACGGGAAGTAGTCATGACAGCTGTCCTAACTTAATCACTGCACCTGAATTAGGGAGTTCAGCTGCCATTTTGTAGCATAAGTATGCAATTTAGGTGTGGCATTAGATCCTGGTCTGCTGCTGGATGCCCAGGTAGTAGCTGTGGCCAAGAATGCTTTTTTCGATGTAGGTGTCTGTATTGTTGTTCCATGCTTCTGACATAGTTAAATCAGATTGCTGTAATGCTCTCTACTTCGTGGCTACACACCGGGATCACTTGGAAACCACACTGAATGCCATGTCCTGCTTATGAGGTGGAGCTCACATGGCGAGCACACCACAATCAGTGCAATAAGGTCTGCTCTTCCTTCTATTGACCAGCTCGTGGAATTCAAGATGTTGGTATCAATTTATAAAGCCCTAAATGGCTTGATACCTGGTTATCATTGAAATCATTTCTGTTCCCATGCCATGCTTCCTCAATTGGTCTGTGGAAGTGCTTGAGCTCTTGTCAATATAAACAGGAGGGAGCTACTTGGAGGGTGCTCTCTGTGAAGGATCCTTCACTTAATAATTAGCTTTCCACCAGAACCTAGATTTGTTAACTTTCTGGGAGTACAGCAAAGCCTATTTTTTTTCTCTGTACTGTTTATGAGGAGGTGGACTGGGAATTGGAATTTATCATCATTCTTACGTTTGCTGATGATATCACAGTGGGCTAAGCAATCCTTTATATGGAGTCATCGTTTGTAGTGTATATTTGAATTTATATAATGGTCTTCCAGAGCACAGGATGGCTGTCTCTGTAAAGAGATTTTTTTTTTTTAAATCTAAAGAAATATCAAATATCTGCCAAGATTTGAGTTCTTTTTCCTGCAGCTGTAGTTGTAACACATTTCAGTTGCACAGTAAAAATACATCTGCTGTGGTGAGAAGGTCCATCTGCATTGACAAGATCAAACAGTCTTTTTTAATGGTGTGAGGGCATTACAGTGTTGCATCTGATGGGATCTTCATAAGGCTTTGTCCGCAGTGGGATCAGAATTGTGCTATCCATAAACCACGATTAAATAAAGTTGTGGGTAACAAATTTCTAGGACTATTTCCATCACCACTGTGGATAGGTTTTTGTCAGAGCATGGTTTTCAAACACAATTGTACAAGCAGCCACATGTATGAGTATTTGACCTGATTTGGCTTGTTATATGCTTATTTAAAGACACCTTGATAATTTGCAATCTTGACAGTTTGTTTGCAAAAACTTACGCTCAAAGACCAGCATACGTTTGTGTCGTTTTGTCAAGACTGATATTAAAAAGCCATTTGCTACATTAAGTGCTGTAAGTACATGATACATCTTTAAAAGGAATTAATAGAATGTTTAATTCAAAAAATACTTTATCCTATCTAATATACAGGATATAATAAAATAAGATGTTAAAATGGGCAAATATTGTATAGTGAAGAAGTTAGCACCAGTTGGTTATATTTCATCAGTAATTTGTAATGTACAATGTGGCTTCAGACAAGGGCAAAAAAAGAAGGTTTAAGGCAAAGTGTAGAAAATATACACAAAGCAATGCTGTTATTTGTTAAAGTTAAAAATGTTTTTCTTAAGAGTTCATTTTCTTGACATTTGCCCTTTGCCTTGGGCTATTGAGCTGCTCTATTGCTATTCTGCTGTACAGTATTGATTTATATTGTGAATGCTGGGCAGGTAGTATCGCAACAGAGCTGTAGGAGACTGCTTTATGGTGGAATACTAGCTGGGTGCTTTAGGAGTATCAGGACTGAATTCAGAGAAAACCATTGGGGATAGAGAACACGCTTCCTGGCTGGAATATACCAGTTGTTATGGAAGCATGCTGAGTGCCCCCTTGTCTGCCATTGACTGGGATGACATTGGTCACCATTCTTAGTGAAAAGAAGAGTGTAATAAAAACGGCCATGCAGGTTTAAGACTGTTAGTTACTGTTTGTGTAGTATCCAAAGGGGTCTAGGAATTTCAGAAGGGTATGCAGATAAGGTCTGTGTCCTGCAGCACTTAGAATGCAGTGTTCCCGTTCTGCAACAGCATCTGCTAGTAACATATCTTATGCCTATGCAGAGTCCCATATTTGAGAATATTTGGTATATTTTATATCCTATCTAAAAAATTTGCAATCCAGTTATGTATGCTCAGATTCATGGTAGTGGCAGCAATTCCCTGGCAGAAGTTGTAGCTTTTGCTAGCCTTTTGGTCCAAAATACAAACATAGTATTGATTGAGGTAAGAGGGAATGAGAACAGGGAGGGCAACAAGGATAAGAATAAAACATAATGGAAAACAGAACAAAAAGGGATATCTGAAAAGAATTCAAAAGCCATCTGAGGACAAAACAGAATGAGAAGAGAGAAGAAGGACTTAGGGGCTTTCAAAGAACAAAGGATAGAAAGGCTAGTGAGAGCATGTGTGGAAATGGGGAAAGGTTCATTGACATTTAGCATTTTTAATGGTCGAATGCAATTTATTTTACTCCTGCTCCTCACCAGTTTTTTTCATCTTATTTTTGTTTGGTCACGGTCTCAAAAACAAACTCTTTGTTTAGTTCCCATGTGTTGCATGTTTACATCAACTAGATGAAATAGTCTCTGAACATAAAGTGTTCTCTCTTAATTGCTCACTTGTCCCTTTATTTCTTCTTTCCTGCAGATTCCACAGACATTCAGACAAGCTACAAGGCAGAGTTTGGGGAGTGGCTATTCAAGACAATTATTAGATGTTGCAAAGGTAGGCTTGAACTGCATTTCCTCCTTCTGCTCTGCTCAGAGGGAAGAAATTCAAGTGCTTTGAGCATCTTCCAATTTATGCTGCATATTTTACATCCTTCCTATCATTTCCCTTTTTATGATTTCTAAGTACTATGTGATAAATGCAAGTTACATTTCTGCCTCTGGAAATGGAGAGAAAACCTCTGCTGAAATCTTGATAGTATTCCCCCTTTTTGAGATGTCTTTCTGAATTTCTAAAAATCAATGCCAACAGAGTAATGTTTTCAGAAAACTTTTAGAAATGTACTTGTAGCTTGTTGACACTCAAATTTATCTTTCAGTATTATGTCTGACAGTATGTAGAAATCTGAGTTTTCTATAGTGTGTAAAGCTTTATTATACAAAAAATATGCTTAGCTTGTGGAACATAAAGAAACTTTGAACATTTATTGGCACCTCTGGGGGAGAGTAGTATGTCAGTTTTTCATTTGTGTGAAGGTTGCTTTCTGTTACTAATGTAAATATAATGGAAATGTTTTGTTTTTAGTCTTCATCTACTAATAATGACACAGAGAAATATGTGAAACTATAGGATGGAGTAAGGCCAGAAAATTCCTCTAAATTCTCACCTCTTAATTTTTAATATGTGTCTTCTTTAAGTACTCATTTTATTTATTTAAGGTGAACTTTCAAATGCAGTTAAGTGATTTAGGAGCCTAAATCCCATTGAAGTTCAGTGGGATTTAAAAGCACCTCATTGACTTAGATTTTTTTGAAAATCTTACCCTTCAAGTTTATAAAAGTGAATGACAGAGATGGAATTGAATCAGGGACTCCTGAATTCTAATATACCAGGTCATGTTACTTCTCATATATACTATGAGATCCCATAATACAGCCTAGTAGCAATTCCCCTTACATTTAGGTAGCCTAACATTTTCCATTGAAAAGATTCTTACTACTTATTTTTTAGAAGCTTTATCTCCATTGTTTTCAGCAGGCTATGCCTTGATTGTTTTGAAGTTGGGGAGGAATCCTTTGGTTAGTGAAGTCTCTCGTTTGTACCATGAAATTTCATTCAGTTTAGCAGAAATATAAACTCTTAAGCCATCCTTTCCCTTCTCTCACTTGTATTCATCAGGAAAATGTAGATAGAATGCTAAAATAACTGAATACAAATATTTAAAAAAAAACACAAAACAAGCTCACGCTTCAGCTGCAGCATAGTACACGCTACTGTGAATGCCTGGAAGCAGCAAGGGACTGGGCCGGGCCAGACTACCTCAGACTACACTCCTTAGACCTGGCCCCAGCTTCCTATACCCCTTTCTGGGAGCATCATATGGGTCATGTAACTGCAGTGCTAGAAGTCTGTGAGGCCTGCAGGTGCAGGATTCAAAGCCTGATGATGCATGATGAGATTATTACAATTGGGGAAAAAAAGGGTAAAACAAATTTTTTATTAAACATCTAGGAAATTACATTCACTATGTTAAAAAACCATAATTTAGGTTGCCAATTCAAGCACTCGTAGGTTAGGAAATGTACACTTGGAGTTGCCCATGCAATCTTACTATGCCACCTTGTACATATGGATTACAATAGGATTTTTAATTACATGATCACATACTGTCTTGTCCACAGGAACCCTGCTTGTTCCATGCAAAGGTTGGACACACAAAGGGGCAGAATTAAGGTTTCATGGACAACTTTAAGTCTCGCATTTAGTCACTTTCAAGTGCTTGACTTTGCAATCTAAGTAACTATATTTTACTGTAGACTTTTTTATAAGAAGTAAGATTAAGTAGCATAGAATTCAGGAGATCCCAGTCCCATGTGTCATCTGTCACTGACTCTCCATGTCCTTGTGCAGGACATTTAACCTCTCTACTCAGTTTTCCTATCTGCAAAGTGGGGGTAGTAGTCTCAGTGGTGTGGTGGGTTAATGTTTTGCACAGTACTTGGAAGCACTTTTAAAGCTCTAACTGTCATAGTTATGATACTTGCCAAATTGATCACAGCCTACCAGTGTAATGCAGTGGTTTTAAGCACTTGATTGAAAGTGCAGTTGTTCTTGAAATGTGGCTTTGTAAAAATTAATTTTCTTATCTGTCAAGGGAAGGTACATACAGCTTAAAATAAACCAGATGGCATTTGGTTGACTTAGGTATAGATGTAAATTGCATTTAATATGTTTAATTTACAGTGTAATTAAACAATGACCGTTAAGACTTGTAACCTTTTTATGATTATTTTATTTCTGTTCTATCTTTGTAAAAAGAGAGAGTTCTTTTTAAATGGCATGATGGGATTGATTGTGTGTCTTTCAGTGATTTGTGTGTCAAATTTGCTCAGTTTACGAGTAAAGAAGGTGACTTTTCTATCTGCCAGCCCTGCAAACGCTACCTGTGTTCTGAATGTCAGATTGGATTCTTTCCTTCTCATGCATCACCATCAATAGTAAAAGCTGTACAGGCCAATTTAGGCCCTCATTTGCAACTATCAAAGTCCATTGTCCTGTTCTCTTCTGGTTATGCCTGTTCATACCTTGTTACTTTGAGTCAGTTTCCATGGATGTAGATGAAATTAACCCTTATTGTTTTGCACGTAAAAGAATAAAATGCAGTTCACTCTCCATTAAAACTTGTCGAAATGCAAAAGTTACACTGGTTTATGAAAAATCATTAACAACAAATGTATTAGGTTAAACTAGTGCAAACTTTTGTGTGGGTCTATTTAGTTTGGTTTATGCTTGGCGTTTATTAATTTAGCTTAGCTTGAATCAGTTGCTTACTGAACTAAACTGATATTTCAGTTTACACCTGGCTTATAAGTGTGTTCACATAGATATTTGCATGGGTTTAATGAAACCTTTCTTTAGGTAGACCTTAGTTAAACCAGGCAAGCTTTGTGTGTATGTGAGATCCTGGCAAGATCAACAGGAATGAAAAGTATTTAAAAACATATGTTTGTCTCGAAGATCAGCAGGTAGTATGCTCCATGTGCACAGGAAGCAGGTCTGTTGAATAAGAGAGTGCCATTTTTACAGTAATTTTTCAGAGTAGATATTTACTTGAAGCATTTAGAGATTTTTCTGTAACTCTTAGACACGCCGTTTCTGCTCTAAGGTATTTTGACACATAACTATTAAGGGCCTATTACATTCTCATGCCAGCTTTAGGAGCAAGATACTGTTCTTGAAGCATAATCTCCATTCATCTGTGTGATAACACTATGCTACTAGATTTCAATTCTACTCCAATTGTCACTTTAAGTCAGAATTGAAATTTTGTTTATCATTGTTTATATCCATGATTCTTGAAGTCACTGTATAATTGATATTTATTTTTCACACAGGATCTCCAGAGGTGGCCACTGATAGATAAGAGAACATGTTGGCATGGTCATGCAGGTGGAGGACTCCACACAGATCCAAAGCAAGGGGTAAAAGCTTGATTATAAACTCAAACTCTGTTCAAGATTCTGTATAAATCAAAAGCATATTCAGCCTTTTTTAACATTTAACAATTGAAAACATCAAATGTTTCCCACAGATGGTTACTTATTTCAGTTTTTAGACTGTAGTCTAATAAATACTGTTAGTTGTGAACCTTGGACTAGTAGATCTTAAATTACTTAGCACTGGTAATAATTTTATCTGCTTATTTTCCCACAAATTCTCTGACTTTCTACAAATAATCAGTCACCAAAATGTCGCAGATGTTGACTTGAAATTAGCTTCAGGTATTTTAGAATTTTCATGACAGATATGTTCTATTATACTTTAATATGTTCTCTTATTCCTGCCTGTCAGTGGCATTTCTAGGACTTGACATTTGGTGTGGAAGAAATTTGCTTGTGGGTACAAGTCAGTGCATTACTCCACCTGCACTCACTGCAAGAATAAAAAAAATCAAAAAACTTATTAGTTTATAAATTCATTATGTGTTGGACAGGCAACCTTAATTCTGACACTTTCTAACTTTTGACATAGCAACTTTAATATTCATTTAGCATTGGTTCTTTGTGTATACTTTATTTGTTTGCTTTTTGACTCAAACTGCTTCTTCCTATATGCAGCAATGGTGCAGAAACAGTAAGAATTGTTACTGACAGATGAGACAGGTTCCTGCTCTTAGTTCCAGGGCCTGTCCCCGCTCCATCCTGAAGCAGCCATTTTAGGGGGAGTTTGTCTTCATCCCTTCAGCTGGAGCAGGCCCAGTTACTGTAAAGGGATGGCTAATGCCCAGTCTGATTAGCACTAAGAGGTTGTGAGGGGCTCAAGCGTGCTGTGCCAGAATTAATTCTTAAGAGATGGTAATTGTTAAAATATAAGAAGTCTCTGTCGAGCATGTGCAAACTGATCTTATTTTGTTTTCAGAGGTTTATAACTTCACCAAATTTGGGCAGATTTTCCCAGTGACAAGCAAAGAGCACATCTGACACAAAGGCATTCTGGCCACAAGTCCCAACTCCAAAGCATGGGGATACTAGAGCTGTTCAAAGAATAGGGTACCAGAATTTTAACATGGATAAAACAGCATATTTTTCCTAGCTTGGTTGTTGGTAACTGATGAAGAGCTTTGACTGAAATTTCTCCTAAAAGTCAGCCAGATGCAGACACCAGTAAAAACAGGATTTTTGGGAAATGTCAGGCAATCTTAAGAGGTGGCACTCTCAGCCCTTCCTATAACTATAAGCATGTTGACATGTCTGTGATAGGCATCTAAATGTTCTTTTACACAGCTTCAAGACAAAATATGCTTTAAAAACTTGCTTCATTGTCTTCCGATCTTCTTTCCCTGGTTAAATGCATTATGGCTAATGTTTCAATTGGCGAGGGAGAATTCTAACTGTTGACAAAGGATTGTTGACCACTTCCTTGCTGCTCTAGTGAATGTGTTCCTGTTGATGCTACTGCTGTGATTTTTATTTTCCTACATGTATTAGTCAATTGAAAATTCCTGTGGTTGTCAAAGCTTTAATATTGTTTTTCTAAGTTTCCATGGAAAAAGTACGTTTCCATGTTTAGAAAGATTCTGTCCCAATACGTCCATTAGAAATGTATTTCACACACTCTCGGTCTCAATTGACTGGTCTTCAAATGCACCAGTAGTAGAAGCTTATCTTTCATTAAAGTACAATAGTAGGCTTTTTTCTTGAAATCCAAGCCTTTTTCAAATAACACGTGAAAATATAAAAGGCAATTTTCAGTGCAAACAATTTAACCCTTAGGGTACTGACACTTTGGAGATTTCCTTTCATGTGATTATTTTATGAAGACGTACAGGTCTGCACTATCCAGAAACTTCCAATCATGCTGCTTCAGTCTGAAAGGGGAAATGCAAGAAATTCTTACCTGGACAATAGATATATAGAGAGAATAGATTCTTCATTCAATTTCGTAGGAATGCATAAACTTGAATGAATGCTGTCAAATTCTGATGTTGTGTTTATTGACCTATCATAGTAATTTAAATATTCAAAGAAGCTTCTTCTGTCTGTTTACAGAGGAATAATTATAAGTTACCTGTCAGCTAGTCCCCTGACTTCTAAATTCCAATGAATATAGATTTGATGCAAACACACCAGGAAATTGTCAATTGTGGGCATCTCTTTAGTTATTGACTGTTGAAGGTTGATCAGGAAAAAGCAACAAAAATTATCAGCAAGCTGGATGGATGACTTAAGAGTAAAGGAAAAGAATAGGAAACTGTGCAGGAATCAAGAAGGGGTGTTGGGCAAGGTGGCAGCATGAGACCTTTGTACTTCTGGTAGTGGGAGCAACTGGGGCCAGTTTGTCCGTTGGCACATATTGGGGCTAATTAGGGCTCACAGCTGCTATCATTTCTGCCGGCTAATAATGACTCATAAGAGGTTTACACAGCTGGGGATTATATTCAACACAAACACCTGCCTTGGCAAGCCAACTTACTGTCATTTAAGGATCTATCCTGCTAGGAAAAACTGTAGTTGGCTGTGTATGCCATGTTTGTGACCCCTTTGAACCACCAGAGTGAGTATTGAGATCTGGCTGCCTTTTTTTCCACTGTAAGTTCTAGTCAATGGAGATTTCGTTTAACTTTGATGCATTATGTTTCGTAACAAGAAGCTGTTCTAGTAGCTTTCCTAAAGTTTGTGTTCTAGTCTCTGTACAAAACCAGGGTGATGGAAGGTGATCCTTTCAGTCTGTATGGGGGCTAAGATTGTTCCTTATCCTCTGAAGTTACTATAAAAGTGCTTTATAAAAATTAGCTCAGAATGGAAGAAAAGTAAATATTAACCCCATTTTACAGGTGTTTAAACAGATTCATAGAGCAGTTCAAGTAACACTACTACCTTTTAGAAATTATTTTTAATTGCTAGTGAAACAAGTAACACCTAAGATGACTGAAAGAGATTAGAGAAAAATAATTCTTCATTTTTACCTTAATTTGTAATGAGTTTGTGTATGGTCACTTTTATTGTTTTTTCCTTATTAGTCAGTCAATTTCCATTTTATTTGAGTCTTCTGCAAAGCAATAAAAATAAACTTTCCTTTTTAATGAAAGGATATGTGGTTATACAGTATAACCAACAAAATTGGCAATGGGGGACTCAAGGCCTGTATAGTACTGAACTTGAAACTACTTCTAACTCATTTTAAAAATTGACTGTTTTTCAAATTGATGTTGACTTTTTGAGAGCTTAATCTAAGGTTGTATGCAAATCTGTGGCTTCTGATTGTTGCCCTTGTGATTTAAAGAGTCTTATTTCATAGTCTTTCTCATAGAATGTTCCAAATCCATGACGAAGCCCTAACAATTTGCCTGCCTCCCTCCCCAACCACCCTCCCAATAATGCAGTCCTTATGAAGGTAATTCTCCCATTGATGCCAAAAGACTTCCTTTGAGCATTGCCCATTCCATTCTTTTGGGAGGAGAACTTGCTGTTGTTTCCAGTGTTCTTCAAGTCTGTGTTGTGTCTCTGTGACAGGGTAGACTTCAATCACTAGACCATTGAGCCAGTGCTGGTAGTACAACATATTTTGGTACATAACCTGCCAGGGTGCCCAGCAAAGAGAAGGCACATACGCAAGCCCTCTTTCTCCCCCCCCCCCTTTTCAGGTCATCTTTAGAAGACTTTTTTTATTTAGGAAAAATATCCTAACTTGCAACTTGTATATCTTCTGCGCTCAGACTCTCATGTTTCTGTACATCTATAATTGTATCTGTGTTCACTTTATTTTGAACTTTGTTGTATACATATTTTGTGCATCCTTTTGTATTTTTTTCTTGACACTTTGTGAGGCCTCTGCAAGACACTTGCCACCTTCTCACTCTTTTCTGAATAGATTGTTTTGGTTTTGTAATCATTCAAAGCCCTCAAAGAGCCAATTGAATTCCTTGTTTGTGGCCTTAATATTTCCTTCTCATTTTTCTCTCTAATCCCTTTCCTGTACTAAGTCTGGCTAGTCAATAGCAATATATAATTAGTACCATTCCAGTCACTCTAGTAGGTTTCATATTAATATGGCACCAGTGTGTTCCTTCCAACCCATTAATGGTGCTCAAAAAAAATCTGTTTGAAATACAAGCCTATTTATACATATCCTTGGCTACAAAGGGTAGGATTCATGCTTATGCTGCTGCAAATACATCCTGTTCTGTGTAGCTATGGATAAGCAGAAGTATGTTGTTTGTATCCTCTACTGATTTATGAATTGTCAATATATCTACTTTCTAAAGGCGGTAAGAAGGGTACTTGTATTGCTCAAATACTGTCAGTGTTTGCCAGTGTATCTAATTAACTATTATATTCTTGTTGCTACTGAAGATGAGACTCAAAACATAAATGAAACTGGATTTTTCTGTTAAATTATAGGCTTAAGTTTGATATTGGTTTCCCCAGGTTGCTTCAGCAGCTTTTCTCTCCACACGTGCACGCATGCTTTTCCCTTTTAATTCGAACTTGGCTTTCACAGTGAATTTTAATCTAATTTACCACTTTCTCCTCAAATTGATGGAAGGGGAAATGCATAAAGTATGCTCTTGTGTGGGAAACAGAATTATATTGTAAAATCCATCTATTTTCATGGACTTCCAAATTAATCCAGAAAAGGGCAAACCAACTTTTTCCAGCAAACGTAACCTGAAATTGAAAGATTAATACACACAAGGATGAGGATAATTTAGTGTACTTGTTAGTTGCTGGCTTGCCTTCAGCTTTAGATAACCTTTCTGTCTTTCAAGATTACCTTGTGGTGTCCAGCGCTGAAGTAGTTGTTGGTTGTCCAGTTTAGAGCTGTGTGCTATATTAGACTCTGAATTGAGGCGCACGTTTTTGTAAGACTTTGTACAGCAGGTAGACTACTTTGGAATTCAAGAAAAAAGCTCTCAACTTTAGCTAAGCTATCTTACTATAAAAAAATCTTGGCTATTTTCAGGAAGATTTGTTCTGTTGTTTGAATATTGGATTTGTCCTTGGTTCAGGGTGGGACTAGGAGGATACAAAATAAAAAATGACCAGCAAATTTATATTACTATTTAAACTAAACTGTATAGGTACATGGCCTCATAATGCATGATTATTACCCAACTTCAGACCCCATTCTGTTAAATGTAATGGTGACATTTTATGCACAATTAAGCCTGTTAGAATAGTTATTTTTCCTCTTAGCCATAACTTAGCCATGCACCCGTTGAAAGAATCCCAATGTACACTGCAAATATCCTAAAAGAAAGGAAACATTTTCTTAGGTAAGCAGAGCAAGGGCCCTTCTCACTATTCTGTAAAGAGGGATAAGTGACATGAAGTTTGTTAAATGCTTACGTAGTAGGAGCATTTCACTTTATGGTTATGCACCTAAATTACATAAGTTTAGCATTATTTGAGTATAACTTGTGACTTTAAAATTTTTGAACCTCCAGCAAAAATATTTAATTTCAGATGATTTGGGTTCCTATGTGCTCAGAAACTGACTCTTAGGCTAGGTCTACACTGACAGCAGCAAATTTGCTGCTGTCACATCGATTGCTCTGGATCGACTGAGCAGTCTGTATAGACGCGCTCAGTCGATCCAGGAAGCAACGCAGGAAAACCACCCCCATAAGTGGAGTAGCGCTGCGTGGAAGGGAGCGCTGTTCCCTTCAACACAGCGCAGCATGGACGCTGCGCGGAGGAGACGCTGCAAAGTCGATGGGAGATACGCAAGTGGATTTACGTCACTTGCGTATCTCCTGTCAACTTCTGCCGAATCATCAAGGTAAGTGTAGACCGGGCCTTAGAAATCTGCATTTATTTTTATATATTTAATGATGCTCTTAACCCTCCTGTTTCTTAATCCATGCAAACTTCTCTCTTGCCTTAATCCCTTTGGTCTCATTCCACTCCTGATTTTGTTTTCTCTTGCCTGCTGTCCCAGATTCTTGGAACAGCCTTCCAGGCAATATGTGCCAAGCCCCCACTTTTCATTCAAAAGTCTTTGAAGATCCACTTGTTCCATGAAGCATTTCAGCAATGATTAACTGTCACTCTTTTTTGTATAGTACCTGTTTATGTAGTTAAGCTTTAAGCTGTTTAGAACATGTGCAAATTCAACACAATTCATTTATTATACCAGCCCCTTATAAATTTCTGGTGCTCTATAAATTAGCACATAAATAAATACTTAATACTGTCACACCCCCAAATATTTTTAAGTGAAAATTTGTTTTGTTTTTTCCCATTATCAAATAAAATTAAAACCAACAATACAAATGTACAAATAAAATGATAGGGAACATACAGTTACACACTTGACGTTTGTCTCTAAATACAAGTATTGCATTCTCTTAAATTTATCAAAGCTATATAATAATTACATAAGACCAGAATTACAAAAATAGGTCCATATGAATTGCCATGTTCTGTCAGAAACATTGTTTGCCTAAACCTTTATCCTCCGACAATGGCTACTACCAGATACTTCAAAGGCAGTAAACATATGGTATAGTCTACAGGTTTTATCCTAATCCTTAATATTAAGATTGTTTTAAAACCTTAAATGGGAGAGTTTAGATCCCTTCCACAGGTTTAATTTTAGCATTAACTGTAATGCTGGTTATTCTTGTTATCTATATATGAGTCCCTCTTTGAATCTTGCTAATGTCTTGGCCTCAACAACAAATGTGGCAATGAGTTCCATGGTCTAGTCAGACACTGAATGAAGAAGTGTTTCCTTTTGTCTGTTTTGATTTGCCACCTTTCAGTTTCATTGAATGTCCCCTTGTTAAGTTGTTAGTCAGAGAACAGAAGCTTCTGATGGGGAGAGCTACAAAAACAATAAGATGCATTTTAACTCATTTGACACACTTATACCACATCATTTGCTAAGACAATTCTTGTTTCCTCTAGAAACATCAAAATGTTTTCCTAAATGGCATTATATTCTGGTGTCATTCTGCAGTTTATAAATCTCAAATATTTATAAGAGTACAGAAACTATTTTCTTTTTGTATCATATATACAGTATTTTTAGGTTCAAATACAATTCTGCCATGCTTTTAAAATGTTGGGGTTTTTTAACACTGGTGTAAAAATGCATGCTGTATGGATGGAGGATTTATGACTGGAAGAGAATACTTTTTGGGTTAAGATTGGGATATTAAACCATTTTAGGTGAAATAACTGGCTTGGGAATTTATAGATTGTAGCTCTTTCTCCCAGTGCTATGTCTGCTATCAAGATTTTAAAAGAAAAATATTTAATTTCCTAATGTGTTGAAACTTCTGAATAGTTTTTTCAGGTGTTTTGAATAAATTCGCCTTGGTTAGTGAATATAACTTTTGTCCTGGATTTATATTTTGTTTCTTACATTCTGATGTTTATTATATAGTGCATTTCAAAATGCATTTCTGTATCTTGTAATAAAGTTAATGTATGTGTTTTTTTCCTCACTAGCTGAAAGAGATAGACGCTGGGAAGATTATCAGGGCAATGTTATCTTATGTATGGCCCAAAGACAGACCAGACCTACGAGCCAGAGTTGCTATCTCTCTAGGATTTTTGGCAGGTGCAAAGGTAAGAAATGTTACTTTACTGAATTGTGATAGCTGTTGGTGTAGTTCAGTGCAGTCAAGAAGCATTAATGTTACTGTTACTAATGGAAGTAGACCTACAATTTAGTATTTCTCATAAAGCTTGTAGATATACATAACATTTTAGAGACCTAAGAAGACTCTTTCTGTATGCTAAGGTGTTTACAACACACAGAAAACTTTGTGTATTAGGGTTGGCATGGGCATCAGGGGTTGGCTGGAGGAACTAGTTGAGTTCAAACACATGATTTGGATTGATCAGGTTAATTGATTCCAGGATTTTCTCACTGCTTACTCAGTGAAATTAGGATAGAAGGTTTGTAAATTAAGGAAGGGAAGATGAGGAAGAAATCATGCATAGTGAAAGGAGTGAAGGAAGACAGGGGAAGAAGAGAGAGGCAAGGAATTGAAGCTGCAAGGAAGAGAACTAAGGTGTGTTAATGAGTGTTGGTTTGAAGCAGATGGGTCGTGGTGGGAGCATACTCCCTTTGAGGGGGTGTGAGCTGGTCTAGAGCTTGAGGGTCACAAAATATAGAATTATATATGGGAATTCAGTAATTTTGAAATGGCTTCCTCCAGGACATGGAAATACCCCTGAATCCTTGCAAGTTTGCTGCAGGGCTAATGACATGGAAGTGCAGATGGTAGGAGGATGACAACAGTAGTAGTGTCATATCTGAAAGCTACAATGAAGAGTTAGTTGCAGGCAATGATTGCGTGGTTCGATATCTGATAGGTGGGACATTTTATTCACCACCACTAGAAAGTTATTGGCTTAGCTCAGCCCAGCAGTTGAGAGAAGAGGTGGCATCCTGGTGTCCTAAGGCAGCTCCTGCTAAACTGGTAGGAAGGACATTTGCAGACCCAGTTCTTTCTGTTGTCTGGTTGTGGGCGTAAGTGGATTAGGAGGGCTGTCTGGGTGTTACGACTTTGCTGCAGCCTGCAGAAGGCTGATACTGTTGAATTTGCTTCACTTTGTACTAGACTATGTGTATTGCTTTATTCTTTCTGATCATACTACATTCCCTTATAAAAATTAGCTTAAAAATAAAAGAAAAAACATTCAGATCTATTACAAGGCAAAAGTAATGATTTCACTTTTATTTTACTTCTGTTTTTTGAGAGAATTATTTGTGTCCTAGACCACAGTAAATTTTGTGTTTACCCACTTTTAGGCTCTTTGACAGTAGCACCCTCACAATAAATATCCACAGATTGTTGGAGGGTACAGTCCTAAGTTTGCAGTAGTTTTGTAGGAATAAGACAGGAACACATGCTAATTCTCTCCATATACAAATTCTCTTGCCATAGAAAAATATAAATCTCCTGTGACTGCTAAGTGTTGGAGAGCAAATTCTAATCTTTACAGTGAAACTAGTGGCTCTAACTAGCTACCTACTGACTGTGGGGAATTTTTTACCATACATAAGGCTAAAATTAGGCTGCAGCTGGGATAAGCTACGTTCTAGTAAATGGAGGTAAAGAAATAAAAGGTTTAGCTGTGAAGAAAGTCTCTGTTTTAAGGCATCTACATGGAAAATTGACCAGAATAAGCTATTCTGCAATAGCTGTTCCAGAATAAGTGTTCATGTGGGGAGTTATTCTGATCAGTTTCCCCAATCTAGACAAGCTCTTACTGAGAAATGAGCTTCAGTGCGAAAACTAGTTGCACCAAGTATTATCAGTATTCAGCAATGTTGCCATGGTATGGAAGGAGGGAGGCAGAAACAAACTTGAGGCGTAGAAGTGATAACAGCAGAATACTTGAAGAGAAATATGTTTGTTTAATTGAGCTGGCATGGAGAGTCAGTGTCTTGACCCGCACTTCTCTGTTTTACCCTTGATCGCTCTCTGGTGGCAGCGTAATGCTTTTACAATAGATATTCTGTTTCCCAGTTGTGCAGAAAATTGCTGATAACCCAGTTGATGGTGCAGAGTATGGCATACATGTACAGTTAGATTCTTCTTCCCCTCTCCCCCCATGCCTTTTTTTTTTAAATGCCAGAGCGTAACATAGAGCAGCATTTGAAACCGTGCTTAAATTGTGCTCTCAACCTGCTCAAAGTACAGATACTAGTAACACGTAGCATGTGTGACAGGGTCAAGTCAGACGGCTATGCAAGGGTGCTTCTATTTGGAATCCGGGGGTAGGTGGGTGGGCGCAAGCCCACCCACCGCTCAAGGCTCCCCCCCCAGCCTAGGGGCGGAGCCACTGGACCCGGGTCCAACTAATTACGTGGGACAACAAATGAAAAAACAGGAAAGTGCGTGAGGGTTACAGGTTTAAAAGGAGAGAGCCAGAAGGGGACACCGAGCAGAGAACCCCAGACTGCGCCCACTGCTCCTCGAAGCTGTCCAAGGAGCCAGCGGACACAGCCCAGAGGAACTCTGCCCGGAGACGTGAGTTGATCAGGGAACGGAAGTAGGCCCCACAGTCGCAGGGAGCCCCCCCTTCCAACCTCCTCTCCCTGGTCTTGTAGATGGTTAGTTTGGCCAGGGCTAGGAGGAGGTTGACGAGGAGGTCCCGCGACTTCGTGGGGCCACGGATAGGGTGTGCGTGGATGAACAGGTGCGGGGAAAAGTGCAGCCAGAACCTCAGCAGGAGGTTCTGGAGGAGCCGGAAGAGGGGCTGCAACCTGGCGCACTCCAGGTACACGTGCGCCAGGGTCTCCCTCACGCCGCAGAAGAGGCAGGTGTCAGGATGGGAGGCGAACCGCGCCAAGTACACGCCCGTGCTCACGGCTCCATGAAGGAGCCGCCAACTGATGTCCCCGGCGGGCCGCGGGGTCAAGGTGGAATACAGGCTGGCCCACCGGGGATCCTCGCCCTCCAAGGGTGGTAGGAGGTCCCGCCACTTGGTGTCTGGGCGGGACGCGAGGGCGAGGAAGTGGAGGGTGTGGAGCACGAGCGTGTACAGGTGTTCCCTAGGCGCGGTCTGGAAAGGGGCCGGCTGCAGGTCAAGCAGCCGGCTTGGGGCATGAGGATGGGGGGGGCCGAGGGGGTTCGCGGGGCCGAGGCCCGATGGTAAGCACCGGAGGGCTCGGGCTGAGGGGAGGGCGGGGAGCACCCTCCTGCAGGACCCGCTCGAGGTACGTCAAAGCCGTGGGGGGCAAGGCTGCCTTCACCTCCTGGAGTATGCGTCGGGGGGTTCGAGGGGTGGAGAGCCCCATACGCCGAGCCAGCGCATGGGGGTCCACCCAGGCCCCCCGGGCGTAGTCCAGGAGGTCTCCGACCCTGGTGACTCCTGCCAGGACCAACCGCCGTTGCACCGAGGGGGCCTCCGCCACCTGCACACGCAGCTGGGGGTTGTGTAGCAGGGGCTCCGCGAGGAGGTCCTCCCCCTCGGTGACCGCAAGGGGCCTGGAGGCCGAGAGGAGCCTCCAGGTCCGGAGGAGGTCCTGGTAGAAGACCGGCAGCTCGGAGAGGTCTCGCGGAAGACCTCTCGGGTGGAGAAAAAAGAGCTGCCGGTCGTATCGGAGCCCTCGGAAGCGGCGGAGGAAGACGCGCGCCAAGTGGCTCCACGCCGGACTACCTGCACCATAGAGGAGTCTCTGCAGGGCCTGGAGGCGGAAGGTGTGGACCTGGCTGCGGATGCAGCACAGGCCCTGCCCGCCCTCCTCCAGGGGGAGACTCAGAATCCCTGCAGAGACCCAGTGCAGTCCTGGCCAAAAGAACTCCAGAACTTTCTTCTGGAGGTAGGCCAGGAAACTCGGGGTCGGGACCAGAGTGTTGAGCCGGTGCCAGAGCATGGACAGGACGAGCTGGTTGATCACCAGTGCCCTCCCCCGGAGGGAGAGGCACCGGAGCAGTCCTGTCCATCTCCGCAGCCGC
>ML675622.1:18361602-18436984 GCA_007922155.1 Mesoclemmys tuberculata
AATAGCATCCCGGTCCTTCTCCGTGTTAGCAATACCCCCCAGCTTCAGCTTTGAAGCGCGGGTGGGAGGGAGCTCGCCTGCCACCCGGCCCCTACCGTCAGGGCAGAGCTCTTGGCCCAGTTGACCCAGGCGGAGGAGGCTGCCGAGTAGACGGCCAGGCAGTCCTCCAGCCGCGCCAGGTCGCCCGGGTCCTGGACCACGAGGAGCACGTCATCGGCGTACGCCGACAGCACCAGCCTCAGCTCTGGCTCACGGAGCACCAAGCCCGTCAACCTCCGGCGGAGGAGACGGAGAAAGGGCTCAATGGCCAGAGCGTACAGCTGGCCGGACAGCGGACAGCCTTGGCGTACTCCGCGCCCGAAGCTGACCGGTTCGGTCAGGGTCCAGTTGAGCTTGACCAAGCACTCTGCGGAGGCGTACAGCACCCGGAGAAATCCCACAAAACGGGGTCCGAAGCCGAACGCCTGCAGGGTGCCCAGGAGATACCCGTGGTCCATCCGGTCGAACGCCTTCTCCTGATCCAGGGACAGGAGGGCGAACGACAGACCATCCCTACACGCAAGTTCTAAAAGGTCCCGGACCAGATACAGATTGTTAAAGATGGTGCGGCCCGGGACAGTGTAGGTCTGGTCGGGGTGGACCACGTCCTGCAGCACGGACTTCAGCCGCAGCGAGACGGCCCTAGCCACTATTTTGTAGTCCGTGCCGAGGAGCGAGAGGGGACGCCAGTTCCGGAGGTCGCGGAGGTCCCCCTTCTTCGGCAGGAGGGCGAGCACTGCCCGCCTGCACGACAGGGGGAGCACTCCGCTAACCTCGGACTCGGCCCAGACGGTGACGAGGTCCGGGCCGAGGACGTCCCAAAACACGCGGTAGAACTCCGTAGTCAGCCCGTCCATGCCCGGGGACTTATTGGTGGGCATGAGGCGGAGGGCTTCCGAGAACTCGGCCAGAGTGAGAGGTTTCTCCAGCCGGTCCCGGTCGCCCGTGCTGACCGCGGGAAGTTCGTTCCAGAGCACCCTGCAGGCGGCGACATCGGTTGGCTCCGGGGAGAAAAGGTCTGCGTAGAAGGCCCTGGCCCTTCCACGCATCTCCTCCGGGTCCGTGAGGGGGGTGCCGTCAGCAGCCAGGAGGCAGATGACATGCTTCCGGGCCCCCCTCTTTTTCTCCAGGGCGTAGAAGAAGCGGGAGCCGCGATCCATCTCCTGAAGGAGACGGATGCGGGACCGGACAAAGGCACCTCGGGCTCGAAGGTCCTCGAGGGCTCTAAGCTCCTCCCGCTTCTCCCGGCACGCTCCGCAGAGGGACGGATCATCGGGGCTGGCGGCCAGTCGCCTCTCCAGCTCCAAGACCTCCCGCTCCAACTGCTCTATCCCCACATCCCGCCGCCGGCTGGCCCCCCGAGTGTAGTCACGGCAGAAGAGCCGGGCGCGCACCTTCCCCACGTCCCACCATCGCCGCGCCGAGGGAAAGGCGCCCCTCTGCCCCCGCCAGGCCAGCCAGAACTCCCGGAAGGACGCCACGAAGCCCACGTCCCCCAGCAGGCTGTTGTTAAAATGCCAGTAGGCCGGCCCCGGCCTCTCCGCAGTGAGAGAGGCCGTCACGGTCACCATGTGGTGATCCGAGAACGGGGCCGGCCGGACGCTGGAGGAGTGGGCCCGGGCAAGGTGGTGCCTAGAGATGTAAATATGGTCCAACCGGGAGTGGCGCGATCGGTCTTCCCCCACCTGGACAAAGGTGAAGGTGACGTTGTCGTCCGGGTGGTGGTCGCGCCAGACATCCACCAGGGAGTGATGGTCAATTATCTCCCTGAGGACGTCCCTGGCGGCCGGGCACGGCTCGGTCCCCGTGCGGTCCCGCTCTTCGAGGGTGGTGTTAAAATCCCCGCCCAGGACCAGGCATTCTTGCGGATCCAGTGTGCCAAGGAAGGCAGCCGCCTGCTGGAAGAACCGCACCCGCTCCGGGCCCGCGGTTGGGGCGTAGACGTTGACGAGGTTCAACGCCAGCCCCTCCACGCGGACCCAGAGGTGCAGCAGGCGGCCTGGCACGACCTCGGCAATCCCCAGCACCTCGGGCTGCAGGTCAGGGGAGAACAGGGTGGCCACTCCGCCCGCGCGGGCGGAGAGATGACTAAGGTGCACCCCGTCTCTCCACTCCAGCCGCCAGCTGGCCTCGGCGGCCGGGTCCGTGTGGGTCTCCTGCAGGAACGCTACAGAGTACCCCCCCTCCCGAAGGAAGGAGAGCACCTGGTTCCTGCGGAGACCCGTCCTGCAGCCCCTCGTGTTTAATGTGCAGATGTTGAAAGGCATTACGAGGAGGGCTGGGGTGGATCCTGGTGGGCAGGAGCGCCAGCGGTCCTCGTCGGGCTCCGCAGCAGCCCGTGACCGGTACCATAGATTTTAAGGGCATCACGGAAGCTGCGGGCCCGTTGGTAGGCCGCTGCGTCCTGCCGCCCGGTCCCTTTCCCCTCCTTCATAATGGCCCTCACGGCCCGGAGGACGCGGTGGAAGTCCCCCCAGCGCTGCAGAGCGAGCTGCACCCGGTTCCGGGCACCACGCGTGTCCCGGAGAAAGGTGCGCAGCTCCTCACGCAGCGCCACGGAGGGGTCGTCCTCCGGCTCGGCCCCCGCAGCGGCCCCCTGGTCCATTGGGGCGGGGGCTGGGGGGGATGGCAGCGGCAGAGGGAAGACAGCAGCCCCGAGTGGGCTGGGAGTGCTGAAATCAAAAGCCGCCTCCTGGGAGCTCTTTAGGGGGAAAGAGACAACCCCAGGGGCGGCAGATGTATAGGCAGAGGGGTGGGGGGGAGAAGGTACAGGGACGGGAGGGGTGAGGACAGGGGAGAGGTTGAGAGTGGGGAAGGGATCAGGAGTTGGGGTAAGGGAGGGGTCGGGGGGGGGGAGCAGGAAGGGGGTTAGGGTCAGACTTGGGGGTGGGGTCTTCAACCAAGACGGCCGGGTTGGTGGGGTGTGCGGCTTCTTGGCTGGGGCCGGGAGCTGAGGGGGTGGGTGTGGGTTGAGTGTTGTCTGGGGGGCCTAACTCTAGGGTCACAGCACCCCCCGTTTTAGTGCCCCATGAGGGGACAGCTAAGCAGATTTCAGGGGGGAGGGAGATCAGCTGGCCCAGAACCAGGGGCGGGGCATCTGGTGGCCCGGGGCTCGGCGTTTTGGCCCCCGCCGGCTCCTTGGGGGCTGCGGTGATGGGCCCCACCTCCCCAGCGTGGAGGGTAGAGGGACAGAGGGGGGCCTCGGTGGTGGGGGCAGGGGAGGCAACTGAGGATGGGAAGGAGCAGTTCGGGGACGTCCTGCCCTAGGCCCCCCATACAGGGGGCGGGGTCCTCCTCTCCCGGGCAGGCCGGGGTCAACCCCAGGGAGTCTATCTTCTCCATTAAGGAGGAGTAGAAGGCCCCCCCTGCCACCCCGAGGGCCTCTCCGGCACCAACGGGGGGTTTAGGTGGCATTGCGGCTGGGGGGGCTCCGGGCGAGGACTCTTCCAGTGGGGACTCCAGAGGGGCGATGGTATTGCCCTTGTCCGCCACCACGACTTCCTCGGTCGGGGCCACCCGCTGGGCTCCGGCAGGGGGCGCGGCGGCAGGCCTGGCCTCAGGAGCCCCCCTCCGCTTGGCCTTGCGGGGGCTCTCGCTCCCCTCGGCCATTGGCGGGAGGGGGGGCTGGGCTCCGGCCTTGCGCTTCCGGCGCCGACCCTGCACGAGCACCCAACCCTCCAAGGTGGAGGGTCGGGCAGCGGGGGCAGAGGCGGGGGGCAAGAGGCCAGGAGTCAGGGTGTGGGGAAGTGGAGGTGGGGCAGCAAGGGAAGGAGACGCCTCCCCCCGGGGCATGCCCCCTCCGGTGCCCGACCCTGCCGGCCCTGGCTCCCACCCCTCCACAGGCCCCGCTGGACTGCTCCGGGCGTCAGCGGGGCCCGTCAGCTCGCCCGGGCGAGCCGGGGGGGGCGCCCCCGGAGCCCGGGCGCAGGTGACAACTGCCGGCAGAGGGGGGGCGGCCACAGGGACCGGCCGGCTGCTGGGGGCGCCGCCGATGGTCTGGCTGGCGCCCTCCTGGGTCCCGGGCCTCCCTCCTTGCCGGGCCAGGGGGCAGTCCCTCCGAACGTGCCCCGCCGCCCGGCAGAGGTAGAACCGGGCCTCCCCCGAGGTGTAATGGACCCGGTACTGGGCCCCTTGATGGGGCACCAGAAATGACCCCTCGAGCGCCTCTCCGCCACGCGCCACCGCCGGCAGCAGCTGGAGCTGTACCTGCCGGCGGAACGAGAGGACGTGGCGGAGGGCGGGGTCCTTGCAGCCGAGGGGAAGCGGGCTGATGGTGGAGAGGGGCTTCCCCAGGGAGGCAAGGGAAGGCAGAAGGGCGGCATTGGGGAGGAAGGGCGGAACGGAGGACAGGACCACCCGTACGCCCAGGTCCTCCAGGGGCTCCACAGGGATGTGGAAACCCCCCACCGCCAGGCCCATCTCCACCGCCTCCTGGGCGGCGGCCTCCGAGGCAAGGAAGAAGACCACCTTGCCATACATACGGGAGGCCGCCACCACGGCCGGGGACCCCACCACCCGCGCCATCGCCCGCACATAGGTCTCCACGTGGGGCGAGGCAGGCACCAGGAGGCACCGGACCCCATGCCTCCTGGTAAGGGTGGAGAAGGGGCCCCGGCCACCTGAGATGGTGCTGGAGGCGGTGGTCGGGGCGGGTGTCTTAGCGGCGGCCGGCGGGGGGCCCGCGGCCACCTGGGCGTACGCCCTGGGGGTGCCGCCACCCCCAGAGCTGGTGGAAGGGATAGCGGGAGAGGGTAGGGGGAGAGTAGGAGAGGCCCCAGCCACAGGAGATGGTGTCTTTTTGGCGGGGCCTTTGCCCTTCTTTTTGCCCCCCTGATTTTTCCTCCCGACCGGGGGAGCGGCCCCCCCCAGATTAGGGGGGGCAGGAGCCGTGGTGGCAGCAGAGTCCCTGGCGTCCCCGCTAGAGTCGTCCTCCGCCCGCTCCTGGGGCGTGACTCCCGGCGGCTCAGCGGGGGCAGCAGGACCGGTTGTCGAGGGCAGGGACGGGGCTTCAGGGTGGGAGGGAGGGGCGGGAGTGTCTATGGGGGGGGTCCCGGCCCCAGGCTCACCCGCCATCTTGGGAAGGGGTGGGAACAGTTCGTTGGGGGGGGGTAAAGGAAAGGGAGGGGGAAAGAAGGGGGGAGGGGAGTGGAAAAGGGAGGGGAAGGGATAGGGTAAGAAGGGGAAGGAGGGGGAAGGGGGGTGACCGCTCCTCCCCGCTAGGCTGGAAGCAGGGGAGGAGGGCACCAGCAGAGGGGAAAAGACAGGGGAGCCAAGCCAGGCAGGGGCGCAGGGGGAAAAGCACTCACCAGCCCAGGTGGAAGATCGTTGGCTCCTCCGGCTGCACTAGGGGGGGTTGGGGTGAAATGAACTCGGAGGGGGTGCAGTGTGTGAGGGGGGGGGTCAACAAAACTAGGGAGAGTCAATTAAGAGGGGGCCATGGGTTCTGCCAGAGCACGTGGGGGCTACAGCAGTGGGGGAGGAGAAGGGGAGGGTCAGGGTCCCCCAAATGTGGGGGCCAGGGGAGGGGCAGGGGAGAAGAAGGGCAGGGTGCCCCCAAACACAGGGGGCTGAGTAGGGGGCAGTAGCAAAAGGGGGAGGGGGCTCGTGGCAGCAAAGGGGCAGAGGCAGCCAGCCAAAGTAAAAGGGAAGGGGCCCAGCTGGTTCTGGCCCTAGAAGCAGGAGCAGGGGGAAGGTGGAGAAAGTAGCTGGGGAGGGGTGGTGGTGGGAAAGATAGTAAAACCACACACACTCACCCCCTCCCTCCCAGCTGGGAGGGAGGCTCCCCAGCAAAGCCCTGCAGCAGGGGCAGCAAGCAGCAGGGCCCCCCAAAAGAAGAAAAGCAGCTGCAAAAAGAAAAAGAAGGGGGGGCTAGGGCCAGCCCAGGGGGGGCTAAGCAAGGGGGCTTTGGAAGGCTGGTAGCTCAGCCCCAGGCTCAGCAAAGCCCTATTCCCTGGGTGATTCAGCTGGGGCTTATTAGGCAATTAGGCCATCTGGGGCTGCTTAACTAATTAGGCCACCTGGGGCTGATTAGGCAATTAGGACACCTGGGGCCAATCAAGGAGCCCCGCCCCAAACACTTAAAAGCCTCCAGTGCAAGCAGGCAGTGCGGGTAGTAGAGTGAGGAGTTTGGAGAGAGGAGGTATGGAAGAAGGAGGTTGGCGTTACAGTTTGGAGTTTACAGCTTGGAGATTGGCAGCTTGAGGCCTGCAGTTCAGAGTTGGTGACTTGGAGCTGGCAGGCTGCGGCCTGTAGTTGCAGCCAGCAGTCTGCAGAGGCTTGCAGCTTCCCCAGCTGGGGAAGCAGGGAGTGGACCACGGACTGACCCCAGGGAAGGTAGCAGTACTGAGGGGCAGAGCGGGCCCCGGCCCCTCCCAGGACCTTCCCCCAGCTGCACCACCGGCCAGCCCGGGAGAGCGCACGAGGGCGAGATACCTCTTTCCCCCCCCCCCCCGCCCCACCTTGTCGCACATGGTATGCTACAGATGGAACAAGAGAGTAGCCCTCACAGTCTTACTTACCTGGTATACATGTTCTTTATTTTTGTTGCGGGGGTTATTCTTGTGAATCCCACACTTACACATCTGACATGAAGACTCTCCCTACATCTGAGGAATGCTGGCTGTTATTCCTTTTAAAACCTGTTAATAATAGTGCTTCAAATTCCAACTAGAGGGGGGCTGCTTGAGGTAATCTAAAGTATTCCCAGCCCCCAAGGGCAAGGTAGTGCAACTCTCAGACTCATATATTTTAAGGTCCGAAGGGATCATTATGATCATCTAGTCTGACCTCTTCTACATTGAAGGCATAGTAGACTGTGAGACTCCTCTAAGTCTGATTCCCTATGTTGCAGCACAGTATATTGCTTCTAGAAGGGGCTTTTCAGTTTAAGATGTTCCAGGTAGTTTCTTGGAATGCAGTGAGATGAACTGATACCCACGATGCCTTGCCACCACAACTAGTTGAGTATTATGCACCTTTTTTGTTAAGTCCATGTATGCACCCAACACTGTGCACAAATAGCAATATGCACTTTACAAAAGTGCTCTGAATTTGTCTCAGTTGTAGCTAGGAGATCCTGTTAAACTATGATTCTTTTTCCATTGTCTTTCTCACAATCTGAGATTAAATAGAACCACCAGTGTCAGTGACAAGCAATCACCTTCTCCCAGAAAGTAAGTTCACTCTTCTAAGTAAAGAAAAATCTTAAGTTAACAAATACTTCCAAGACTTTTCTTTTTGTGGCACCAGGGAGGCAAAATACTATCCTGTTCTCATTGTCAGTCACAGAAATCTCATGGCACTTTTTATTTTTTATTTATTTATTTATTTTACTGTGGAGTGACCAGTTGAGATGTTTTTTCTTTCTTTGTGCAAACTCTTAGAATGCTTTCCGGTCACTGGTGGAGCTAGTTATCTAGTTACACTGGTTCCCAGTACTGGCTGTTTTACAGACCAGAATATTTATTGTGGGTGGAGCAACTTGAAAGACTCCATGGACAATTTCTCCTTTGTTCTTTGTACTTTTCCTAGCTGTCACGTTCTGTTGCTACCAGAACTACTTCATGCATGGATTCACACTGTTATGTGTCAGTTACTATCTTTCTTAGCTTTTGGCTTTCCCCCCAGCACTGTTAAATCCCTCCACCTTTTCCTCCAGAAAATAAATAAATTTGCATTTCATTAATTTGTAACCACCTTGAACTTTGTATAGAAAATACATTGTGCAACCTCTGCGTTAGATTGCCTTGGAGCCCTTTTTCCTGTTTGTTCATGTGACCACTTACTTGTACTTGTTAAGTTCTGATTAAACAGATTATAATGCATATTGTTACAAAACTATATATTAGTATAAGAATTCTAATGTATCTGATTCCCATTATATTAAGTGCAGACCTGATTTACTTTGTCCATTTGTTTGCTTCCAGGGGACTTGTATCCATACATTGGGTAATTTGTGAAGATCAGTTGTTTGGAGTGGGAGGTTTGTAGGTTTTCCCAGTTGTGTTCCTTTTGAAATGTTCAAGTTCAGTGCAACTTAGCTGCAAAACTAAGGAGACAAGGTTGCATCGTCTATTAAAGAGCCTATATTTATAGCCTATCTCTGTCCCTATTTCAGGATTGGGTTGGTTGTCACTGGAAAAATGATCTTGCTTTTTGGTTCTTTCCCTCTTCATATTTGTTGGTTTTTAAAGGCTCATATTAAATGCTACTATAAAAAGAATTATTGATGCAGTTCTTAATGACTGGAGGACTCAAAAGGCTGATGGGTGCGGATCTGCTCTGAGACTTATAAGGCCTCTTCTCAGAAGTTGTTACTTGTACTTGTTGTAATTGTACTTTTCAGAAGTAATCCTTTGACATGTTTTAAATTCTGTATCTTTAGAACAGATCTAAATTCAGAGTGTCAGAAAAGTGCAACAGGGGGAGTTCCCCAATAAATAAAAATAATTTTTTAGGTACACTAGTTAACTTGCACAAGATTTATTGTAGTTTGGCATTTTTTCTTACACATTCCCTGTCCCAGTTCTGTCTTCTGTTGTGTGTTTTTTTTTTATTTTGACTCCTTCACTTCCTCACTCCTTCTCCTCCTTTCTCTATTTTGGACTCATTAAGTGTCTTTAGGAGCCAGATTAAACTAATGGATTTGACAAGAATCCTGTCGCTTCTGTCAAATCGGCAATATTTGGCCTCTTGCTCGTGGTCTCAATATGCATTATTCATGAGCTGGAGAAATCTTTCACACTATCTGTATTTCTACAGACTGTTAATTTATTATGTTTGGGGGGAAATTATTTGGCTAAAAGGGCAAGGTACAAGTGTTGCATGCTGATGGAATTTACAATGCATGTTACAAACCTAATTTATGCTCCCTTGTAGTAGTATCTGAGCATTTTCTCTTGTTACTTGGAGTCGGATAGTCTTATTAACCCCTTTCTTCAGAAATCTTGTTTGTTTTTTTGAGAAGTCTGAACAGAAGTATATTTTACCATTAATTCCCTATCCATTCCTGTGGAAAGGGGGGAGTTTCAAAGATCCCAGTTAGCTTCAAGGAGCCCTTAATTTCTCTCTTCTTTCCCTATTTCTAAATCTGTCTTGCAGCACTGTATCACAGCACCCATTCCTCTACAAGGGATGATGTTGTTTCTACTACTTGTGACCACCCGCAGAGTTGTCACTGAAGTGCAGATGTTGGGGAAGGAAGGGCTTTCAAGCTGGTTCAGACATAGGGGATCAAAGCTCACTCATCTGTATTTAGGACTTTGTGCTGCCACTTGACCAGTACATTGGCTGTGTTCTAAATTTCCTGGATATCAGACTTGACTGGTCCAGTGGCCTATCTGGTGTGGTGTGTCTATCCTGTGTGCTGCTTTGTATAGTACAAATATTACAAACCCCTTTGATACTGCAGAGAGATCTAAAGCTAATTTATAACTAGGTTGAAGTGTCAAGTTATGTAAGTGTTTGAGCATTGTATCTAAGTTACATAGACTTGTGAGTGAAAGAAGTTAACCTTGGACCACTTTATTTGCTTGATCTCAGTTGTTGCATCATCATCATCATCATCATTTAGTAAGAAAAGAACAATTGAATGCTCAAGACTCAAATGTGACTGTCCTAAATGACTTACAATCTAAGACCAAAAGAGAAGACAGCATGCACTGGGAACTGATAGGTGGCAGTAAATGGACTTATTTTACGTTAGTGAGCAAAATCCCAATTTTCTGTTTTGTATGCTTTTCTGTTCTGTACATGGTGCAGTGCTGCCTTTTAGATAATAAGATCTTATTTTAAAAACATTTAAACCTTATTTATAATTTTGTAATTGAGTATTAACTGGTACCCTGAAACTTGTACTTGTACAATTGTTACATACTTAAAATATTAAGCAGTATTACAAGGAGGGGTGACTTTACTGAAGCAAATGAAGTTGCATCTGCTTCCACAATCAATTAATTTGGATCATAGTTTTTATTTCAAAACTTGTATGGTAAAAATATCTAGACTTCTATGAATGCTTAGGTTAAGTCCTTTAATTAGAATTATTTTAATTAATTTTACTATTATATGAAAGGTTGAAGTGTATACGTTTTGCATATAAAATGAAATTGACAGCTAATCTCCTTAAAAAGATGTTTCTAAAGAGAATACTGTTTGAGAGTTATACAAGAAAAGAATTCAGTAGGAAAACTCTTCAGGTTTGTTCCTTAGGTGGCATTGGCACTTGTAGCAATGCAAAAGTTCAGAGAACTTGTAAAGATGTACTCATCTGTGTATCTGGTATAGCAGACTTCTTTGGTACAGAGAATCCAGATTCAGCTTTGAATTCTGTGCCAGCAAATTTGTCTATGGAAGAGGTAGATGAGTTTGTCTAGATAGGATGTAAGAGATTGGAATTTAGTTCCCATTATGTGAACATGATCTCATATTGGCTTACTACACTCACTAAACACTTATTTTAATAACTCTCTCTTGATGTAAACCTACTGAGATTAACAAATTTCTTTATCTAAAACCAAAATAAATAAGGTGATGGGAATATAGATGAGTTGATTATGAATGAAATGCAATACCGCACTGCCTTATTCTTATTCAAGTTTCACCCTCAGGGAGTCAGAACAGTGGTAACCTGAGGCACACCTTTACATTTTATTAAAAAAGTCTTTTGGGTTGAATTATATTGGTCTGAATGAAAGCATTCCTGGAAAATTGTATGCCAATCTGTTGACAATTGCAATTTGAGAACTGCAATATAAGGAATAAACTGTTTCATTAGAAATAGAACTGCAGAGATTGTTTTAAGTGTACTTTAAAACATCTTACAGTGGCCTGTTGAAAAGTAGAATCCCTGCAGAGGGATTTGTGAGAATCTGCAGCAAATCAGGGCAATCTGCATTACAATACATTACTTTTCTACTGAGCAGGGTCTCCTGAGAGAACCTGCATTTTGCAGCGATGGTCATCAGTGTAATACAGATGGTATAATATTATGCCTTATTAAAAACTAAATACTACAGAAAATTGAGTTTCAAGACAAGTAACTCCAAAGGGAATGACATGCTTTTTTTGTTTGTCTGAAGAGTATATGAGGAAATTGTGGATTCTAAAACTGTATTTCTATTTTAAAGTTTAAAAAATCTTTAACACTTCCTTCGGTTCCTCAGGGTTTATTTATTTATTTTTATTTTTTTAAGAGTGTCTAAAGTTTATCTTTACTACAGTGACCTGTTTATTCTTTCTTTGCCAGCTACTGGAGTCACTATAGCCATTTGGGAGATACTGTTGGCTTTTTGCACGTAAATTGAGGTTTGCATCTTTATTTTTGTGAAAATTTCCACCATCTCAAACTATTAGAAAGGGAGTGAGAGTTGCTGATTTGATGCCCAATTCTCCACTCCTACTAGGTTTAAGGAGCTTATCATGTTTAAGAATGTAAGGATCAAGCTCTCTGTCAGAATTTGCCAAGAGGTAACCAATATAAATGCATCTATATGCGCTCAGATTTTATTCTGTTCTCTGGATTATCTGTATTTGAGGGGTTTGGGGTTTTTTGGGGGTTTTTTTGGTTTTTTTTGGGGGGGGGGGAGGAGGGGGAGATTCCCCTCCTGATTTTTCACAGTTAAATTTTAGGCAACTTTTGGTTCCTTTTTTAGAAGTAAAAATAAAAGTCCCTACAAAATCCTGTAAAACAAGTTTGCTTGAATCCTGTCTAAAGCTGGCCCTTTTAAAGCTCCATTTTCTTCTAGTGGACAAGTTCCTATTGTCCCCTCTGCAAATAATTTTTTACCATTGTAAGCTTTTGCAAGTGTTTTTAGTGTATGTTAATAAAACCTGTATCTTAAAAAGATAAAATGTAACAGTGCGATTTTATAATTTTTCAATGAAAGGGTGTCTAGTTAGTATGTACAGTCTCTAGCCCAATGGAGCCCCATCAGGATTAGGGCCTATAGATGCTGTTATAATACAGTGTGTTTGAGATGGAGAGCTGGAATTTTTGTAATTGAAGAGGGGCTGATCTGCTTCATTTACAAATGGCCTCTCTTGATACAAATTACATAGCAAACGGAAAGTTGATAGGTGATCTACGTATAAGATTAATTTGTTTTCATTGCCTTTTTTTCTAGTTGCAAAGCATGTATGCAAAGTCAGTTAGTTCATTGTAAAGATATTTTAAACATCTGGTGTGTGTTAAAGATATCAAGTCTTAAGATACCTGTTCGGTTGCTAAGAAACTCATATATCTTAGTTTGAAATCTTCAGTGTTAAAAACAATTTAAATCCCTAAATAATTTGATCAGGCGGAGCTAAAATTAAGGTTGTTGACAGTAATTTTTTATAGTTGGGATAATGAATGGTATAATAATGGAACATTAACAAGTTTTGGGATATTTGTTTTCTTAAGCCTTACAAAGTCTTCATCAGCGTAACAAACCTTCAATTCCATTGTTTCTTCTCTTTTTGCAGGAATATTCAGTAGCATATCATATAGCTATAATTTGAATATTTAATGTCAGTCACATTTGTTACAATCTACAAAGCACTCTGAAACGATGTTATTTTACTGTGGATAAGCATTTGATTAACCTAGGTAAAAAGAGTAAACTTTGAAGTCACTTTGAAAATTGAGAGCATTATATAAATAAGAAATAATATTTCTGTTAGACAGGACAAGGGGTCAGCCTCTCAACTTTGTTTGATATCAGTGGGAATTTCAGGTGTTTAACACCTCTCAAGAAGAGGTCCAGAGTTAACATGGGGTGTGTTTTTTTTTGTTTTGTTTTGTTTTTTTTTTTTGCCCTTAGCTCTCTACACTGACCATTTCCACTGTTTTACCTTGCAGTATTTGTAGCTAAAATTCTTACAGTGGACAGCCTCTAATTACCTTTCATAATTTAATGACACTGCAGATGTTCTCTGTACAGTGTCTCGATACTTTATTGTATCCCATTCTTGCCATTGTTTGAATGAGCTGAGCCTTCATAATGAATTCAAGTGTTTTGAGAGTGAGCCAGTTAGTTAGGATGAAAGCTGATATTTAAAAGGAGCCAGCAGGAAGCATGAAGGAACTCTTCTGTCCTGGAAGTTCAAACTTCCTAATGCAGAGAATGTTATTTTTTAAATCAGGAGAGCCATCCCACTGGAACTATTTGGTTAATAACCAAATGTAATAATTGTAGCTAATTCAAGAGAAATATTTATGCTTTATAAATAAACATTTTAACACATCCTAGGTAATTGCTGTTTTTATGCTTTTAGGCCATGAATATAGTGGTTCCCTTCATGTTTAAATATGCAGTAGACAACCTCAACCAGATGTCTGGAAACATGCTGAACCTGAGTGATGCACCAAATACAGTGGCAACCATGGCAACAGCTGTTCTGATTGGCTGTAAGTATGATTCCTTAATCTGTCGACAGGTGTTGACTTTCTTCAGTAAGGTTTTGGAATATTGGAGCTCATGACCTTTTCTTGCTGCTAAGCATTGGAGATGGTTATTCTAATATTTTTCCTACGTCTTTGTTGATATCCAGCCTTCTGTGGCCTTAGTTCTGTTATCCCAGTTCTGAAAAAAATGGTGCTTCTAGAAATTATTTCCAATAATGAATCCTCTTTTAGCAAGTTGACTCACCACTAGGTTTATAGTAAACAGCCACAAACAAAAGTCAAATTAAAAATGAATAAACCAAAAAAAGTACATGAAATCTTGGAGCAATAAATATTACAATTACCCTTGATATAAAAACTGTTGTAAGATCTTGTTCCTTCCCTATATACTTCTGTCACGTTTATATATCAAGTTTATTTAGAAACTGAGTAAAATAAGTGACTTTAAAATGTTTTTCTTTTGTTATTCCTTTCCAGATGGTGTCTCAAGAGCTGGGGCTGCTTTATTTAATGAAGCTAGAAATGCAGTATTTGGGAAAGTAGCCCAAAATTCTATCAGAAGGATAGCAAAGAATGTCTTTCTCCACCTGCATAACCTGGATTTGGGTTTCCACCTGAACAGGCAGACAGGAGCTCTGTCAAAAGCTATTGACAGGGGAACAAGAGGCATCAGCTTTGTGCTGAGTGCTTTAGTATTTAATTTGGGACCCACCGTGTTTGAAATGGCACTTGTGAGTGGAATTCTGGTAAGTATTACTTATTCATGTGTCATCCTGTAAATTGAAGAATCATGTCTCACTTTTTAGGAATATCATCATCTAACGTTGGTTTCTTGCAACAAAACTTGCTGAATAAACACAGCATTTGCAAGGTAGCTGTACTGAAAGCTTAAAGGACAGAACATTATCAGTTTCAAATTGTTAACTTAAAATAAACAAAGTAATGTTAGGTACAATATGTGCCACTGAATACTCTGATAATTTGTAGTTTTTACAATCACATTTTTATGGTTTTGTAAAATGTTCTCTCTCTCCTGTTGTATGGAAAAACCCACCAAGTCAAAAGGGCAGAATGACTATACACAAAGTGGTGTCAAATGCATAAAATAAACTGGAGGAATATAGGAAAAAACCTACAATTTTTCAATTTGTTTTAGCCCCTTGTCTTCAGTAGTATTTTTTGTTTGTGATGTCCTTTATCTTGGATTATTACACGAGTATTTGATTATACATCTTAAAAACATTGTGGTTTAAATAATTTAATTAAATGTTGCAGCCTTGAAAGTTGTGCATTTGTCTATTGCTATCATTTGATTGTATCCCCCTGCTAGAGACACCAGCCTTGATACCCCATTCATTTGCTTCTCTCGCAGCTTTCTACAGCCTTTCTCTCGCACTCTTTCCAAAAGCTATACGTCCTAAGAGTGGGTTACAGGGGGAACATCCTTCCGAGGTTCATCTGCAAGACTACCACTGTCATTCAAGACTCTGCTTTTTTTTTTTTTTTTTTTTCAAATCCCACAAATTTTCAAACTGACATTTAATTAATTCATTCTGCTAAGACAAAGAATGTTTTAAAAGCCCTTCTTTAATCCACCATTCTATGCACTAGCCCTTGCTGAGTTGTTTCATTATCTTAGTGATGTTACCTCTGTCCGTCCTTTGCCAACCCCCTTCCTGTTACCCTGGTTAGATCATGCCTGATGTTAGTTTATAAAATGTGCAGGACAAGTTGCCATGTCTTTTAATCTGTTTTAGGCGGGACCCACCCAACTTTTGTGATAATTTTGAAATAATATTTTTGTTCTAAATGGTACTGACGATTAGCATTTGTCCCTCCAGTATTATAAATGTGGTGCAGAATTTGCCTTAGTAACCCTGGGGACACTCGGTGCATACACAGCATTCACGATAGGAGTTACACAGTGGAGGTAAGGCATTCCCCAAAACGCGTCAGGATTCAAAGATTATTCTTCTCATTGCAACCAATACTCTTTGACTGTGCGACACTTTGTTTTACAGAACTCGGTTTAGAATAGAAATGAACAAAGCAGATAACGATGCAGGTAATGCTGCAATTGACTCGCTGCTAAATTATGAAACTGTGAAGGTAAGACATTAAATCTTGTTCCACCGTCCTTACGCTGTGATAAAGTTTTAATTATCCATTAACATATTTATATATTCAAAGTGAATTTAGGGGTGTCCTCTTCAGTTTGAGAGAGCAGATTTCAGTATCAACTCCTATTCCCGATTATCTTTCATTTTTTGGCTTACAGTGTCATCCACTTTTTGGTACTCCAGCTCTATTGCCTTGTAGTTGCTGTTATAACAATATTTAGCTTGTGAATGGTAGTCTGGTGAATAACTTATTCCAGCTGTTCTCCATTTTTTCCTCTCTGTGGAGCATTTTTGTGAAAGAGACATTCTCACATGAATTGTCCCATTGTAACCCCCAATTCATGGTCCTCAAAATGTGTAATGCTGCAGCAGACTACCATGAAGGGACATATCTTTAGTAGTCCATGCACCACAGTTTGAGAGCTACTGGTTTATTCCAATACAGATGCTCAAGAAAATTTCTGAACCAATGTGCAGGAGATGGTTCTTTGGGCATTGCAGAAGCGTCTCATCCACAGAAAGCTGGTGGGGGGTGGGCAGTGTTTTTGGCTTTCACTTCCAGCCTAGGTGAAGTGAGGCTGTGTGGTCACACATTCAGACCAATAATATGTTGTAAACTTATAGTTCTCTTAAAATGGATAATGGTCTAAACTAGGTAGTGTGAAAACTGTGTGCAGCGATTGACAAATCCATTCATCAGTGACTAGTGGGAAGCTTTCCCTGGTGAGTGCTTAAGCCTAAAATGACAACTTCTGCAAAATTTAAAATTTTCAGAACAAAATAAATCTATCCTTTATGCAAAAATCATCTTCTGAATGTAAACCATTTTGTTGCTGTCTTTGAGCCAGCGGATGGACAGTTCTAGTGCATGTGCACTGTTCCTAACATCTTAGCTCAACTTCACTATCTGCATGAAAAATAAGAGTGAATAGCAGCAATGAAAAGAAACCTCACAGATTCCTGTGGCCAATCCTGAAACTGCCCAGCCATGTCAGTTTCATGCCTTTACTGTTTGGGAAAGCTATAAGTAAAAAGAGACAAGCAGTGAAGTTATCTATGGAGAAGGACCCGTAAATGGAATATGGATGAGGAGTAAAATCATGAGGACCTTGTCATCCTCACAGCAGCAGGAAAGTTCTGAAGGGCAGAAAAGATGGTCAACTAACACACAAGATGGAGCACCCAAGCTAGGTCCAGGAACAGTAATCTGCTGAAGAGCCTAAATCCTCCCTTTCCCAGCACCTGGGAGTGCCAGGTGGGCTCTGGCCTTCTCACCAGGTCATGGCCCTGGCCCTTGCTGGTTGGGCTTCTGTATCATCTTTTGGATCTATCTCTGGGTATTAGGTATAATTCTTCAGCTAGTAAATATCTAATAAATTTTTGAAGGCCTGACAGATGTAGAGGGGTATGTAAGTAAAACATGTTACAATGACACTTTTTTTATGTTTAGCTGAAGTACACTGACTCTAGTACATCTTTAGTAATGTCACTCCCTTTTACCTTTGTGTATCTTGTAGTATTTCAATAATGAAAAATATGAAGCCCAGCGATATGATGAATTTTTGAAGACCTATGAAAATGCCTCACTGAAGACTACCTCTACCTTAGCTATGCTGAACTTTGGGCAAAGTGCTATATTCAGCATTGGCTTAACAGCCATTATGGTGCTTGCTAGTCAGGGAATTATTGCAGGTAATTGATCCAACTCTGAGTAAAACACGTGTTCCCCTTTTTGTATTAATGGTAGAATGGGATTAAAATGCTTTAGAAAAACTGATTTTACTGCTTCTGCTTCTTTAGCTTTAAATCCTTATTGTTTTGGGGGGTGGACCTTTGGTTCTAGTTTTTTAGTAAGCTTTTTCTTTTAGTTTTCCCCTTTTTCATGTAGCTAATGGTCTAACTGAGCGGTCCTAGCCAGTAGTAAAACAAACTTACAGAACAACTTAAAACTTGGCTACAGGATAACAAAAATTATTTTGTTATCTGCATTACTGGATTGAAGGCATTTGGAAGTGAATGCAATTTTTTATCATATTTTTTGGTTTTGACTTTGGTCACGACGACAGTGATTTTAAAAAAAATTTGTTTATCCCATTTTGCTTAATTTTATTGTTGGACAGAGGTGATATCTAGCATTTGTTTTGTTGCTGGGATTTTTATTGGTTGGCATTTGCCTTCTCATCTGATAACATTTATATCTTCATTCTGTCATGTATGAGTGTGGTAGTGAGGCCTGTGCTTTAGAAACTGGTTTTTCTCTTTAAAGGAAACAACATCACATATGCAAGTTCACTGACTGTAGGAGGTGAATAATCACTTGCGTGTCTGACACTCTTAAAGTTAAATACAAGTATTCAGCAATTTTAAAAAAATCCCAATCATCTAGAGTACTAACTGTATGTAAACCCTGTTCTGTTATGTTGTTTACAGGACATAGCCTTAGATAGGAAAAGATTTAGGAGGAAACATAATTTACCAGTTCCAGAGGGGTAGCCGTGTTAGTCTGTATACAGCAAAAACAACGAGAGTCCTGTAGCACCTTAAAGACTAGCAAATTTCTACAGTCATAAGCTTTCATGGGCTCTTCATGCATCTGATGAAGTGGGTTGCAGCACATGGAAGCTTATGCCCACAGAAATTTGTTAGTCTTTAAGGTGCTACAGGACTCTCGTTGTTATAACTTAACAGTACACTTTTAAATCTTGCCTTTCTTAAGATGAATTGAAGGATTACAAAAGTATGACAATTATATTTATTGATTAATGTGGCTTTTTGCTAGGCAATGTGTTTTGTTACTGAAAATATTTTTTTAAAGGGAAAAATCCTTCCTTTTAGGTTACCTTGTTTATCCCCTCACTCCTGCAAGATTGTTTCCCACATTATATATTAGATTCTGGCGCTGTGTGTGATCTAGTTTTAAATGATTCTAGTGAAGCTTCACCACTAGTCTCGGAAGGCTATTCCCAATCTAATAGACTCCCAGTAAGGAAATGTTTCCACACATTTTATTTTTCTGCACTCATTTCCATCTCTCAACTCTCCATTACCACGCTATATAATACTTTTCCCACCTTGAATAGGATGGAATAACCATTAAGTACTTGTAGACTGACAGGGCAGCAAAATGAAACAATTTGATCATCATTTTAATTAAGCTGAACTAAAATATCTTGGGCAGAACAAAGCACCAGAATGATGCCCTAAAGGGATAAGCAAAGATTTCTTTTGACATGGGAATCCTTGGGTGGCATATCTTTGTGTGCCTGTCCTTCTTCCCACACATAAGGGATATGCCAGAGTAAATGAGGCGGTGTAGTGGAGTGCACAGCCTTGTGACAGATCCTTGGCTGATAAAGTGTTTGACTACTGTAGCCAGTATAACCTAGGCTAGCTCCCAGCTGGCCCATAAACAGAAGGGTTGAAAAGTGGCTTGGAGCCCTTTCCTGCCCATTCTCCTCAGCTGAGTGTAAATTCAGAACATCTGAGGAGTAACCCCTTTTTAGTTTTTCCTCTCAGGTCAGGCCTGTCTGTCTATTTGGCTGTTCTTTGAATATCTTTCTGCTCAACGTATTTGGTACTGAGTTTCCTAGAGGTTCACACAGCATCCTACATGTGGTCTCACCAGAGCTGCATAGAAAATTAATGTTCCCTCTCTGGTCCTTATGACTAGGTTCCTTTTGGTTTTTTCTTACCTGTATTTCTAGGGTCTTTTAGAACCTATTGAAAAGAGAGAAACAGTGGAGTTAGCAACATCTCCTAGTCTAGAATTTTCTGTGATTTTACAGCTATGCTATCTGACATTTTAAAATAAAAAATATTAAAGATAAATTAATATCTTAATGAAATCCCCATAAGTAAACCCTGTGGCACTTCACTGGACAAATTTTGCTTCTCCAAGAATGACTTTTCTTGTGTGGTGTTAAACAGTTGTCCTATTGTAAAAGTGGCATAGCGCAGATCATGCTAGATTTCATACTAACTTTGCTTAAATATTATGCCATCCTGATAAAATACTTAATATGAATGCTGTCTCTCCCCCATCTTTATTTTAAGGAAACTTGACAGTTGGGGACCTGGTAATGGTGAATGGACTGCTATTCCAGCTTTCTCTACCCCTTAACTTCCTGGGAACAGTGTACAGAGAGACTAGGCAAGCTCTCATAGATATGAACACCTTGTTTACACTGCTCAGCATAGACACAAGAATTAAAGTAAGTAATTTAGAAAGTTCTTTTAAAAAAAAAGTTACCAAGTACTTCAGCATTAATAGGAGTTTTTTGTGGCAATGTTTTCTCTTCATCCTCTGTTACCTTTCAGTGCTAATTTCTATTCTACAAGGAGATGCTGTGTAAGGAAGCCCCGTTCATTCTGTATGTTAAGCACAATTAGTAGAAAAGCTCTTGCTTTTGTCTCACAGAGCTTTTTAGTAAGAACGGAGGTTATTTCACAGAGAAGCTGTATTGGTGTTGAGGTTTTTTATTTTAATGTTTGCATCATGCTCTTCAGTTGTAATTAGTGATGCAGAATTTATTTATGCAAAAAGCTGCCTAGAAGCTGAATGATCAGAGGGGAGATTTTTGACCTTCAGGAAAGGGGAGAAGTGAACCACAATCTTCATATGTATGGTTGGAGTAGATTTTTAACTTGTTCAAGCTAAAGCAGCTGCCTTTCTCTTTTTGAAATAGGAAATTGACTGTTTAGCTTGTTGAACTGTTGAAAATACATTCTGGGCAATGTGTAAAGTGGCACTTTTTTTTTTTTTTAATAGGACAAAGAGCTGGCTCCACCACTGCACATCACACCACAGACTGCTACCATCACCTTTGATAATGTCTATTTTGAATACCTTGAGGGGCAGAAAGTCCTTAATGGCGTATCTTTTGAAGTCCCTGCAGGAAAGAAAGTGGCCATTGTAGGAGGTAGTGGGTCAGGGTGGGTAAATGGACTATGCCAAAATCTGCATCAGTGATTGGAGTTTGTAAATACAATTTTATTCTCCTTGGATATTTTTTCTGTGATATTTCATATTCATTGAGCTTTACAAATGCTAAATTAAAATTTAACCTCTCTTAATTTTAGGAAAAGCACAATAGTGAGATTACTATTCCGCTTCTTTGAACCCCAGAAAGGAAACATTTATGTTGCTGGTCAGAATATACAAGATGTCAGCTTGGAAAGTCTGAGGAAGGCTATAGGAATTGTACCTCAGGTATAATGTTTTGTAATATCTCAGAAGTTTTCCTTGATAATGTAATTTTTTATTTCAGAAGCTGTGGTTCAAATGGAAACCAGGTTTAGCACAGTGGTGTTGTCAGACTTAATTTGGAAGTCTTTGTTACTTCAGTATTTCAGGAACCTTGTAACTTCTGTATTTGAAACATCAAACATGAAGAGTTTTCTCATGCAGTGTTTTACATACTCAGTCATTAACACTTGTTGCGAGATGGTAAAACTAGAGCATCTATTATAAAGATCTTAATTATTTTATTGAAAGTAAATTTTATATCTGTTTGAGATATTTAAACATCTAAAAATATTTTCTCAGAAACATTTTTCCCTTAATACTCAGTGGAAGAGTATAAACTAATGTGTTCCCCCCCCCTGCCCCTCCCAACCTGCACCCATGAAGTATCAATCTTGTTTTCATATTTAAAATACTCTTTATAATTGTAGGATTCTGTTCTCTTCCATAACACCATTTACTACAACCTCTTATATGGCAATATCAGTGCATCAGCGGAAGAAGTATATGCGGTAGCAAAGTTGGCAGGAATACATGATGCTATTCTTCGAATGCCCAATAGGTACAATACACAAGTTGGTGAACGAGGACTTAAGCTCTCAGGTAAATTTATAGATATGTACATTCTTTGCACCATTTTCACTAGCTCCAAACGGTATTCACATTCACACATCACCCTGAGATGTCATTAATTTGAAGTATTCAGCTGGCTTATCGTAAGTATAGGGTTAAATATTGATACCAGTGGCTCAAGACCACTGTAATCTAAAAGATATTTAAAGAAACGTATTTTCAGGGGACATTAAGTAATGTCAGAATTACATACACATTTTTCCTTTGAGTGTGATGTGTTGAGGGTAGTAAAAGAACGTATATGAATAGAATTGGAACGTCTGATGTTTTGTGTTTGGTCTGATGGTGTATGTTTAGTGCTTACATTGTATTGTAGATTTACACGAGTGCATATAGACCTTCCATATTTGGATTTTTAAATATAAATGTGTAGCTACTAACATCACTGTTTTTTTTATGAGTACTAATATGAAGTATGTTGGTACAGCATATTGGCAATCAATCCTTTTCATAGTATATGGGATTTTATGGTAACTTGCTATATTGGAATCAGTATAAATTAATATATACACATAGCATTCTGTCAGTTAAGGTTTCTCACTATATTACACACCTAATGCAAAAGCTAAAAAGTTAACACACCCTGTGCTGCTCCTCCCAGAGACACATACCTCACCCAGCAGCACAACCACCATACACTACAGAGAATGTACCACAACCTTAACTCATTAGGGATATCAGCCTTTCAGCATCACCTTTCCCAAAATTCCACCCATCCACCTCCATACCAGTCTGACCTAACCATGTCCTGTCTCTCTTCCCACCTCTTGGTTCTTACACTGCCCGTTCTGTATAGTTCTATAAAATTACATATATGCATGTTTGAAAAAAGTGGGGGTGGAAGACAGTTAAGTGGGTGATAGCAAGTGATGGATGACTGATTGCATGGCAATTTGGAAATGTCTTCATACCTTATCTTGTTCATTTGTAGGGCTTTTAGAGTGGGTGGATGAGGGGGGTTAAAGGTGTAGAATTTTGTTTTTATTTGTGTATGTGTGCACACGTGCATGTTTTCAGTTGTTTCAACCTTAACTATCTTTTAAACTAAAGTTTTATTAGGAAATAAGCTGTTAGATTTGTGCTCAAGGCATTGTCAACATTTTTTAACCTATGAAGTGTACATGTACATATGTACAAGTTTAGGCAAAACTAAAATAATTGTTTATCTTGAGGGATAATAATTGTAACAAAAGAATAAATGTTACATTTTATATAGTAGTCTGTATTCTTATGGCACTTACAAATATTTTATAATTAGCGTTCTACATTTTCAGTTTTTATTTGTAAAATAAAAAATCCAGGAATTTTTCAGTTTTTATTTTCCAAACATTAAAACTGGGATGAAATCAGATTAAAAATAAGAAATAGAAAAACAAAACTTTTGTAATATACACATTTTTAAAAAAGTTATTAAACTGTAGTAAATGACAAAGGTATATTTTGTCTGTCACACCTAGTAGTTTTTCCGGAGATCCTGGTTTGTGTATAGTCAACTTACAGCCACCACATTAATTACTGCGGTGGCTGATGGCCACACAACCTTCCTTGGGTCGCTGGTGTGCGTCCTCACCAGGTGCACTTCCACCAACATGAGAGGGGCAGTATAGGGAGCTGAGAGCCCAGTCTCTTAGCTCTGCTGGCAGCTCCCTACGAGAAGCCTGGCTGCCGCACAGGCTCCTGGGCTTTCATCGGGCTGCCTTTCCCTCCCCATTTCCTGCTGGGAGAAGCCACCCAGCGCTTCTCGTCCCCAGGGTGGTGGGGTCCAACCACCTCTGGCTTCTCCCTCCGCTCCCTGCCAGGAGCTGGGACAGCCTTGTCAATTTCACAGCTCAGCCATGAAATTGACACGGCTGCCCCAGCTTCTAGTGAGGGGCAGGCAGAGAAATCATCTGGGGCATCTCCCTTCCTTGTTCCCCATTGGGAACTGGGATCCAGCTGCTCAGTTCTACAGGAGAGTAGGGGGCAGCTGGGCTCTAGCTGCCCAGTTTCTTGTCAATTTCATGGCATTGAAAAGAATGACAGCCAACAGCCAATGTAAGAAAAAGTGTCAATTGTCGCCTTCACAACATAAGCCCTACACCTCTAGTTGAGGTGGTTTTATTATGTCAACCTAGCAGGGCAGTTACATCAGTGGGGGAAGCATTTCAGTGTGTGTATGCTTCCACTGATTTGTTGAGAAAAGCTGACTTCTGTCAACAAAACTCTGCAGTGTAGACCAGCCCTCAGAGTCGGCTTGGCAACCAAGGGGGAGAGGAGATGTGCTATGTAGAACAACAAGGGCCCCTGTTGGTTAGGGAAGGGATTGCAGACGTGCCCACTTGGAGGAGCAGACAGTGTCAAATAATGGACAAGGGAAAGCACAGGAAGAAGAGCTAGCCTGGCCAATGAGGAGTGAGATGCCTGGGAGCCCTGAAACAGGGAGAAGCCATTTTGGGGTAGTCTGGAAGACAGCCACAGAAAGGGCAGGACTGGCTATGTGGGGATCCAGAAGAACCCTGCGCCATCCATCCAATCCTTTAAGGAGATTGCCACTAAAGGAGGTAATAGGATGGACAGAGGGCATTACATATTTTTAGCTGTGGAGGATTGATTGTTTAAATTCAGCACCATGCTAAACAAACACAAAGAAATAGGCAGGCAGCGTCTCTTTGTGAGCCAATCATACCGCGATATTAACATTTGATTTTCTGACCTCCACCGTATGTGTGTTCTGTGCTTTATACTGTGGAACTGCTTAAATCTCAGAGCTTCAGTACTCATCAATCACGTAAAGCTTTAATGCTTAACAAAAATAAGTACCCCAAAAAACGCTGAGTGGATTGATAAATGGGTGTAAATCAGTAAAAACGTAACTCTTTTTAATAATAAAAGGCAAATTATCAGTGAAAATTGATAAAAACTGAAAATGTGGAACACTATTTATAATGTATAGCTGCTTGAAGGTGGAACATGGTAGCCATTTCATGAAGTATTCCTACACTTATTCCATTAATGGACTTGGTTTTCCTTCTTGGTGGATATTCTGGAAAGTTCAAGGTGTGGTTTCAGAAAATTCACAGATGCGTGTGTCCATTTTCTGTCTTAGGGTTGAAAGACATAAGGCACCACCTGCTCCTTACCAAATCCAAAAGCCAGTGTATGCAATGGTGTGTGCATTGTTCTTATGGTCCATGTTAAAAGAAAATAAGTATCTATTCATAGCTGTATTGTTAGCCCAGCAATGTAAAAGTTCACAAAGAAAGAAGTGCTTTTGTCTATCACTGAAAAGCCACATGATGAAGTTGAAAGTTTAAACAAAATATATGAGAAGTTTAAAGTTCATATCTGAAAACTGGCATTTTTGAGCAGTTGCCTGATTTCACGATGGGTGCTTTGTGGTCCCTTTAAAAAAAAAAAATTTTAGATTAATGTGACAGTGTGGCACATTACTGGAGTGGGGGGTTATCAGAAAAGAGTGATTGCATGACAGAGATAATGTGCATAGATGGTCAGGGAGCACATTCCAGGTGCAGGAGACAGTATGAAGGCATTTGTGGAGGCTTGAAGGAAAGCAGAATTTGTATATCCCAAAGCCTGAGTGAGGGAGTAGAGGAAGATGAGATATAAGCAAAACAGAACTATGTGGAACCTTGCAGATATGGATAAAAACGTTTTGGCCAGCAACATTGTATGTGACTTAAAGCCAGTTTGCATCCTGTATTCTTACATTGTTTTCTTTATGGACTTGATACATCTTGCTACTAATTTACTCTTCTAGAGAAACCTCTGACTTTACTAAATAGCAACATTTGAGTACCATCGTGGTGATGACTTTTAAGTTTCATATTTTTCTGGAATTGTGAAATGAAAGCCAGATTCTCTTCCCAAAATCATTTTAAATATTTGCTTATCTGCTTTAGTTTATTAGAGCTTAAAACAATAAGTTCAGCCTTACACTTCCTGATGAAAACACACACAATCCTTTCCCATGAGGCTTTTTCCCCAAGCATTCTAATAAAAGGTGCAGGGGAAAACTAGAGGGAAGTCAGTAAATACACTCTGTATTGAAGTGGGCTGCCTTGAAATCCAGATATTTCATTTTAACAAGGGAGAAGTTGGGTTTGACAGGCTCTATTCATAGACAGAATATGTTTCAGTAAAAGAAAAGTAGACTCCCCTACTGGTGATATTAAAAATAAGCTTGGGTGGAGGAGAGGGAGAAATAAGGGACTTCCAGATGGAAAATGTGTAGCAGCACTTTTCATTAGAAAACTAGGGAAATGTAATTATGAGCTCTCATTCTGTAGATGTTAAACCTGTTGCGTAGAGCAAATGGTTAGAATTCTGTTTACAAATGGCTCACTTGCTGTGGTGGAAAATCCTTTTGTTTGTATAATCCAGTGGTGATCATGATAAAATTGTGGAATGTAAATTGTAGCAAGCCAACAGCACCCTTACAGATTTTGAAACTTTTTTTAAATGGATAGCTAAGTAGCCTATGCTTAATGTGGAAAACATTCAATCAAGTCAGTGAATTGACATTTCTCTAATGTCTGTAAATTAGCTTTAACAAGCAGAAATATCTGTCTATTGTATGTGTATGTCTCTATAGATTTTAATGTGATGAAGGAAACATTAAAAACATTGCATGATAGTGAATCTCTTCACTTATGTGATGCTGAAATAAAAGGTCAATGAGGAAAATTTTTTATTAAAAAGGTAACTTTTATCAATTAAATCCCGTGAGTAAAATGCTTCATGGACAGTATACATTTTAAAATTAACTGTTTACACATAGAGTGAACAACGAATATCAAAATAGTAGTTTTAGCCTATGCGAGCAATATAAATATAAATTTTAAATATTGATATAAACATGTTTTTATTTGTCTACCATATTAAGCATTAGAAACACAAAAGCATGTAAAATATTGACTTAACACTGCTGGATTACTCAAAGAAAAACATGAAGCAACTGTATATGTTGTAAACAGCTGCATAAGAGAAGGCCATTGATTATGGGATAACTGCATGCTTTTCAAGCACGGGCTCTTGCAAACAGTAAAGTTCTTCATAGTCGACATTTCTGAAAAGAGCAAAATAAAAATAACATTTTGGGCAAATAGTGCCACTTCAGTTTATTGCTTAGCTTCACCATAGTCACTTAAGGCTGAAATTGAAATGAGATTATCCTCTTAAGCAGTTTGTTAAAACAAGTCCTTGTCAGGTAGGGGCGGCACATCACCAGGAATATGGTGGTATTAGATAGATTGATGATAGATTGATTGTCTATTGGAGGTTGGCCTTTAAGGTGGAGAAAGAAGCTGCACTAGAAATTGGGATATGTTAAAGTGGGCTTTTAAAATGGGGGCAGTAGCTTCACTTATTGTAGAGGGTTCTCAGTGCAAGCTTCACTGCATTTAAAAATGGTTGAAATGCACTGTTTGTTGCATAGGTTTGGATATGATGCTTTTATATAAATAAGGCTAAGTCCCTGTCACAGGGACTTTACATTCAAATATATACAGGTTGCATCAATATGAGATGGTTGGGATTAGTGAACAACAGAACAAGGCAGAAAAAACAGTGGTATGGGGATCATTTGTTGGTGGGGGGTATTAAGTGTTTTATATGCAAGAACTTCAGGCTGCTGCAGTCAGTTTAAGAATCATGTTTATGTTAACATAATGGATTTTTAGTGAGCATCTGAGTTAAAGGCAGATAGTGAAGGCCAGGAGGCTATGTCAGGCATGGAACTTTGTATAAGAGTGTCTAGTCCTGAGTGGGAAGCAGCATGATTTGAGTTCTATTCCTGACTCTGCTACTGACCTGTCTGATCTTGTGGTAATCATTTTGTATCTGTTTTCCCAATCTGCAAAATGGAAATAATGATTCTTAGCTTCCTTTTGAAAAGCACTTTAAGATCTGTACATGAAATAAAAGGCCCTATATAAGAGTTAAGTATTATTTCGAAGTATAGCTGGGCACCTTTTTTAAAACTTGAACACTTTGTCATCCCACTAAATTGTGGTTGGATGGAAGGTTACTTTGTGTCCAGCTTTAAAATTGGTTTCAAAATTGAAATCAATCTTACAATGGGCTAATACATCTAGTGTCACTATTCAGAAAAATGGCTGCTGGGGGCAACCAAAAGTCTAGTAAGTCCAGTCATCATTTCAGCCTCAAATGGACTTTAGTGTTATGTGTAAATTATCATGTACGTGCCAAGACTTTGATGGGCAAAATGAGTGGAGGTTTCTTATAATGTGGCTGTAATCCCTCTTTTTATATAAATGTGTTTGCATGGCAAAGATGTATGAAAAAGAGCTTCAGATGTATCCGACTTGTAGGTGTCTTTCTTTATCATGGATATTAGAATAGCAAGCAATGGTGATCAAGGAAAAATAACCTTTTTCTCTGTTTGTTCAGGAGGGGAAAAGCAAAGAATTGCTATTGGTAGAGCCATCCTAAAGAATCCTCCTATTATTCTTTACGATGAAGCCACATCATCTTTAGATTCAATTACAGAAGAGGTAAATTAAGATGAATAATCTAAAGCCTTTTCAGCTACATTTTGTCCAACTTTGCTGGCCCTCCAACCACCTCAGAAGAGCGTCTATTATATTTGCTTTTTGTCTGGCTACTCTAATTCTTTAGTATTGTCAATGAGAAGTCCTAGAGAATGAAGACTCTTTCCCAAAAGGCCAAGAGTTGAGAAACTGAGGGTATGTCTACACTGTGATTAAAAAAACCCACAGCACTGCTCCCAGGTCAGCTGATTTGGGCTCCAGCTCACAGGGCTATAAAATTGCAGTGTAGACATTTTGGCCTTGGGCTGAAGCCTGTCATAGAGTCCCAGAGCCTGGGCTCCACCCCAAGCCCAAATGTCTGACCTGCAGTTTTATAGCCCCATGAGCCTAAGCCTTGCAGAGCCTGCGATTCCCAGACTTCATTGAGTCAGAGCCAGCAATGCCAGGTCCACATCTGAGTTACTGTTCTGTTTTACAGTATGACATCCTGTTGCAGCAAGTCTAGATCATTTGAAACTGTTGCAGGTGCCTAATGTACTCAAGGTGTATGAAGCCTACAGTCCACTTAAATAGAGGCATTTGGGTGCCATATAACATTCATTAAACTAGAAGTCATTTAAATGATTGTGACATAATGCAAAATAGAAAACCTTTCATTCATTCTGGAGCATCCACTGAGATGCAAGTCATGTACGCATAACCTGCATTGCTGGTATTAATTTATATTCATTTCATAGGAAGGGCTGTGAAACATCAGGATGTTGTGACACAGATGTCATGACACTACCACAGAAATTGCATCAGGCTTCATAACCGCATTTTTCTGCTAAATACAAAAATCTCAGCAATAACAATAATTTCATGAACTAATCACGTTATCTAAAACTAGAGCTAAAAGAATGCTGCTTGCAAACTGTCTCCACTTGTGTAGATTATTTGGCATACTTTTGACCTCTGATCACTAGATTGTGCTTATTTTACAGACCTAGAAAAGTCACTTAATAATGTACACTTGCTACATGCTTATGGTGTAGAATATAAATAATGGTCCTCCTGTCTGGAGTAAACCACTTCTCCGGACTAATGTTTTTGTCATTTGTAACACACATTTCTGAAGAGTACTTCTTTTTTCCCCTATCCTCAAGGCTGCCAAGTAAAGCTGAATGTTTGCAAAATGCAGCTGCACTTTAAAGGCTGCAAATAAAATGAGATCTTTCCAGAAACGTATATCTTGTAATTACAATGTTTTCTGACAGAGACTATCTTTATTTAAAGAAAATAAAAGGCATATTCCAGCTTCTGTAGCAGTTATACAAGCTCTCTTAGGATAAAAAGCTCATAGCATCTAGTCTCAGACCCTGAATTCATGAAACCCGGGCTAGCTGTGGCCATGTTGATAGTCTTTTATTGCATTATTGCCTTAAATCATACTTTTGCACCTGAAATACGCAGCTCATGAAGGTGGAAAAGGAAATACTGCTTCTGACTTGATGGGGATGGCTGTAAATATGACATCTTTCCCTGGACTATTGTGGTGTCATATTCCCTGTTGACACAGGCCAGGGTTTACACTTAAAATTTAGGTTGGTGTAGCTGTTTCGGCCAGAGTGTGAAAAATCCACACCCCTCTATCGATGTAGCTCTGCTGACCTAATGCCCAGTGTAGATGCAGCCATGTTGATGAAAAATACTTCCTGCAGCTTAGGCTACAGGTTATGGCAGCATAGTTCTCATGGCATAGGTATGCTGGCGTGTAATCTCCATTTTGTAGACATACGCACAATCTTGGCTGTGTTTGAATTTTTTTGATCTGGAGAGTGGAACACTATACCTGCCCATGCTACTGCTATCAGCACTGTTTCTTGTGCAGTAAAATTACAGAAGTTTTTTCTGAAGGTGAGCAAACTCCATCCCCTTTTAGATGTTTAAATTTCGTAGAGAAGTGTAACCTCTCTTGGCTTTCCTTCACCTGGAGAAGCTCCACTTTGAGGGCTTTTACAGAGCTACTGGGGTCTGGTTCTAAGCATTCTGATGCGGCTTCCATAAATAGTCCCAGTTATTTCTCAATTTGAGACTTCGAAGACATTCTTAAATATTAATTAAAACGTCGTTTGTCATGTTACATGACCTGATTTTAATTCCTCTTAAATATATATATATATATACACATATTTTTAATTTTGCAGAATATTCTAAGTGCCATGAGGGACGTGGTGAAGCACAGAACAACTGTTTTCATTGCACACAGATTGTCAACAGTAGTTGATGCAGATGAAATTATTGTCCTGGATCAGGTGAGAAACTATCGTTCTATGCAATTCAACTTTGACATAATGTCAGTTTTTTAGTGACTGTGTATGTATGTTTAAAATCGATAAATTATTTCTGAGTACACCGAACTAAACTGTCTTTGTTGGAAATGAGCCATGTCTGAAAAATCTAGCCCAGTCTCTCTCATACAGGTAATTTTCTTGCAACAAATGCACGCAATTTATGCCATTGATAAGTTGTATCTGTATATATGTATGCTTGTGTTTATATATATTGTTGTGTGCTTATATAATACTTTTAACTACATGTATTTACTAGTGTTTTAAGTAATTACTGTAAATCAGATTCATTGGGCACTCCAGTGTCAGTTTTAGGTGTTGTACATCTTACCTCTATTATGAATTTCTGTTGTGTTGGATTCCTAATGTTGTACCCCCAATTTATATTTTACTTTAGTCACCCAGTGAGTGGCTATTTTTCAGATACATCCATTGTTTCTCACTTTGAGTAGAAAAGAGGACCGTGTGCTCTGTGTTTCTGCAGATAAAACTGTTGCAGGATTGTTCAATCTAATTACATTAGAAATCTGAGCACCATTCTCTATTGTGGCTGGTAGCTTTAGAAAATTGTAATTATTCCCTCTGTCTTCCTCTCCACCCCCAAAAAGAGACCCTTTCAATATTTGATTAATATCACTGTTCAGCCGTCACCTCATACTCACTCTGTTCTATGTCCACCTTCCTTTCTTTTACACAGATTTGAGTAATACAGTTAAAATAAAACAGTGTGCCCCTAACCATCACTTGATAGATTTTTTTTTAATTGATAACTCCATAGATATTAGTGATTTAAATTTAGTCTGCTGGTTATAGATCTTAAATTTAGTAGTGTGTGCTGTTCATCTGTTTGTTTGCTGTTTTTGTGCTTGAAATCATTGAAATCTTCAGTGACTAAAATATTAAAATGTGTGTATCTAGAAGAAAACGGAGTTTGGTACATTAAACAATTGTGCTGGAATTTCTTAAACAAGAAATTTCTAAGTGAGTTAATGGTATTTCTCAATATCATTGAGATTCAGATGGCTGAGACAAAATTAAATAATGGAGTAAATACACTTCCCACCTGTCTGCTGTTTGCTGCTTTTGCTAAACATTTAAATAGCAGACATTCATGTGGCTGTACTTTTCTGTAAAAAGTCATACCTAGCACAACATTTACTGTGGTTTGTAACGTGTAATGAGCCGATCTGTAAATGATATCATGTATCAGAGCACAGTAAGAGTATGTTTTGTATTGTAATATAACTGTTGGATTTAAAAAGAAACACAGTTAAACTAGTTCATTAGTGTTAGCTGAGCAGCTGGGATGCCTAGATTCATCAGTTCTCTTGCTTTTCCAAGCTCGTATTTTCGCAGAGACTGAGTGATGTGCTCAGTCAGGTAACATGACGCATCACTCCCGGCTGGCTGGCTTGTTCACGAAACATAGTTGATGCTTGCTTGCAGGGTACACAAGTGACAGCCAAGTGTTAGGAAAAGAGAAAGGACTGGAAAACTAACCATTTTGCTGCATGATGTAAAACAGAGGGTTTACTATCTTCTTAGTCTAAGTGATCTTAGTTTCCTAGTCCCACAGAGAGCAGACACACCTAGTTGCCAGTATAGTTTCAGTAACTGAACTTTCTAACATAGGAGCGACTGAGGCCTTATCAAAACACATGGGTTGCACCAATTTAACTTAAATCCGGTTTTAAGCTGATTTAGTTTAATTGTCGACACAGGGCTTTGCACAGTCTTATTTTTGGTTTAAGAATGGCTTAGTTCATCTTAGCATAAATTTATTCTTAGTCAACTTAAACTAAGTCAAGATAAGGCAGATTTATTTCTATTTTACTGCATTCATATGGTCTTTGCACTAGTTTAATAATTATAATAAAAGCTAGCTCTTAAAATAGGTTTAGCACTATATATAAAATTGTACCTTAAGTTTAAACTGGTGAAAATTTTCATGTAGACGAGCCCTAAGTTTTGCCCACCTGGGACCTGAGGTCTGCACCTAGTCTTTGTAACCTGGAGAAGTTTGCAGCTCTCTGTCTTTAACATGAAGTGTAGCCTGAAGAGACTATCCAAGCCTGTCTCTGTGAGTTTTACCTCCTTATTAAAGACAAGGATTTCTGTGAATCACACTGTGAAACTGTCTGAGCTATGCTTTGACCACCTTCATATGCTAGTGCTCTCATAGTGTTCACACTAACTTTATACATGTTTTACAGGGTAAAGTTGCTGAACGTGGTAGCCATTTAGATCTTCTTGCCAGTACCAGCAGTCTCTACTATGAGATGTGGCATACACAGAGCAGCAGAATACTAAATAGTAATAACAACCAGAAGTGGGAAGAGAGAAATAACCATGTGTCCAAAGAAGAGGAAAGGAAGAAACTACAAGAGGAAATTATCAACAGTGTAAAAGGCTGTGGAAACTGTTCATGCTAAGTGTGTGATGCAGGATTAAATTTCTGCTGCCGGTTAAAGGGTGACACAAGCTGCACTGAAGCACTGCTCTTGTTTGAAAACATAAACAATTCAGACACGTCCTGGTTGGCTTTTTTTTAAACAGTATTTCAGTGCGACATAACATCTTCAACCAAAGGATTTATTTCTGTCAGAATCTCTTAATATTTAATGAGGTGCGTGAGAGTTTTTTTGAAAACTTTCGATTTATCGTTAATTAACTACGTGTATTTTTATGGCAGTTTCAGACATTTTACTGGCAATCACTTGTCCGGTGACCTAGACTATTTCAGCTGGCAAAGATGGAATTATTTGAATGATCATTAAAAACCGCCTAGTTTATATTACTTTCCAGCATTGATGGCTGGTAAAGGTGTTTTATATTTTTATGTGATTCTGTTAAATTTGTATGCTAAGAAATAAGATGTACTTAGTTATTAAATGACTCTCTGTCTTGAAATAATGTGTTTCCTTTTTAAGGACAACAAAGCAAAAAAACCTCTGGTAGCAAACTCAAATTTGGAACAACCCTATTCATTCCTCCAAAATAACTTGGTATTTTCCTTTCTGGAAAACTTCACAATTGTCCCATTAAAGAGAAGATAATATGTATTTATAACTACAATTTAAATTCCCTAATTAACAGAATATAATGTGATAAACATAAATGTTGTAAAACAAAACATTATAAAATAAAGATTCCCCTTTATTTACATGCCAAGATGAGAGTTCAAGGTTCTGTGTCTTTGACATCTGCTGTAAGACAACTGCATTCTGCTTTATTTCAGTCATGATCCTAGGGAACAGTTAAAGTTCAATTAAGGCTAGCTTGTGAAAGAATGATATATGTCTATCATTTTGCATAACTGTTTGAGAAATCAACCAAAATATTGTCCTAGTAACCATATAGGTTTCTGTACCCAAGACCCAAACCTATGACATTCTGAAAAAAATTAAATTCCTCCACAGCTTGCAAGACCTCACAGGACTGGGCTTTAAGATTTTTTTCTGAGTTTATATGTATGGAGAAACTTACTGGCATAACTCAACCTTGATATTCCAATTCCATTCTCATATAACTCCCTGAGTGGACACTGCTATTCCAGAATAGGAGTACCTTTTTCTGGTTTAGCCTATTTCACTACCAGAATAAATGTGTCTGCAAGATGTGTTATACTAGTTTAATGATAGTGTAGTTATGCTGGCAAATTTCCCTGCATAGATAAGCCCTTAGTTATTAATTAACTGTTGGAGGAGAACCTTAGATGTTGAACTCAAGTCTTGGCTGCAGAATATTTCAGGTCACCTTTAAAGATTTGTTGGGATATTCACTTTCTAATAAAACAGGCAGTTAACTTCTTCCAAATGAATAAAGTAAGATAAAGGATAAGGCCAAAGCCAGAATTTTCATGTTTCATTAATTTGTGTGCCCAACTTGTATTTGATTTTGTGAAGTTAATGAGAGCGGCAGGTCCTCCACATTTCTGAAAATTTGGCATGTAAGTGCCTTCAGGTGGGCACCCAGAAATTGAAAAACCCAAAATTACTGAACACTTATTAAAATGTGGATGCAAATGTAAATCATTTACTTTTGTTGATGTTGTAACTTTTGTTTTAGCTGAATTTGTCGTCATCAAGCTGTTACAAAAATCTAATCAAGTTAAAGGAGGCCGAGCTTTGAAGTTCTTCCTTTTTGGCTAATCTCATTCTCTCTCTTTAAGTTATGTAGGGGAAAAATAATCTGTGTCGCTACATAACACATCATCAATTAAAGAGTGTGTCAAAATACAGAGATTAATAACCTTCATCCTTGGACTGTAGAAACAAGGTAAAATCGTGCTAATCTGTGGTGACAGTTCAGAATTATTTCTCTTTAGGGTCCTTCATTTATTTTCCCCAGTGGAATGTCTCCTTTTAAAATTTGTCTTAGCAGTACAGAGATGACCAACAATAATAATAATCTCAATTGCCAGAAACAGTTAGTAGAGGGTTGCTAAAAGTCCCTTTTGAGACTTTTTTCCTTTCGTATATGGTGACACTTCAAATAACTCAACTAGATTTTTTTAATTAAATAACATTTCTACTGCTGTATGTACTGATTTTTTGTACAGAAGCTGTATTTAGTGATATTTCAATATTATATACTCTGTTAATTGCCTAAACATGGATCTAATACTAGCATTATGTTGAAAGTAATCTGAAACCAATAATTCCTTTGTTGGAGTATATGGTTTGGCAGCTAAGTGCTGAAATGAAGCTGACTCATCTAATCAATTGCAAAAGGTTTTTGGGTGTACAGTGTACTCCAGAACACTGAGTATTGTTGCTATTGTTGGAGAGGATGATCTTGGATCTTTTTAGCCAACAATACCATGAACGTTTGAAATTTAGTTGTTTATGTAAAGGGTTTGGAGCAGAGGTGTGGCTACTTCCATCTTTTGAGGACTTCATTTCAGTAACACAGATACCAGTGCATGTGCCACAGCTGATTTAAACAAACCTGCCTCAATCTAGACAAGACTACAGTAAGAGGCAGGGTAGAAGCTATAAAAGGAGGCCTCCTCCCCAGTCCTCATCAGTCCACGTGCCTGGCCCACCAGGCAATCATTGGGATCTAAGCCGGCCTTTTGAGGGTATGCTTGAGGACACTGTACCAGGACAAGGCCTGAATCCATTTTCTCCAAATTTTTGTGGATTGATTATCCCACTTCCGTTGGGTGTGGGCCCACATAACTTCAGATTGCTGGGTGCTATGCTGGGTGCTATCCCGAGAGGACTGGGATGCACCCTTTAATTCAGTTCCCCTCCTTCCCACCCTCCCTCTCATCCCATCCTTCTTCAGGGACCCTTCTCACAAGCAACTTCTAGCCCCGGAGGTACAGATGCTTCTGAAAGTGGGAGCAGTAGAGAGAGTTCCTCTGGAGCTAAGGGGCAGGGGCTTCTGCTCCCATTATTTCCTAATCCCGAGGACCAATTGCGATTTCAGACCTATCTTAGACCTGTGAAACCTCAGCAGGTTTCTGAAGTAGCTGAAGTTCCATGTGATCTCCTTGGCCTCCATTATCCCTTCTCTGGATCCAAGGGACTGTTATGCCTCCCTCAACTTAAAGGACACTTATTTTCATAACTCAATCTTTCAAGGTCACAGAAGATTCCTCTGATTCATTGTGAACCAGGTACACTACCAGTTTACCATGCTCCCATCCAGCCTATCAGGTGTTTGTGAGGTGAATGGTAATCATTGCAGTTTTCTTGAGGAAGCAAAAAGTTAAGGTCTACCCTTACCTCAACAAGTGGCTGATCAGGTAACCCAAGGCCCAGGTGGAGGCAAATGTAAAGTTAATACTGTCAACCTTCCAGAAGTTAGGTCCATTGATAAACATGCACAAATCGACACTCTCCCTAGTTCAAATAATAGAATTTTATAGGGGTGGTTCTCGACTTGGTACAGGCCAAAGCCTTCTCTCTGGAAGCCCAGTTCTAGGACCCAGGCACAATCAGAGAGCCTCAGAAACCACCACATTATTACGGCAAGAAACTGCCTAAAACTCCTGAGGCACAGGGCCTCATACACTTACATGGTGCAACATGCAAGATTACAACTCAGGCCTCTTCAGACTTGGCTAGCATCAGTATACTGGCTAGGCCAGAATCACTTGGACATGGTTGTCACACTTCCCCCTTCAGTGGTTACCACCCTCCTTTGGTGATTGGACCTGAGGACAGTATGTGTAGGTGTCCCATTCTCAAAATTACCGCCAGCAATGTTTCTCATCACCAGTGCATTTGCACTGGGCTGGGGGCTTATCTGGGGATCCTTAGAATCAATCCAGAGCCTCTGATCTCAGGCAGAATTCTCACTGCACATCAACATAAGGAAACTCAGAGCAATGTGCCTTGCCAGCCTAGTGTTGCCTGGAAGGCAATTGCATATTTGGCTTACAGACAATATGACAGCAATGTTCTATATAAGCAGACAGGCCTGAGCACGCTCCTCTCACATGTGCCAGGAAACTCTCTGCCTGTGGGAATTGTGCATAACTCGCTCAATCCACCTTGAAGTCGCCTGTCTCCTAGGAGCGCAGAACGAGCTCGCAGATCACCTCAGCAGATCCTTCTCCAAACACGAGTGGTTTGTCCACCTAGACGTCTTGAGGGACATTTTTCCAGAAATGGGGAGCTCCCCAGATAGACTTGTTCGTAATGACATAACAGGAAGTGTCTGCAATTCTGCTCCTTCCTGAATCACAGCCTGGGCTCACTCACAGATGCGTTTCTTCTCCCTTAGGAGGACCATCTCTTCTATGCATTCCCTCCAGTCCTCTCATACAGAAGGCCCTGCTGAAGATCAGAGAGAAAGGAACAAACCTGATCCTGATAGCCCTGGCCAGCCACGTCAACACTTGTTCACCACCCTTCTAGACCTCTTGGAGCACTACATACCTGGCAAAGTGAAAAAGGTTCTCAATCTGGTCAGTGCAGAAAAGTGTCTTGCCCACACGGTCATCTGTGCCATGCCTTCTTGACTACTTGCTATACCTGAAGCAGCAAGGGCTATCGGTGTCCTCGATTGCAGTCCATCTGGCCTCATTTTTGGCATATCACCCATGAGTGAATGGCTGGTTTGTCTCTGCAAATTCCATATGTGGTCATTTTCTCAAAGGCTTGGACAGACTGTACCTCCACTCTGCAATCTCAACCTGATATTCTTAAGGCTCATGGGTCCCCCATTCAAGTCCTTCGCAATGTGTTCCCTACTCATCCTGAAAGATGACCTTCCTGGTGTTCATTAATTCAGCAAGAGGGGTCATAAGAATGCTCATGCTGGGTCAGACCCTCTAGCCTAGTATCCAGTCTTCCAGCTGACCAATGCCAGGTACTTCAGAGGAAATGAGAAGAGGTAATCATCAAGTGATCCATCCCGTTGCACAATCCCAGCTTCTGGCAATCAGCAATCCCTGCTCATCTGGGTAATAGCCATTGATGGACCTATCCTCCATTAACTTATCTAGTTCTTTTTTGAGCCCCTATTACAGTTTTGGCCTTTACAACATCCTCTGGCAAGGAGTTCCACGGGTTGTCTGCATTGTATGAAGAAATACTTCCTTTTGTTCATTTTAAACCTGCTGCCTATTAATTTTGTTAGGTGACCTCTAGGTTCTGTGTTATGAGAAGGAGTAAATAACACTTCCTTATTTACTTTCTCCACACCAGTCACGACTTTATAGACCTCTATTATATCCGCCCTTAGTCATCTGTTTTCCATGCTGGAAAGTCTGTCTTGTTAATCTCTCCTCATATGGAAGCTTTTTCATACCCCTAATCATTTTTGTTACCCTTTTCTATACCTTTTCCAATTCCAATATATCTTTTTTGAGATGAGACGACCAGCTCTGCGCACAGAATTCAAGATGTGGGCGTACCATGGATTTATAAAGAGGCAATATATTTTTTTGTTTTATCTATCCCTTTCCTAATGATTCCCAACATTGTTAGCTTTCTTGACTGCTGCGGTACTTTGAGTGGTTGTTTTCAGAGGACTATCCACCATGACACCAAGATTTTTCTTGAGTGTAACGGCTAACTTAGACCCCATCATTTTTTATATGTATAGTTGGGATTATATTTTCTAGTGTACACTACTTTGCATTTATCAACATTGAATTTAATCTGCCATTTTGTTGCCCAGTCACCTAGTTTTATAAGATCCCTTTGTGACTCTTCACAGTCTGCTCAGAGATTAGGGCCCTTACTTCCGAATCTCCATATGGGGTATTCTTCCGGGCTAAGGTTCAACTGCGCTGTCACCCAGCCTTCCTCCCGAAGGCAGTTTCACAATTTCACAGTAATCAGGACATATTCCTCCTGGTCTTCTATCCAAAATCACATGTCAATAAACAGAGGCTAAGACTTCATTCATTAAATGTAAGACGTGCGCTTGCCTTCTACATAGAAAGGACTAAATCGTTTCAGAAAACTACTCAACTTTTTGTGGCAGTGGCAGACAGGATGAAGGGTCTTCCAGTCTCAGCCCAGAGAATTTCGTTGCAGATGGCGTCCTGTATCCGCATATGCTGCAACCTGGTGAAGGTCCCTGCTCCATCGCTGATGGCACATTCCACAAGGGCACGAGCATCTTCAGCTGCGCTAGTGGCACAGGTCCCTATTCAGACCCTCCGTAGAGCGACAACATGGTCTTCGGTCTGCACTTTTGCATCTCACTATGCCACCACTCAGCAGGCTAGAGATGGTGCTGGATTTGGCAGAACGATGCTGTAGTCTGCTTGTCAATGAAGTCTGAACCCTCTTCCTACACCTGCTTGGGAGTCACCTACATTGGAGTGGACATGAGCAAGCACTGGAAGAAGAAACACTAACTTTCTGTAACAGTTGTTCTTCGAGATGTGTTGTTCATGTCCATTCCAACCCCCACTCCCTCCCGTACCCCTCTCTTCACCTGTCCCTTTGTCAGAGTTAGCTGGCAAGAAGGAATTGAGGGGGCACTGAGGACTGTGTACCAGTGCTAGCAGGGCACTACTCCAGGAGGCATTAGAGCTGATCCAATGGATACCACTGAAGGAAAAGCTTTGCACCGGCAGTGCTCGGCGTGAGCACACACCTACATTGATGGACGTGAGCAACAAATCTCAAAGAACAATACTTACAGAAGGTTAGTAATTTTTTTTTATTTTACGAATGTGAATTTATAATTCTCCAATGCAGGTGGCTTCTCAGTTTTATGCCCAGCTATTCTGTCACTATTAATCCATAACAGCATTTAAATGTTTGAAATACAGATTTTAAATTGTCAGTTTTCTTTACGGTATGAAAAGATAAAATGTAAATTGTACATTAAAGATAAGATAACCAATGTCCGCCAAAAGCCAGTTAAAAACTATGTTGTACAAATGCTCAGCTGGAAAATGTCTTAGCATAACTCCAATGTTAATCTGTGTATAGATAATTATTACTAATTAAATGATCTATCTTGTGAATAGAAATGTGTGTCCTATTGAAATGACTTTTACAGCTTTACAGCAGTTCCCCAGAGAAACCAATATTTTGTCAGTAACACACTCAGAATCATGAGAGATGATTTTAATAGCCGCTATGGGAGTATTGCCCTGCATCCACCTAAAAGAGAGCTTCAGATTGTTTCTTAGTATAAGTAACTGTTTGCAGTGCTTAGTAATGTCAGTGAAGTTGATAAACAATTTTATTGCTTTGGGTTAGCATTAGATAATCAGAAATTTTGGATGATCAGTCAAAGAAAGGTCAATTGATATTGTGCACCCAAACTTTCCTCCACCACACCACATACACACTCGTTAGAAGAAAAATATGTGCTTGACTCCAAAAGTGAGCTTCCATGTTCTTAGTAAAAGCTTAAATTTTGCAGTTTGAAATCATGCATCAGTCATATATTTCTTGCATACAGATACTGCTGAATACTCCCCTCCCCATTTACTCCCCCAGCACAGACATTGTTTACAATAGCAATTGAGCCATATCTTGAGATTAAATTTCAGTCTCTACTCACTAGTTCTCTGAGCATTTGTAATTCTAGTTTCCCCTTTTGAAATGGATGTATGGAATACACTTACTGCAACCCAATTTATATAGTTGTGCTAATGCATTATGTTGCACCCACTTGAGCTGCACTAGCCACATGTCATGGTATCATTATGTAGCTAGCGTGTTTGAGCTCTGCAGAGAGTGCTGTATTACTGGAATGAATGTGAGCTCCTGCAACAGTTAGTTTATTTGAGTCTGATTATAGGAACCTCCAGCTGTTTCTAAATTTTCACTTACCGCATCTTTTAATGATATTATGCAGAAATGTTCCATAAATGCTGACTGACAAAACAAATGCAGCCATTAATTTTTAGAGGATGAGTTAAAATAAGTGTGTTTTTTCTCTTTCCATGTATCTACGTAACTGCCATTAATGCAAATTTGAGTTACATGTGTGCATCAAAGAAACAGTAATTTAAGATTATAAACTGCTAGATTGTTACATAAATTAGGAATTGTTTTGAGATTACTGTGCTTCTCGTTTAGAATCTCACCTGTATTTTCAACAGTGGTTCCAGAGATGGCTGCTCAGTGTTTTGTCGATACTTCTGTTCGCCAGTAGAGAATTTCCTGTGTCCTGCATATTAAATTTATCAGTTGGTATCTTGGTTCATTGGAGCATTTGAAAAGTCATAGGATTTTTTTTGCCTGTTTTGCTATGGATTCCGGTTCGGGCCAGCACAGGCTGCTAGGAATTTTGACACCAAGTGAAGGCATCTTTACTGCCTTCTAATAGGGAGATCAGATTTCTTGAGGATAGTGAGATCGTTACCTTTAAAAACCACAAAATGAAGCCTAAATTGGCGGATTCAACAGTAGTATTGTGTATAGGTGCACCACAAAGTGTCATGGTGATGGCAAAATACCACAATTCTGAAAATACTATAAAACTACCAGTACAGTCATCAGAGTTCTTGGCTCCAGTCACTGTACACATCTAAGTGCTCTTGGGTTTTTCTAAATTTCTGAAGTGCCTTGCAAGACAACGTGGAGTTAGCACGTATTTCAGAGGACCATTCAAGGTAAAGTGGCCTGTTAACATTTCTCCAGTCATGGGGGGGATGGGAAAGCTGGGGGCAGGGTTTAGTTGGTGTTAGATTGGATTTATAGTTTATTAAAACAGTCTGTCTCTTCAGTCCATGATTTTTAGTGTCTAGCAAAATTAAGATTAAATTCTGTAACAGCTGAAGTGCTGAAAGATATTAAAGAAGCTATTTTACATAACTTGGTCAATGTCAACATGGGAAAAGAATCTACTAGACTATATACTTACTACACGCTCAGGCAAAAGCCTGAGGAAAGGGCTGAGCCTTACACTGATCTGAAAGTGAACAGACTGCTTTTGTTTTAGAGATGAGGCGCTTCCCACTCAGTGCCCAGGCCTCAGCTTCCTGTTGTTGCGTAATTGTAAGGTCCGACAGCTTCAGTGCTCCAGCAGGCCCCCCTTCAGCCCCTCCCCCAGCTGTGGTGGCAAATAAGGAGAGGCAGACTCCTCCATAGCCAGGACCCAAGCTATGGAGGATTGCATACGTCTGTCACCACCTTGAATTGCCACAGAAAACAACTAGAGAGCCAGTGCCATTGGTGTCACTTATGCTAGCAATCATGCAGGCAGCTACATTCTGCTCTAGTTGAGCTTCCAAATGGTTGTCAAGAGAAGCCCCATGTAGATCATGAATGAAATATTTTTGTGAGCGACTTGATAACTTGTAAAAGTAAGGGATTAATAGAACTTGCTGGAGCCATGGAGAGTGTAAAGAGGTACTGTTCAAGGTTTCCCTACAAACAATTCTACAATTTAATCTTGACTTAAGTTACCCCAATATTGTTCCAAAGCTGGGTCCGTCTTTAGCAGTAACAGCCAATTGCACCAAATTGCATGGTGGCTTTATGATGTGAAGGAAGAGGAAGGAAAACAAAAATCTTCAATTGTGACCTAAGACAGGATTTAAAGTTGGATCTCAAAAGTTGAAAGATTAATGTGCCATCCTAGCTCATTCCTGGTTTTCGGTGCTTTGTTAGGCATTAATAAAATGTTAAGTAAAACACTTGTCACACCAACCTAAAACGTGCCCTGTAAAGCTTTCAACCTAGTCATCCAGGGGGGAGGGGAGATAGATTTTTACCTACAGTATGAAAAGGAAAGACAAGTTTGTGCACTCTACATCAGCTTGTTACATCGTTTGAATGTATTCTAAAGTATTCCAGTGATTGCACTGGATTTGTAGTAAAACTAACAGATATTTTGAAAAGTATGGTGTATAAAGGAAAAGCTTTCATTTTCAAATAATTATGGAATATGGAGTATGAAGGTCAGTATAATGGTATTTGAAACCCCATTGCAAATCAATGCATAGTTCATTTATAAATTCAAACAGCTAGCTTATTTAAAACATGTGAACCTAAATTTCCTTTTTATTTACATGCATTAGTCTAAGAATGCTTAGGCTGCCTTTTATTTCTTCAATGATTTGAAAGGTTATTTAGCCTGTGCAGCCTCCAGGAGAAAGAGAAATCAGACGAGAATGTTTTCATTATAAGTCAAATTCTGTAATGTCTAGTTGATAACTTCAGTGTTTGCAAACCTTTTAGAAGGTGGCTAAGACCATGGTTTATTGACACCATTAACTCCATGTATTTCAGGAATATTATGATTTTGTGGGGACAAAGGTGTTTCAGACCTGAATTACTACTTATTATACCCCCATGCAAACTTTGAATTGATTTTTTTTAGGCTCACAATCTGCTTTTTCATTGGTAGCAAGATTTTAGCTACCAAGCAAGATCCAGACACAGGATTGCAATCTCTCACCTAAAAGGTAAGCAAAATTCTATTTTAAATTGTAATTGTATAGAGACTACTTGCTCTATCAGGAGTATTAACATCTATGCTGCTAAAATCTAAGCTTTTGTTTGTGTAAACCATGTATTTACTTGCTAAATTGTATTGATACAACTCTTCCTATATGGGAAGGTGGCATTGGAAGTATACGGATGCATGGACCTCTCCCATGATACAGGCACCTAACTCAGTAAGTTTCACAAATATATCCCTAGTATCAACCCATTCAAATTAACAAGGTTAGACCAGGATGAATTTGGCTCATTATGAGGTAGTATCAGATGCTTGCTGGCTCAGCAGAGAATGTAATGCAAAACCCTGCCTTAAAGCATTTCTTAAATATGCCAGGGTCTGGACTATATATAATCTTTAACTTCCATGGTGGTAGCAGGAGCAGCTTCAGCCAAATTTACATTTCATATTGCAAATCACTATGTTTTAATCCAAAGTGTGAGATTCTGCCACATTGTACTGCTTGTAACTCAAAGTAAAGCCAGTGACTTCAATAAACAGAACTTGGCCCTAACTGCTACAAAGTTTCAAACAATAATGTGATGTTCTGGCACATCTGAAAAATATCCACAGTGAGGCTTAGGAGGGATTCACAACTACCAACATGCTTAAAAACTCTACTCTTGAATGCACAAAAAAAAAAAAAATATTTTGCAAATGGTTTCCTGTGTAACTGTGTGGGTTTATAGGGTTTATACTATAAATGAAAAAAAAGCATGAAAAAATTGTTCCCCAATTTTACTTCTGTGCACTTTTGACAGTACTTTGTGTATAGTCAGTTACACTGTTTTGTTAATGACCTAAGCCCTGCATATGAGACTTCTTACTGGTAACAGCAGCAATAGTGAAACTGAAGAGGCTGCAGGCAGGAGTGGGCATAGAGCAGTGGAGCTTTGGCAAAGAAGGTGTGTATATGCAGATCAGTCTCAGCCAAAAGACCAAATGAAACAAAAAACAGAAGCAGAGTTCTTCCCTCCCCCTCCACCTTCCCCACTCCTCAATTTAAAGGAAATAGTATTTCAGAACATACTCTTAAATTGCATAGAATCATAGAAATGTAGGGCTGGAAGGGACCTTGAGGTCATCTAACCTAGCTGCCCCACATTGAGGCAGGCTCAAGTATACCTAGGCCATCCCTGACAGGTGTTTCGGTCCTGTTCTTAAAACCTCCAATGACGGACATTCCACAACCTCCCTTGGAAGTTTATGCTATTGTTTAACTACACTTACAGTTAGAAAACTTTTCCTAAAATCTAACCTAAATCTCCGTGGCTGCAGATTAAGCTCATTACTACTTGTCCTACTTTCAGGGGACATGGAGAACAATTGATCACCATCCTAAGTGTAGTACTTTGGACTTGTCTTTATTGAATTTCATTTTGTTGATATCAGACCAGTTCTCCCATTTGTCAAGGTGATTTCAAATTCCAATCCTGTCCTCCAAAGTGGTGTTAACCCATCATCTGCAAATTTTATAAGCACATTCTCCATAGTTAAGTCATTAATGAAAGTATTGAATAGTACCAGGCCCAATACAAACCCCTGTGGGACCCTACTAGATATAGCCTTCCAGTCTGAGTGCAAACCATTGGTAAGTATTCTTTGAACATGCATAACTGATTGAAAAACCATCTACTTTATAGTAATTTCATCTAGACTACATTTCACTAGTTTGCTTATGAGGCTGTCATGAGGGACCGCTTCACTAAAAAAAAACAAACAAAAACCCCCCCAAATCCTCCTGTCTGCAGCTTCCCCTGTCCACTAAAACACTACCCTGTCAAAAAAGGAAATTAGGTTGGTTTGGTATGATTTGCTCTTGACAAATCCATGTTGGTTATTATTTGTAACCCTATTATCTTCTAGGTGCTTACAAATAGATTGGTTAATTTTGTTCCAGTATCTTCCCAGGTATTGAAATTAAGATGACTAGTCTATAATTTCTTGGATCCTCTGTATTCCCTTTTTAAATATGTTTGCCCTCTTCCAGTTGTCTGGGACCTCACACATCCTTGAGTTTGTGAAGATAATTGCTAGTGGTTTTGAGATTGGTTCAGCTGGTTCCTTAAGTACCCTAGGATGAATTTCATCAGGCCCTGCTGACTTGAATACATAGAACAAAATCAGATAAGTTTGATCAGCAAATGGAAATATTTCAATTACCCAATTTCAAAATTCAAGCCCCTTTAGTTTGCTACTTTTGAATTCTGCAGGCAGTGTTGTGTGGGGAAGTTACAAGGATACCTCACACAAACAGCTGTTTCATAAACCTCAACAGAGGTAATTCAGAGATCATATGAAAACCTCATCTTTATTTCAAAAAAGAAATAGCACAGTTGGTTAAATTTGATCTCTAAATACAGAGATGTAATGCTGCTTAATTTATGGTTTAGCTCTCAGAATGTAGTGAAACGTTTTTATAGTTTTAACCTTGAAACTTACAACTTTAAATCAAACAAAGAGAAATCTCCCATATTTGGACATAGTGCTGTCTTGTCTGCCTAATGCTGGTACCAGCCATGGTTTTCAGGTCTCTTCCTTAAAGCTACTGCCTATGGTGGGATGACTGCTCCTTACTCATATTATCTACACCAGCTCTGCCTCCTCTTTCTCTCCTACCTCGATTAGACAGTAATATAATCCTCCTCAAAAGGTTTCCAGTCGAACTTGTAGAAATGTTATCCGCTTCTCTCCTGGGTCTGTTCTTCCTAGCATTCTACAGAAGAAGTGCTGTCTTTCAAAGTAATCTTCTATACAGTGACCTGGCTGGGAAGGGATGCTGGACAATGGGACCCTGTGTTAGGTTTGTGCTTCTCATACAGCAAACTCTGCATTCATGTGGGGAGAGGTTTATTTTATAAAATGCTGCTCAGTGAGCTATGCTACGTGGTGTGCTTTCTCCATTTCAGGCAGGCAGACACTCTGAAATACGAGGCAACTAATTACTGCCGCTTTTTCAGTGCTCTCTTTTGTATGCTAAATTTTATGCATTGTTAGGGCCGTATAGGTTCCTAATTTTCTACATATGGAATCGTATTACTGTATATCAATACCAGACTCGCCAAACTTAGTTTTGTTAAAAGTGGCACCAAACAATAGATATAGCATGAAAGGAATCATTTTGGCAAAGTTATGCCTCATTAAAAATTAAGGTCCTATAAAAATACCACATGTTGGCTAAGTGTTGATTCTGTGAATATCTACCCACCCATATATAGATATAGATCTACGTGGAAGCTTTATCCATACACTAAGCTACAAAGTCATGTTGGAAGTAAATTTAAATATGCCCCTTTTACCACCTCACCAGCTATCCATCCCCCACATTCCACTCCAGAACAATTCCAAACAGCTGTCATTTTAGCACTAACCTGCCAAAGAAATCTTTCTTCTTCATCAAACTGAAACTTTACCCTAAAATTACACCAGCTTAAGGTTCAGGATAGGCAAGATATAGTTATGGGGTCAGTAGCAGGTTTTATATCCATAGCTTTAGGGTAGGGATTGTCAAAAGCATCCAGTAATTGACTTAACTTTGCTCCTGCAGTAGTCAATGGTAAAACTTCCACAAGCTATTGGGCAATTTTTTTGTACCAAAAGGTGACAATAGTTCACTTTAGAGATGTTTTTAAGCCTTTCTTTGTGCCCTGCACAGCTGGACTTTGATAAGCAAACCACTTATCTATAATACTTAGTACCCGCCCCCCCCTCTCCATGACTATATTATTTGAGCACCGCACAATCTTTATCTTCACATCATCCTGTAATATATGATTCCTGTAGAATACTACATGGGAGAGTGGTGTGGTATAAAGATTTTATCAAAACTCATGTGAGTGAACTGTATAGATCATCTCATGAGTAATGCATCCAATTCCAATCTCATGCTGATAAAACATAAGCCCCACCACCATGTATTTTGTGTATGTTTGTATATAGTAAATAGAGTACACACACATCCTAGTTAATCAATGCAAATAACCTGAAAATAGTTTACAGTAAAGCATGTATGAAGCAATTGTGAAAACAAAAGGTAAATAGAGTTGGGAATTAAAACTATGCAAAAACTGGTCAACTCAGGAGACTGACAGGATAATGAGCCTTTTATTTTAAGAATTAGGGTTCAAATCCATACCAGAGCAGTCGTAACTAAAAGCTTTTAGCTGTTGGTTGGCCTGTTTGAAATGAATCCAACTCCTAGTAATTAAGTGTCTATATGACCCATTGGGTGTTCACAAAACCTGTCATCAGGGGCTGTAATCGGTAAATTCGTTGACGGTCTCATTAGAGATGCCAAAGATTGAATGGACATGCAGACCTCAAGTACCCTCTCACCCTAACTGGTGGTCCTTCCAAATGCAGAAGAAATAGGAGACAGTGAGGAGAAATTGGCTTAAGAGGTGTAACCTACTAAGTGTTTTGAAAATAAAGAAAGCAAATCTAACCTGACAGGTGGGATAGCTTACTTGGAATGTTAGGTCTGTGACCTAGCTGGGACACACAGCTAATGTCCAGATGAGTTTAAATATGGGCCAGGTTTGTAAGATTACAGAACAACTGAGATGTAGCTGGGTTCAGTGACAAGGTGGTAATTTCAGTGTAGTCAGGGCCTAAAACCTATCCCACACAAAGCATTGGACAACACCCTGAAGAGAGCTATTGAGCACTGTTGGCACAGACTAATGACCAAATAGGTCTTTTCCATCTTTCTGACTACTGTAATTCAGATTAGATGACAACAGAGAAAAATAATCATGCTAGTCTTGCATTCACTAGAGGGAGTGCAATCATTGCTCAGGAGGCATAAGAGGGGCCTTCTCTGATATAGTTGGAGACGGGTTAGTATCACGGTACCTTACCATCTGCAGGTCATGTTGTACTCCTGAGTAATTTGGTTGTTTCCTAATAGACTATGAATTGTGCAGTAAAATCTTTTTTTTTCTAGTTTGGATTATTCTACACAAAGATTCTTTAATTCTGATTTTAGGCTGTTTTTAAGGGCCTGCGATGGGAGGGGGAGCACATTTAATCTGTACATTGCCATTATCTCACTAGTGTTTCTTTTGTTTTCAAGGCTTTCAGTGAGCATTTCTTTTTTTAAGCAAGACATTAAATTGATTTGTATGAGTGCAAAGCTTTTCTTGTATTATATATTAAACTAAATTGGGGATTGTCACTGAAGTGTTTTGTTATTTTTAAAAACCAGTCTGATGGATTGCAAAGTATGTATTTAGTTAGAAGGGTATAAGTGGATTTATCATCCTCTTTTTAAAAAAATCCTGTGAAAATGCTGAAACTAAGTGGAATATTTCCAGAAAAATCAAGCATTATGATGATTTTTTTTTTAACGTGTGTGTGTGTAAGTCTTCCAAAAAGACACTTAAAATTGTTTGGATAGAGTTGGCATCTGCCACAGTAGAGTCACACTTAAGATAACATGATTGACCATTTTTGGCATATGTTGGTCTAAATTGGCTCATCTATTGGTTGTCAGTCTCTTCTGAATTACATCCAACTCTTTGTAGGCACGTTTCCATCTGGTTAAGTTTAGGACTCAAGCTGTTTATATATTAAAAAAAAAGAGCTTTTACCAATAACAATCTCTGCAAAAAGGTTTTTGCTTCTGTTCCTAATGCATTTTAAAACAATTCAGCTTTCTTCACTTGGGGCTAACAAGCAAAATAACCTTCCAAAGAGTGCAAGAATAGTTGCTCCTCTATTATGCCAAAACCCTAGAAACACAAATAATTTTTAAATAAAGTTGAATTCATAAAAAATATTCATCAATATGCTATTCTACTTCTAAAGTGGAAAGCCAGATTTTAAGTCTAATGTTTTAACTATGTGCATTAGGGAAGCAGGCTGAATACACGCTGTTAGTCTCACTGAGCCTTTCTCATATGGGCCTTGTATTATTTTTATGCTGAATACAAGCCATCTGGCACTGTACACTGTAGTATTTAGTGCCACAAATAATAATGAAAAAGATGTGGTAATATCAGATATATTAACATAAAAATATAAGGCTGAGGGCATAAACTGTAATACATCAGGCCTATAGTTTTAAATCAGCCAAAAGACCTTGTTGTTCACACTGCCCTTGTTTCCAATAAATGATCCCTAAGTTATAGACTATAGTGAAAATTATTAATGGGAAAGTTATTAGTGAACATCTTATCAGTGAAAGCACAGTTTCTATAGTGAACAAACTAGGATCCTGGTGAAAAGTCAGTAGGAAAAACCAATAAGGCTTGTACCTCCCTCTCTTCAAGGTTAAATAAGAGTACTGGTGTGGCCTGTAAATGGGTTCTTCATCTTCAAATGAGGAGACATATGAGCTGTTTCTTTGAGTTCTTGTCCTTGTGGGTGCTCCATGTGAGGATATGCACATGCCCATGCACTCTGACAGAGATTTTTTTTGCTGGCAGTGCCTGCGGGTCCACCCCAGTGCTATACGCCGCCTCCTTGCTCCAGCATGAGAGTGTATAGAAAAGAGCAGATTTGCACCACTGCAGTCCCCTCTCAAGTGCCTGAGGTTCAAGATGGAGTTCTGTGGCATCCACTATCTGGTTGACAGTTATTCCTCTGCCCTTTTTTACACTTTATTTTTGTTTTATAGGGCTTTTTTTAAAGTTATTTTTGTTGTTAATTTACCTTTTCTAGCACAGTTCGTGCTTTCTTGCCTTTCTTCTTTGAAACCCCACCCTGTTGTTTTCTTGGACCTTCTCGATTGGCAGCTTTCTGGGATTGAAGCCCTCCCAGGCTTGCTGCAGGTCTTTCCCCCTCAGTGATGGACACTCCAGCTGCCTCTGCTGCTTTGGAGAGGCTCACCTCCATCCAAGTGTAAGATCTGTTCTGGTTTCAAGATCAGATCTCAGAAACTGAGGGAAGACCAACAGAAACTGCTCCCCCTGGAGCACTCCCTTAGACTTGCAGAGTCTTGATTTCCCCACCTGATACCTCTCCCCTGACATACGTCAGACTCAACTGCACAGAGAGCTCCAGAGACTTCGAGCTCTCACTTTCGGTAACCAGGGGATGACTTCAGTCTCTCAGAAGATGACCAAACATAAAAGATCCTACTCCCTGACAGAGTCTAGGAGGAGAGAGTCTGGGAGTGGAAGACCTTTTATCATGCGGTGGGTACCACCAAGGCTGCCACCAGACGCTGTACCAAGGTGTCCAACACCACTAAGATGACTTCTGCGAAGCCACATACCAAGAAGCTATATGCTGACAGGCCCACTGTTAAGCATCCTTGAGCTACAGACCCTTCAATACCAGATTCAGACTCTTCAGACAAAAGGACTCACTGAAGATGAACATATCTTTGAAGATGTTTATCTAACACAGTCTACCAGCAACCTGGTCTTTCCGAAAGGAGTGGGGCTTTCTTTGGTGCTATCCCTGGTATTGCTAGGCATATTTCATCTGAAGAAACTCTCTCCAGGCTCACCAGTATCTTCCAAGTTCTTCTCTCATGAGGACCTTTGTGTTTATGGAGGAACTAGAGTCCTCCCTGAATGGGGTACTGGGAGAACTTTACTACCAGTACCTGTCTCACGCTTTGACCGGCATGCTCATGAATACCACTGCAGCCTCAGGTACAGATCCTCCCCCCAGTACCATCACAATTGCTGGACCTTCCTCAGCATCGGATACCATTGCAAACCCCGGCACAGACTCCTTTATCTCCATAACTGGACATGGGAGAGGATTAGTTCTCTAATGAGCAGCCTCCCAATTAGAGTTGCGGAGGGCAAAGAACTTAATTTTCAGAGAGCGTTGGATAGATTTATGAGTGCTATTGTATGACAAGGTTGCTTATGATGGTAAGGGATAAAGCTTACAACCCTGAGGCTCGCTTCCAGTTTGTCTTACAGTTTGTTCATAAAACTCATGCTTCAGGGCTTCAACTCGTCACTGGCTGGGGTCAGGAAAGAATTCCGCCCCCCATGTGTTCTGGGTGAGTTTTTTATCTCCCTCCTCTGAAGGAGGATAGCCTCATGAATAGCCATGGCTTGAGATGGGATATTGGAAGGGATGGGCCAGGGCTCTGAGGTGGCACTGACGATTTTCTTTCTCTCTGTTGCTTGGCTGACTGGTTCTTGTTCACATGCTCAGCATTGAACTGATCGCCATATATGACATTGGGAAGGGATTTTCCCCTGTGTCGGCTTGGCAGTCACCTTGGGGGTTTTTCACCTTCCTCTGCAGTGTGTGTACATGTCTCTTGCCAGGATTATTTGGGTATAGCTCTCTAATCATTTCTTTACCATTGCAGGGGCCTGGGGCACTGGTGCATCTTGGTCCCTTCAGTTCTCTCCCTGTAACACACAATAGTTTAGTCTCCTATGGGCTGTAGGACTTTGGTCACATTTCAGATGTTGGGTTTAGTGTGTAGGTGCTGGGTGGCCTGTGGTATACAGGAGGTCAGACTAGATGATCTAGTGGTCCCTTCTGGCCTTAGACTCATAGACTCATAGGTCAGAAGGGACCAATATGATCATCTAGTCTGACCTCCTGCACAAGGCAGGCCACAAAACCCTACCCATACACATTTATAACAACCCCGAACCCATGACTGAGTTATTGAAATCCTCAAAAGTGAGATTTGAAGACCTCAAGCTGCAGGGAATCCATCAGCAAGTAACCCATGCCCCACGCTGCAGAGGAAGGCGAAAAACCTCCGGGGCCTCTGCCAATCCGCCCCGGAGGAAAATTCCCTCCTGACCCCAAATATGGCGATCAGCTAAACCCTGAGCATGTGGGCAAGACTCACCAGCCAACACCCAAAAAGGAATTCTCTGCAGTAACTCAGTTCCCATCCCATCCAACATTCCCACAGACCATTGAGCAGACTTATCTGCCGATAATCCAAATCAATTGCTCAAATTAAACTATCCCATCATAACATCCCCTCCATATACTTATCAAGCTTAGTCTTAAACTTAAGCTTAGTCCTTAAACTCTGATACTTCCTCTGGCTCAGAGGTCTCTACTCTGTCCTCTACCACCCATCTATTCCACCGTCCTTGATGTATTTCCTGAGGAGCAGACTCCAAAAGCTAACTAAAACCTGACCTGAGAGCCCTAGCAAGAGCACCCAGAGGGTCTGGCTCCTTTCTCTTATGTTCTGCAGTAGCGGGCTTTCTGTTACTCCTGGGCTTCTAATGCAGGGCCTCATCTACAGGGGGCCTTCACAGAAGAGGTCCCACGAGGAGATTCATCCACCAACAACGCATCCTCTTCCCCCAGCTCAAGAGGAGTAACTAGAGGATCAAGAGCTGAGAATGAAGGAGACATCCCCATCTTCCTCCCTAGATGAGGTAACTAGGCTGCCTGTGCCATCCTGCATGGATGATTTCAGAGCCTTTCAGGACTTAATGGAATGCATAGAGGAAGCTGTAAAGATCCTTTGACAGAAATCCAGGAACAGCAACACACCTTGGTGGACATTTGCAGTCCACCACTAGGGGCAAGATATCTTTACCTATTAATGAGGTCCTCTCACCAGCCTGCACAGTTTGGCAAACTCTGGCTACCATCCCAGACATGTGCATGAGGGCTAGTTAAAAAGTACTAGGTCTTGGTGAAGAGATCAGAGTACTTGTTTTCTCATCCCACCCCTAAGTCCCTGGTCATCCATACCGCCAGTGAAAGGTGTAGACAACATCTCTTCAAGTCAATGCTGATAAGGAGCTTAAACATCTGGACCTCCTAGGGCATAAGAGCTACTCATCAGCCTATCTTCAATTCATAGTCACCAACCATCAAGCCCTGATAGCAAAATATGACTTCACCAGCTATAATAAATGGTCTCGCTTTTACTGAGTTTTTGCCTCAGGACAAGAGAGCGCAATTTCAATCTCTTATTAGAGTCAGATAATTGCCAGAGCCTCCCCACACACCACTTTTGATACAGTGGATACAGCCTTCCATTCTGTGGCCACTGCTATAGTCATATGCTAGGTCTCCTAGCTATAAATCATCTGGCTTGCCCAGGGTGGAGCAAAATACTGTTCAGAACTTGCCCTTCAAAGGGCCTAAACTCTTTAGTGACATCATGGATGGTTCTGTGCACATGCTGAAGGACCCCAGGGTGATATTGTACTCTCTCAGCATCTATAAACCATCTGCAAAGAGAAAATAACAGTGAATTTTGGACAGCACAATGCTCCTGTCCAGTGTACAATCCAGTGCTCTAAACTTGAAACATTGCCACTTCTCAAACCAGGACACAACTCCCTGGGAAACACACTCTTAGCCCCTGGGCTCAGGGGTCTCTTATATGCTTTCCCCTCATCTCCACTGATCCACAAAGCCTTGCTCAAACAAGAAAAAGCAGTGAACAGGTTTGTGGCCGAGACAGGTGTGGTTCTCGACACTGACTCATCTGGCAACATTTGGTCTCCTGTTAATGTCAGACCACTAGACCCAGGAGTTGGTCTCCATGACCCACAACAACCTATTATCTCTGCACCGGTAGGCCTGGTTCCTTGGTGGTCCTTGGGCCTGGAACAGGAATCTTCTCCCAAAGTTGAGTCAGTTCTGTTAAAATGGAAGGAAACATACCACATGCAGGACTTACCTGCAGCAGAAGCACTTCCACATCCCAGTGGTCCACCCGTCTCTGAATACCTACTAAACCTGAAATTGCTGGGACTTTCCCAGTGCTCAGTCATGGTTCGTTTAGCTGCCATCATGACGTTCTTCTCATTCATCAAGGATTTTTTGGCCTTCACGTATCTTGACAGCAAAATTCCTTAAGGAAATCCTTAACCTGTTCACTCCAGCATGTGATGCTACCCCATCCTTAAACCTCAGTTTAGTGTTTAATGTATACAAGTGCCTCCTTTCAAGCCCATGGCAACCTGCTTGCTGCTTCACCTGTCCTTCAAGACTTGTTCCATGTGGCAATCACCTTGGCCAGCAGAGAAGGGAACTTAGAGTCCTTATGGCTGACCCTCTTCCCCCCAAAGAATAACATTTTTTTCGGACAAAGTAATGTTCAGTTCTCACCCTCACATCTTCCCTAAAGTGTCATCAGAGTTCCACATCAATCAGGAACCGCCAGTCTTTTACCCCAAGCCCCACTCGCCTAGAGAAGAGACCAGTCTCCCTACACTGGATATAAGATCAGCCCTAGCTTTCTACCTTCACCAAGCCCTTCAAAGTTTCCCCCTTGGCCGAGAGGATGAGGGGATTACTCTATCTCAGTGAGTGTCAGGGTGCATTTCAGGCTCACTCATAGCAACACTTTGCAAAATGAGCTTTATCCCAGTGTTTCAGGGTAATAATTTAAAGATGAGCCTTTCTATAAACAATCGCATTTGGGAATTTTGTTATTGAAAAGGCACGTTACCTTCCCTGACTTCCCTAAATCTCTGATGATAAAGTCAGTCTAATCTTGGTAAATAGACTTCGCCATCCTGATCATTACTCCCGCCAACCTGGTCATACTGAACTAATGTCCTGTCCAGGCTGTGGAGGAAATAGTGTTAGCAACAGCTGTGTTCCAACCATTTTAAACGAAGATGTGCTGTTGCCAAGCTACAACATTAAGGCCTCATCTGTAGAGCCTTGCATGGATGCAAACGTGGTCTGCAGATATAAAGCAAATATCTGCAGGTTTACAGGGCTCTCCTCATCTGTACTACCAACGTAACTCTGCTAAGCGTAATGGGCTTCTGACATAGCAATGTCCGTGTACCTGGACAGGTGCACCTCAACTTACCAAACTCTCCCGCAAGCATCTACACTGCAGAACTGCACATGACTCTTACCCCTGTATCCACACTGGCACTACAGTTATCCATGTTTGACAATTTGGAAGAAGAACTTTGGGAAAATTCTTGAAAAGTAAACTAATTCCACTGTCAACCTCATTGCCTTTTTGAGTGAGTATGGAAGTTCAGGGGCTTAATTCTTCCACATCATACATTTAAATCAGAGTGAGTAGGAATATTACTTATTTTAAAATTGCATGAGACGAACTATTCCAAGACCTGTAAAGATCTGATTTGTAGCCGCTGGCTACAATGCATATTGCAACTACATGGTACTGGCAAGGCCAGGAGAGCAATGAACGTGTAAGAGGGCAGTGAATGGCACTGATGCCTTTCCTAGCTCTGAGTTTTGTTGGTCTATTCCTGCCGAGAAGAGTGTTCTCAGAACTCAGTTCTCACACCGGAGTCTTTTATTTGACAGTCTAGAAAATTAATATCCAGCTAAGGCATGTAACTGTGCGTCCAGCAAGACTCTGCACTTTTTGCATCTGTGTGAGGCCGTACATAAAAGATCACAGTCTGCAGATTATAAATTTTTAAGATTGCTCAGATTGCTCTGTGGAACTAGATGCTGCCAATTTGCTAATACTACAGTTGTACAGTAACATTGTAAATTAACTATCTTAACTTATTAACCTGTGGATGAGTGAAACCTAAGATGCTACACTGCATCCACAACCTGAGGATAATCACTAAGCCTTGTATTTGTGCTCTTGGTAAATACCTGAATACTCAAATGAATACCTGAGTTATCGTTTTCTAAACCGGATCCAGGCAGAATGTTTATTTAATTGAACATAGCTCTTCATCTGCAAAAAAGCTTTCCGTGCCTCTAACCTCACCTAGTTGGTTATAGTCTGCTAATAATATGGTATCTGCCTTCCCCTACATAACATCATCACTCTCTTTCTAAAAGCCAACACAAGTTGTTCAGCGACTGCCACATTGATATTGGTTACCCAGTGTTGCTGTTTGCAAATGCTCCATGCTTGATGAGGTGCACCACCCCAGCATGCACTGTGCCTTCACAGTACATGTGAAATTGCTGGCAGTGTGGCCTAGCAGAAAAGCTGCCAGATTTGCTTGTCTCTTTCCAATGCGACTTTGAAGATAGCAGCATATATGTGACTGTACTGGGGGGCAGAAAGGAAGGAGTTATGCAGGCAAGGGAATGGTTGAGGGTGAAGTGCCCCCCCCATGAAATTTTGAAATGAGTGAGAGATCTAATGAACAAATTCAAATGTGTTTATTTTACAGATCACTACCATATGTACTGTCACTTCCTCTTGTGACCTGCAGTGCTTCTGATTTATTATGCATATTTATATTTCTTTAAATCAATGAAGTTAAATGGGGAGAAAATAATGTAACTTTATGGGTGAGATTTCAAATGTGCAAAATCTAGAGGATTAAAATTTACGGTTTTCACAGCGATTATATGTTGATCCTGGTGCACAATAATACTGGAGGGAGGTATAACAAAGCCCAAGATTGGAAGCTAGGACTTCCTGTGCTCCTAATCTCAGCTCTGATCAGAACTTGCTCTGTGGCCTTGGTCAAATCATTTAACATCTCTGCCTTTTTAGAGTGAGCTTGTTGTGGTAAGGACTGAGTCATTTATGAATGGACAACATCTAGAACATCTTGCATGCTTCCAGAAATGAGTACAAAATTATCATGAAAATGGCCTACTTCATAAAGGTGTTGAAGGTTGGTTGATCTGTAAAGTGTTCTGAGCACAGAGCACTGTACAAAGCGCTAAGCAGAATTTTTATTACTACAGATGCATAAGGCGGCCCAGCTGCAAATGCTGAGAGAACCACATTTCAAGTGGCCTGATGTTTGTGTTTTAAAATCACAACTGTAATGTTGCTTAATATAGTTGTTTGGATTTAATATATTGCATTGTCCATTATAGGAAGATGACAATAGAATCTTGTGAAAACTAAAAGTAGAAATATAAGGAAAATGGGAATCTTCCGTAAGTGAGGAACAGGTTGGTAATAACATATTTTCAAAGGCAATAAAAGATTTAATTAAACCTGAATAATACCTTAATATTTTATTAATTATATTTAAAATGCTTATTTCCAGCTCTATTTTCTATCTATTAAAACTTCCCGGTGGGTCAGAAGTTGTAATAGTAATCTATGCTTCAATTCCCAGTGCATTAGTTACAGGATATGCGGTGTATGAGTCTAGCAATGCTGCCAATGTCTGTCTTTGCCACATACTCTGTGCTAATAATGCTGAAGCTATTTACATGGTCCTGTGAAAACAGATGCATCTATTTTAAATTAACTAAATATATAGGGTCATGTTCTGATTCTCTTGCTCAGTGGTTCTCAACTTTTTCCATACTGTGACATCTCCTTCATTTTGCACTATGAAAAGGGGCAGGATGATCATGACCCCCCAGAAACACTTGTTTGTGACCCCCGCCTGTTGAGACCCATGTCCCTACTCCTATTGAGTTGAACCTTACTCCACAGAGGTTCCCACTGAAGTTAGTGGGACCACTTGTAGAGTAAGGTACTATCCTACAGAAGCAAGCTCATTAGAAATATGTCCCCTAGTGACAAAAAAGTGAGGTGTCTCATAACTGCACATGAATGGTGATAAACAATGTTGAAAAATAAAGCAGCTTCTTAATTTTAATGAACATGTGACAGTAAATATAATATTTTAGAAGTTTTTGTGTATTGGATAATTAAGATATCTGAAACATTAAACGTTTTTTCTACCATTTACCCGATTTGTTTGAACTCCCTTTAGATGCTGAAACAAGACTACTGGATTTCATTGTTTGCAATAATGCTTTTGTTTGGATTCACAGTATTACAAGGAAATGGGTAAAACTTTTTGTAAAAAAAGAAAAGATTTCTATTCTGAATGGATAACCCTCCCTTGCCCATGTACAAAAGTTTGTAATGCTTAAATGTTCAATGTAAACGACCTGATAGCGTGTTCTTTAATTCCTCCTGCAGAAGAACTACTGAAGAATAAAAGTTGACTTGTACAAATTAAATATTGACCTCCCTACCTATTTTTATATAATGCTTCTCTTTCATTTTTTCAGAGTGATTTTCTCTCTCCACCTTCCCACCGCTTTCAAGAAGTACCATAATAATTATATCATCAATTTAGTGTTCCTGATTTTCAAGAGGTCCCTAATTTAGTTTCAAATCTATCTTCATGAACATGTTGTCCCTCCTGATTTTGGCAGGTAGACTAATGGATTTTCATTTCCAGATCTTTTTATCCAAATTACCTTAGTGGAAGACCCAGAGCTGTGATTAATGCAAAGAGTTGGGTTTTTTTTTAAATTTAAACCTTGATTTACACTCTTTATGCATTTTTTTTCTAGATTCCTTTCTTTTCATATGCAATGATACTCGGCATAGGTCACATGCAATATAAGGCTGACATTATCAAGTACTGCACTGAATCAAGATGTTACAATATGTGAAGGATAGAGCTAAGTCCATTCTGGTAGGCTTCTTTATATCTTTAACAACAAGAGCCAGAGGCCTTGCTGTAGGAACACTGAGGTCTCTTTCTTCAGTGTTGGCTCCACAGTTCTTACCTGCACTGATCTGAAGCAGTATGTGTGGAGCATACCCCCTACCCCAGTGAACAGGTGTCCATATCACAAAATCCATCATCACCATTGGCTCCTTTGCCAGCCTCAGCAGAGAGGCCAATTCATGCAGAACGAAAGGCTTTCCCATCCCTAAAGGGGGTCCTGGTAGGCCAGAGTAGATGGCAGGGTGGTGGGGCTGTTCACAAGCTTTTGTGCTGATAAATAGGACTTCATTCTCAAGGGCTGTCAAGTCTGCACCTTTTCTTCAACTAAGCATGATGCCAGAACTGATCATCTGCAAAACAAAAAGATACAGAGCCCCATACAGCATTTGTGCTGTTTGCAAACAAGCATTGTGCTTTTTGCTCTTTTGGATTCTTTCACTCCTCCATTTGAAAATTTTGAGTGGAATTTTATTTTGCCTAAAATCCACTTTCTTGCATTTATAGGGTTTTCTTTAAAAAGTTTCTCCTTATGCTGATGTCATGTAGCTAATCTTGATTCCTGAGTCTTCTAACTTTGCTTCTGAGTTTTGTGTCGAAAGTACTTAAGATGCAGTAATGCACAGTGATGTGGAAAAAACAAATCATTAAGTACCTATGCAATTGAGCATAATTTTACATGTTTGGCAGTCTTGCTTCTTGGGGAAATAATGTAACCAGAAAAACAACAGTGGTGTTGCAGGTCAGGGTTTAGGTGTCCCGGAACAATTGCATGTAGGAGTCCAACCCTGGAAGAGGAGAGGATGCTGCATCTTAGAATTGAAAGATGGTGTCAGAGTTCTAGCTGGAACCGAAATGGAATGGGCAAAAAAAGGGATGGGGATGGCCCGGGCATGGTTGAAGGTGAAATATATTGGTAAAGCAGCACACTGCAAGTCAGAATGAGAAGCATGGACAGCAGAGCGGGAACCCAGAACTGGAGTAGCAGCTGTCTTTAGCCTTTTGGGGTGCAGGGGCAGAGCCTATGTAAGGGTCTAGAACTGGATTAGCAAGGGCTGGTGCAGTGGAGGACTGAGATGCTGTGATCTAGGGGGGAGGGAACTTTGGATGGGGCCAGGAGCGGGTGAGGCAACTTGGCACCTGTCCTACGGAGGTAAGGAAGCGGGGCCCTGCATGGGCCTGCCCCCCACCTTTCTCTAGCCAGGGGGTGCCCCTACTTCGGTGCGAGGGTCCCGCTCCTGCTCTTCCTCCCCCATCCCACAGGAGGCCAATGGTACCCCAGGGAGGGTGGCTGCCCTTCTGGGCCAGGGCCAGGGCCCAGCTTGCTGCGGGCAGGTCCCTCTCCTGCCGGTCCTGCAGGGATGGGAACCGGGGGGGATCCCATGGCAGAGGGGACAGGTGCCCTCCTGCCCTGTGGGGCAAATCCTCCTCCCCGGCGCCCCCTCCTTTCCATGGCCTCTGCTCCTCTCCCCCTGCGGGTCCCCCCCCGGGGAGTCACTGATTCCCACCCGCCCCGGGGGTGGGGGCCTGCCCGCTCCTCCCTGCTCCCGCCACCCGTCGGGGTAGCCTCGCCGCGCCGGCCCCCCCCCCCAGCTCGCGCGCTCCCTGCCTCCGGCTCAGCGGCGTGCGCGCCCGCGGGGGGAGGGGGGTGTGCGCGCCCTTTATGACAGGTGGGCGCGCGCGGCGCGCTCCCGGGCACAGCGCGGTGGCGGGGCGGGGAGGGGGCGCGTGAGGGGCGGGCGGCGCGGCGCGGCAGCGAGGGAACAATGGCAGCGGCGGCGAGGGCAGCGCTGTAGGCACCTTCTGAATGGGACCAAGCAACCCGCGTGGGGGCGGCGGCGGCGGCGGGGACGAAGCGGCCGCGGCGGAGGAGGAGGAGGCGGCGGCGGCGGCGGCGGCAGCGGAGGGGGGGAGGAGGCAGCAGCCACCCCCCCGCAGCGAAGCCCTTGCCGGGTGACCGCGGGCGGGCAGGGGGGGTGTCCCGGGCATGGCGGCGGGGGCTGCCGCGAGCCGCGCCGGGCGCTGAGGCGCGCTGGCTCCGTCCCCCCCGCGGAGCAGGAGGCGGGAGGCGCGTCCACCCGCACGCACGGGAGAGCCGGGCTCATGGAGCGGCGCTGACTGCCGCAGCCCAGCCGCCGCCGCCGCCATCCCCAGCCTTGCCCCGGGGGGGGCCAGGCTGCGCGGCCCCCCCGCTGCCCAGGTGAGTCCGTCTCGCGGGGGCGGGGGGAGGGGGTTGTAAATGTCCCCCCCCGGGGTCCGGCCAGCCTGGAAAGGGCCTTTTCGTGGGGGGGGGGGGCGGGGCCACCCGCCCCCCCCCCCGGCCGGGCTGGCGCGGGGACGGGCGCGGGTGAGGCGGCGGCGAGGATGAGCCATGGCGGGGGGAGAAACGGTCCGTCTCGTTGCCGGGGGGGCCGGGCCGGTTCCCCTCAGCGCGGCTAAGGGTCGGTGGGGAAGCGGGGCAGGGTCCTTGGCGGCGTGGCGGGGCAGGAGTGAGACGTGAGCCCTCCCCCTGCTGCCCCGGAAAGGGGTGCGTTTTGCGAGGGGGAGATCTCGAGTCTCGCCTTCTCCGGATTTCTGTCTGGGGGAGAGGGGGGGATGCAGGGCCGGGGGTATGATCAGGAGTGAGTTGCTTTCGTCTCGGTGGCTCGGGAAAGAGAAGCGCGACTTGGCTCAGGTTGTCAAGAGGCTGGTTGGGTCAGGAACGAATAGATGTTTCTGCTCGGGAATCGACTAGTTCAGGGATGAAATTAGACTTTTGTTTTTGTCAGCCCCCCCACCCTCCCTCCCGATTTGCCTTTTGAATTTCTGAATACTTCCAGAAGTTGTTTTGGGTTTTTTTTTTTACACATTGCAGGAGAGGCTACTAGTTGTCAGTCTTTCTGTCTTTGGGCAACTGCTGTTATTTATTTCGTCCCTTTTCTGTTTGTGTTCCCAGAGAACTGTTTGACAAATATATTTGCTGTTGGGTATTTCCTAGTATTTAATGTGTCTCCAGATCCCTGGTGAACTAAATTTTGGTAAAAAGACAGCAGTAAAGCACTTTCAAAAAGGCTGCTTTATTTTCATGCTTTTCAGCACTGATAAGATTTCTGTCGGAAGCTAAAATATTTCACAGTGGCAGTAAAAAGGTTCTACAAATCAGTAACATTTGAACTACTGTAGGCCATTTGTATTTTTTCTGTGTGTCTTCGTTACACTACTTACAAACTGGGTGACTTATGACTAGGATTTTATTTACAGCAATGACATTTTGAGTGGTGGAAGAATTTACACTGAATCCTTATTTTTGGCAAGGAACAAAAAAGCACTAAAGTAACTGTCATTTCACATATTAAACTAGAAAACTGGCTAATCAAATAAAACTGGCTCATTGTCTGAAACTCTATCCCAGTGAAAAATGCGGCTGTGAATATAATTAACCATCTGTCTAGTGAGCAATTGAAAATTGGGCTCATATATTTTTATTTCAGTGTCTTCATTTCTGAACTGCTTGTGCATTTTGTGCAACAGTGACAACACTTATGTATTTTGCGTACTAAGCATAACAGATGACTTGTGTGTGTTTTAATATCTGATTTAAAAAAAAGATTAAGCCCTGACGTTCAAACTGTGCAATTTGAAAATGGAATGTTTACAATATAGCAACCCAAACCAGTTCTAATGGGACTAGTGATGAAAACAAAGGTTCTACATTTTGTCTTTAAAATGTCATCCTGTATTTTACCCCCTGCTGAAAATATGTAGTGTAAACATTCACCAGGTGAAAGGATTTTCTGTGTGTCAGAGGGGGCAATCTTCCTCCTTGTATTTTAAACAAAAAAAAATGATTTGGCCTTGAAATCTGTTCTGAGCCTTTCCACATCTCTACTTGGTGATCTGTTCATCCTTTTTGCCCCTTCTTGGCCTCTCCGGTCAGCTTGCTTGCAATTATTCACATCCATCAACATCCTGGTATTCAGATTTGCGTTCTCTGTGTTTTTAGGTACCTGCTGTTATCAGTGGAACAGTATGGTAATGCAGTAACCACTGTGCCAACAGCAAAATATCTCTGCTAGAAAGAGTGTGTGTGTGTGTGCACGCACGCTTTTTTTTTAGTTTAGGAAAAGGAAAATACTAAAAGGTGATAGTGGGGAGAAATGACAGCACTCAAGCAGGGAGGATGCAATTAAGTCACTTCAGCTGATACCTAATACAAGAATACATTTGTTAAAATATGTGAACTGTGCACAAGGCAGCAATCTTCAGTGAACCACTTTTTAAACAAATATTTGACAAAAGAACAGACCTGTTAAATGGATAACAATTATGTAAGCACATGGTGGGGTTTGATGTATGTCAAGTCTGGTAAATAAATCAACCTGTTCAATGAATAAATCTTCTATGCACCAATGCTTTATTTTTTAAAAAAGGGAATAAACCTGATTGTGCGTTTAAGATCTCTCCTGTTATGTATATTTATGCCCGAACCCCATAACCTCTAGTGATAAGAGAGAGGTCTTGAAGGTGTGTTTGTGTGTTTCAAAGTGGGGGGAGGTGAGATCAGCAAGTGATAAGAATGATATTAAAAATACACAAAGATGTGCTTAAGGATTTTCAGTGATATAATTCTCACTGATCCATGTCTTGATTGAGTATTTGCTTTGCAGTGGCAATGGTCCATACAAAGTTACATTGATTTTGGTTTCTCTGTTCATGATGGCAGTTCTTGTGAATAATTATTTTCCCCAAAGTGTTAACTAAGGAAGAATGGCAGACCCTAGTTGGCCTACACAGCAATACAGTATCTTTCAAATCGTGTATCCGGCTGAAAAAGAAGAATGTCAGTTCAAGTGTTTCTACACGCAACAGAAATATAAAAGGAGGACCAAAGAGGGGAACAGCCCAGTCAGCTTCACCATTCCATTCCCTCAAACTAAGAGGCTTTCCTTTCTCTACCTCACCAAGTTGCTTTTTGTTGCCTTAGCCAATCTTCCTAATTGTTCTGGATTGGGAAATGTCTTTTCAGTGAAAAAGATCTTGACCAATAGATCCAAGCTGGTGCAAAGCAGACGCACTCAAAGATAGTAATAAGCATATATGTAAACTGTAAGGCAGGCAGTAATTTTATGAGTGCCCCCTTCCTGAGATGACAACTCCTGATGGATATTTACATGCGAACCATGCACACATCTTTGTGTGTGTGTAATCTTTCTATGTTTTTCTATCCAAAATATGTCTGGAAAGAACATAGAAGAATGCGTGTGTGATGTGCACATGCAAAGCCCAGGATGAAGCCCACCAGAACCGGGGACAAGTATTCTCAGTTGAGGGATCAGGCTGTGGAATGACTTTCCAGATGAGATCAGATACATCCAGAATCCAACCATTTTTAGGAAATGCTGCAAAACCTTCCACTTTGAGAAAGTCTTTCCCACCTTTGTGAGAGTGACATTCATGACACCAGTATCCCTGCCAGGAACCCCCTACCACCAAACACAAAAATCCAAACTAGAAAAGAATAAGCCACTACTTTTCTACCTCCTCCCCACCCCCAAAAAAGAACAAACAAAACCCTAAAAGAGACAAATGAACCAACTAAAAATCTAATCCTATCCCAAGTAGAATCCCCATACTTTGAAAAGCGAGAAGAGCCAAGGATCCCATGAAGTCTGGTAAGACCTTGCTATTCCCAGTTGGTTTTGTGTGGAAGGTATTCGGATACTACAGTGATAGGCTGAAAATTTAAAACCCTGAGGTAGGTAGGTAGTCCATGTGCAAAACAAAGTACAATTGCCATTGCTGCTTAATGACAGTAATGACAGTTTTCAGGGAGTGACAGACTATTTTAAGAATCAGGAGTAAAAGGTTAATAGCTCTGAAACAGTTAACTTATTACAAGGTTTTATACTCTCAACTAAAGTAAGATTGTATATTTGGACTATGGTAGATCTGGAAAGTTTATTCCAATTTGAGATTGGTTTTATAATACGTACCCATGCGTATAGTCAAATGCTGGACATTCTTGATTCTGTGGAACCATCCAACAGCGAATAAATGAGCCACATTTCATAAAACCAAGTGAACCAGGTTTCACTGGTATCTTGTTATATCCCTTCCCCCACACCACTCCAACTGTTGTCTCATCATATACTAAGATTGCAAGTTGTTTGGGGTAGGGACTTGTCTTATTTATTTTTTGTACTGTGCCTTGCAGAGTGGGGCCTTGATCTTATGGCTGCTAGATGCTACTGCAATACAATATTTAATAATGTGTTGTGTTGTGTCCTAGAGAGTGGCTAAGCTTAGCAAGTTTAAGATAATTATTTAGTTCTGCTTTCCAGGTGTCATACATGGTTTTTGCATAAGGTATCCGTACACTTAGGGTAAGCTGTTTTGCTATCAGTGTAAACATGTTGATAACCCCAGTTTCACACCCACTGACTTTACTAGCTTTGCTCATATCTAACAAGCATAAAAATTAGTGAGATACCCATAATTTCTATAAAACGGTTTTGAACTTGCACCCTTATATTATACATCAGGGGACATTCCTACAAACAACAAAATAGTTGCCTTAGGTGAGTAGTGTTTTGGACAGTTGGAAAGTAGTTCTAGCTATCTTTTGTTAGCAATTCCAGGTGAATAATACAGTTTATGTAAGACTGCATTTGTGTAGCTGTAAATTGATGTCTCCTGAGTGACAGATAGCAAGGGCTAGACCAGTCAGTCTCTAATATTTCTGTAGCAATGTCTTCATTTAGAGCATGTATCAAAGAATATATTTTATCGAGTATTTGTCAGATCATGTTAAAACTTTGAATTCAATCTTTAGGCCTGCTTGTCTATTGAAAGTGTTTATGTATACCTTTTACATGAAATGATTACAGAGATCTGGATGGTTATAAAATCACTTAATTGTAGATACATGTAAAATTGTTCTGTTTCTATATATATATATGCAGCTGTTTGAATGATGTAGAAATATAATCAACAGAGGAATTGCTGTACCATGCCTGTGGTACATCTGTCCAGGCCATTATCCTGTCCCTGAGAGTGGCCAGACCAGCTGCCTCAGAGGATGGTGCAAGAAATCCTGCAGTAGGCATTTATGGGGTAACTTGCTCTCAAGAGAGAGATTTCTTCTAACCCTAAATAGTTAAAATTTGGCTTATGCCCTGAAATATAGGGTTTTATGTCTCCAGCTCTTGTTTTGTTACTGAAGTCCTCAAATCTTGATTTAAAGATTTAAGTTACAGAAAATCCACTATTTATTCTAGATGAAAGTGGCAACTGACCCATACCTCACGCTGCAGAGGAAAACAAAAAAATCTCAGGGTCTCTGCTAATCTGACCTGGGTGGAAATTCCCTCCTGACCCCAAAGATGATCCTGAGCATATGGATGAGATCTACCAGTCTGACCATTTGGGAAAGAATTCTCTGTAGTAATTCAGAGCCTTCTCCATTTAGTGTCCCAACTCTGACCGTTGAAGATATTTGCTAATAGCAGTCACAGTTGGGCCATCTGTTTTGTAGGCAACTTCATCATACCGTCTCTTCCACAAACTCAGTCTTGAAACAAGTTAGGTTTTTGCTCCCACTGCTGCCCTTGGAATTCTGTTTTAGCACATTACTCCTCTGATGGTTAGAAACCTCTGTTTGATTTCACACCTAAACTTATTGATGGCCAGTTTATATCCATTTGTTTTTGTGCCAAAATCGGCCCTTAAATTAAATAACTTTTTTCCCTCCCTGTTGTTTATTCCTCTGATGTATATATAGAGGGCAGTCCTATCCCCCCCTCAGCCTTCCATTTATTAAACTAAACAAGCCCCACACCTTAAGTTTCCTCTCGTAAGGCAGGTTTTCCATTCCTCTGATCATCCTAAGAGCCTTTTTCTGTACCTGTTCCAGTTTGAATTAATCTTTTTTAAACATGGGAGACCAGAATTGCACACAGTATTCCATGAGGTTTCACCAGTGCATTGTACTTGATTATCTCTGCGTGAAGTTGAATGAAGATGTGAACTTCCTCAGAGGGTGGAAGAGTTTGGTTTCCAGTTTGGGTCATTACACTGTGCCCTGAATTGCAAAGCTTAGTTCACAAGTGAATCTGGACTTCCCTAAGATTTGCAGGATGGTGAGGTTCTGTATTAGGGCTAAACCAGAGCACCTATCTATAATTATGAACATTTTTACCCTTTCTGTACAGAACATTTTCAAATTCCCTTCATCCCATGTAGGATTTCCCTTAGTGGTGGGTTACCATTTAATTTTTGAAAGTGGTCTTTACTCTTTTGTGTATTTTATGGTTAAGTTTTGAAATCATTATATAGTTCCCTAATGCACGGGTGTAGGAGGGGAGCAACAGGATCTTTGGAAATATGATTAGTATTTGGACACATTTCCAGTCTTTCTCTCCTTTACCAATTCAACACATATGTGGGTTTTATCATCATGATGCAATTATTTCTGGAATGCTGTAAGTGTACAGAGAAAAGGTGGTCTGCGCTTGTCATGAGAGAGCTTCAGTTGTGAGGACATGCAGACAACTACAGAGAGATTTTCAAAAGAATTTGGCTCACATTGTGCACCTCCGCAAATGGCTAGATTTTCAAAGGTGCCCAGTACCCAGCAGCTTCCATGCAGAACACTGGGAGTTGCTGAGTGTTGAGCTCTTTTGAAAATCTGTCTACTTAGTTGCCTAAGTGAGACCTCAGCTCTTTTGAAAATTGGGTCCGTAAAAGCCCCATTATTACAGAATTCTCTTGTTTGTTATGCCGTGTGGTATTTCAGAGATACATTTGGAGCCACAAACTTGGAAAAGGCCAAATTCTCTTTCCCACCCTTCAAAGTTTTCTCCCAGATGCACTTTCATGTGTAAGTCACAGTACAAAACAGCTGAGAGACTAGAAAGTTCACAGATTTTGTCTCGTGTGCAACGTACAAGTGAATAACTAGAGTCGTTGATGGGGAAAAGGCACAGGCCTTATTAAAGGCCTATTTATTGGCATTAATTATTTTTTTATTAGTTACAGCATCAATAGTTGATTGGCAGCAGAAGATCCCAAAGTAAGAATATTAAATCTTCAGAAGTTTTTTTCAAAGCTTGCATTTTTCATAAGATGCTTGTGAGGCTTCATATCTAAAGCTTCCGAGGCCTTTTTTCTTCTTCAGAAGTGCCACTGAAGCTTTTTTTTTTAATGTTTTAATTTTAACATTTTAACTGAAACTACTGGTTTTGCACATCAAGACCAGTTCTTTCCCATCTGCTGCAATAGCCTATATTTCCCAAGTCTTCTGGCCTGGTCAGTTACATTCCTTCCAAATCTCTATTTTAACTGCCTTTTACCTCTGTGACTGATCTAGATTTCACTCTATAGTTGGTGCTTAAAGCAAGTGGAAATGCATGCAGCGTTGAGGGTGGAGGGACTTTTCTAGTCAGGATGATATCTGACCTTCATAGTTGTTGAATAACTATAATGAATTTTTTAACTGCTTCACTGAAACAAGGGTGTATGTGTGGGGAATTAGCAAAGACGAAAGGACTGAAGTGGCAATATGGCTTAGTTTGAAGCATGGTTTTCTACAGGCTGCAAGATCATGACTTAAAGTCCTAAATCCAGATTTAAGGCTCAGGCTGGCATTTTGGTGCAGTAATGATGGCTGACTGGTTCTGTCTTGCAGATGAGATATTAAACAGAAGTTCCTCTCTGAGGAACTCAGATGTCTCAGATTTGCTAACACAAATAGAATAGAGATGGAATTTTTTTACATGAATAATTGTGGGTGTATTTGATAGCATATTCACAGTTAGCTAGTTAATTACACCTGGAGATTGGGCCGATCTTTATATATTACTATTTTATGTGCCTTTAGTGATTTGGGGCGGGGGCAGAATTTTCTGGGTCCAAAAGATGCTGTGCCGCTGTACTTTTTTGTTCGTTTTTTTTGTTTTGTTTTAAACATAAAGGAGGGTAATTCTGGTATCCTGACCACTAATCCTTCTGTTTATATATATTTTAAAAATAATGTTGCTGACCACACAGTTTGGGTTGCATTTCTGTGTGAAGCAATATGCAGTGACTTAATAGTGTCTAGTTGGATGCTTTTACTTTAAAACGGCCCTGTATAATATCAAGGTCTTCTAACTTTTTAAAAGGAATCCATTGTGTGGTAGTATATTGTACATTTTTGTGATAAAATTAGATGAAAGTTGAGATGCAACATCTAGTTGGCATTGCTGATGTGGGCAAAAATATAGCAGACTTTGTGGTGACTCCAACAAAACAGTTAACGTATAACATTGAAACATGGTGATTAATAACTTAAAACATTTAAAGGTTAATGGAAGTAAAGGAAAAATAGACCACATAATCAATCTAACCAGACATGATAAAACGCATTAATACTCGTCAGCTGCAACTGCTGTATAAATTGGTGACTTTTTATTGCAACAAAATCTTAGTCTTCTTCATTCATAAAATGGAGTTCAAAGAATTTCCTTCATCAGCTGCTCTGTAGAAAAAATAATTTCTTCTGTTCCAGTAATCTTTACCTACCTAATTGTCCTATTCATCTGGTCAGGTCATTTGACTGAGATCTAGAAATAGTATTGCAATAAAATGATTCTTGTTTATTGGGCCCCTCTCTCTTTTTAATTTTATTAATCCCTTGCCTAATTTTTTTATATGCAAACCGTGCCCTTTTCCTATTTTGTTTATAATAAACACTACCCTTTTGGAGTTTAAATGAATGTGTAGATAATCCATTGTATTTCAGAAAGTATCTGTTTTGAAAAGATCTGTAAAAGCGTAAGTAAGTTCTTAGATCAGATAGATTAATTCATCTCAGCTCCTTGTATCTAACATAGAGGCAAGTTACATGCTAGCAGTCTACAGTGATTTCAGAGATTGTGTTATACAGTCACATTTATATAAATTTGCTAGTTGTGTTATATACAGTCACATTTATATTGTGTTATATACAGTCACATTTATATAAATTTGCTAGTTGTGTACATTCTTGCTCCTGGTTTATAGATAGATTAGAAAATAGTGCTTAATAGTCACTAGAATGTGATGCTAGATTTGCTCTTTAGGAGCTCTGGAAGGCAGGTTGCTATTAGTAGTGATGAAGAGTTACAAATACCATCAGCTTGTGATTGACATATTGACCATTACATGGTGACTGGTCTGTGGAATTATTGACTTCTAATTAATGTATTGAGCAAACTCGGTGGTATCCCAGTCTCTCTTGCAATAATGGCTGGCCAATGTTTTATTACTGTTAACCAGAAAGACCCACGTAGTCTTTTTAGAATGTTGGGGGATCCTAGTGTAGTACATTTTTCAGCTTCCCCTCTTCAAGTAGAAGGACCAATACTCTGAATTTCAAAGACGAGTCCAGGGCAGATTTAGGAAGGCTATGATTTAACCCTTCAACCATAGCAGCTAGTTTAGATTTTGTTGGTTATCACTGCAACAAAAAATCTAGAGATTTTGAACAAAAAATCTGTGATCAGCCTTGATCTTCATAGGCATCCAAGAACCCTGATCTTTTGATATCCATTTTCTGAAACTATAGGAAGAGGGAGGACTCAAGAATGGGGGTGGGGGAGGAAGTCAGCCACTGAAAAGCAATAGGTGGAGGAGTTTGAAAGAGGTAGCAGGTGAGAAATTTCAACGTTGGTGAGAGAACGGGAGAAGGAAATACTGCATAAGTTATGCTTCAGAACTGACTGTACAATACAGTACTGAAAGTCTTCATCTGTGAATTGATCAATAAGTATGTGCATGGTGAAGCACAAACATCATATTCCAAATGCTTACTGATCGTGCAATGTCTTAAATTTTATATGAAAACCTAGGGATGCTTTTCCTCATTTCAGCCATTAATAATCCACAGAATAAATTCTGTGGCTGTCAGTGTGCCATTCGTGAGTTCTAGTGCCAATATCCTATGCAAACAAAAGGGAATATTACAGCGTGCAGTGTGTTCAGCTGCATTAGGTTTGTGTATGTGGTGAATGCACCTGGCAAAGTCACACTTAAATCTTAAGTACAAGTAAATAAAAAGTTAAGGTAGTAACTCTCAATCCTTAAGCAACCTATTAGTCTCTAAGTACTTGTGTAGGTCTATAACCTCATTAGTACATTGAAAGACCCTTTTGTCATGTTTGGGGCAGAATGGCATCCTGGGATATTAAATTTTGAGTATTAAAGACTGGGGAAGTCATATAGCTAGAACACTGTGTACTGCTTAAAATATTTAGACGGTATGGGAATCTGAGGAATAGTCTTTTTGGATTCAAGATAGTTGTGTTGAGTATCTCTCTAGAAGATAATTGTTATTGCTCGTCAACAAAAATTTCAGTATTTTTTTCTTGCACAGTTCTATGCATCACATATGGGCCAGACAATATAGGGATAGACCTGGTAAAGATCACAGTGTAAGCCTGAAAAATGAAGGGAGTTTAAAAAACAAAAACACCTCATAACTTGTAATCCTTGGCAATATACATAATAGCATGAAATAGACCATTTCTTTAATTATATTCCCTGTGAGACTGATTCTACATGAATTAAATGTGGGTGGGAAAGCAATGGTAAAATGTAGCTCTGTTGTCCTATTTTTGTGAAAACATGACTTATTGGCTATCACAAGAATGTATATTGTGCTGTTTGTGTCCTATTTCAATAAAAATATATAAAATATTTTTTTTTAGAGGTAGCTCTTAACTACTTCCAGTCAGATTGTCCCTGCCATGCTGCTGAATGGACAAGATGTCCTAACTTTCCAATGGTATCAATGAAACTGTAATGAATGGTGGGAGCAGAGCCTGTATTGGAGAACTAGCGGAGAATGGGTTATTTGAAAATGTCCTGGATTTCTTTAGTTTAAACTGGACTACTGTGTTTGTTTTTTCATAGGATGTAGCTCTGTATAATAGTTAAAAGCATTTGCCCTGTATAGCACTGCATATATTCAAAGCTCTGCACAGATATCGATTCTCACAATATTCCTGCAGTGTATCAAAATAGGAGGGAGGGATTCAATACCTCTTAGAAAAGTTTACATGACAAAGTATCTGTTGGCTTAAATATGTAAAGAGGTTGATATGCAAAACTATCATGTCTGTTTGTAGAGTACCTAGAACAATGGGGTCCTGGCCCATGACTAGGACTGCTAGGCATTGTGGTAATAAAAATAATTATTAATAATGTTCCTGAAAGAGAGAGCTTTTTTTTAGTCAGTCAGCAGCATGGACTGTGAGGCAAAAAAAGCATTAATATACTATCTAATATTTTAAGGGCTCTATAGCACTTATCACCGTGGTCTCTAAGGTCCCAGTTCTGCAAAGTACTTAAGTCCCATAAGCACATGCTTAAGGGTTTTTTGGCTGAATTGGGACCTAATAGCTGAATATGTAATTAAGATCTGCAAGGTGTTGTCCAAAGCAAACTTCATAGTGGATTCTGAAGTAATATTGAGAGTTAAGTTACATTAGGATGAATAAATTACGGCCCATATGCAGTAGTGAACTTTAGTGATGCATAGTTCTGTCATTAAAAACAAAGTTCATACATGCTTTCAAAGGTCTTTTATCTATTGTGGATTTGACTTAAGAAATACAGCTTTTAAAAATACACAATGTTTTAGTCAGGGTTAAAAATTACATGCAGTTCTGGAATTGGCAGATGGAACAGATTTGAAAACAGAAAACCCCTTCCTTTAGGTGTTTTCAATAGCATTAAAAGCTTATAAGATTAAAAAAAATCTAAAATGTGTGGAAATGGTAAACATTGTTTGTTTTTAATAACACTGTATTGGAAACTGAATACTTGGCATTTCCAGCTCAGCACCTTTCAGTGGAGGTTTGCAAATTATATACATAAATTAAAACAGCCTCGCCACCCACCCCAGCCTGTTTTGTTAGTGAGAGACCTGAGCCACAGAAAAGTTAAGTGATTTGCTCAAAATCGCACAGTCATGAATTGGTTCCAGAAGTCCTGGTTTGCCAGTCCTGGACTCTGTTTGTTGAGTATGTTGGCTATCCTAAATTGTTTGTGATAAATTGTGGCAAAAATAAATCTTCATTCAGTAGACATTCTTTTGCACTCTTGATACATTACAGGAAATTAAAGGGATTTATTTAAAAAATGCAAAACAACCAATGACCAAAACAACAAAAGCCCTCCTCTGAGCAGGAATTATTTTTGTCTAGCTTCTACATGGAGCAGAGACTGCCTTTGTTTGTTTTCCCCAGTCAAATTATCAACCACTGAAAACAAGAAGTGAAGCAATGTAAACCTTAATTTATAGCAGTATTAGCAGGCTGGAAAGAAGCACCTGCAGACTTGTGCAGCCTCCAGGGGTATGGAAAGGAGAGGTAGGCATTAGGCTCCCAAGGGACTTTCTATTATATAACCAAGGTTTGGACTGGGTGTTAACTTTATGATCTTGTGTGTGGTACTCTACCTGACTACCTGTATCACTGTAATGAAGGCAAGGCTTCTGTTTCTGGTAGCTAGATGAAACTATAGTTTGAGCCTTTTACTCAGAGTAAAAAGACTCCCTTTTTCTATTGTAACCTTATTCCAGCTCCCCAGTAAGTAGCGAACCCTGCACAGTGTGAATTGGAAGGGTGGAGCAAAAATTCCATCTCCTGGATACAAAGAAATAGCTGGAAAATGTTTGTCTAAAATGGAAGGTTCATGCTGATGTGAGGCTGTGTTTACTTTTTGAAAATTCAGTTTATTAAACTCAAGGCTGCAGAACTCCAGGGATCAGAGATGCTGTCTGAACACCACCTTACACACTGCACAAGCAATTTTCAAAATTACTTTTTTAATTAAAGTTGCATCAGTTTAAATGTGAGTTAAAGGAAAGTTCAGTCTCTTTAACAGCTGAAACTGTGCTACAAATGTGGGGAAACCATTCTTTCCTATCTAAATCTATCCAGAACTGTTCAGTGTTGTATGAGGGAGAGGGAGAGAGAGAGAGAGAGGGGACATAGCGTCCACGTCTTGCTTCTGAGAAACCATAGCTTAAACAGAGGTGTCTGCTGATTATGAGCCAAACTCTGCTGGCCTTACTCTCATAAATAGTTCCATTGACTTCAGTGGGACTACATGTCTGAGCAAAGACAGGGTTTGGTGCAAGCTAGAGCAGAGAAACAATCTACTCAGAACTCATTTAAATGGCATTTGCTAACAGGATTCTACTGGGGAGCTATATAGTGGGATTAAGTCTAAGAGCTAATGTTTGGGTATGTGTGGAAGGGAGGTACTGTAGGGAATACATGTGAATGGAATATATTACAAAGGGGAATGGACCACCCTGTTAGCTGTAAATTACATTCAATAATTTCAGGATTTTTAACAATTAATTGAAGAGAATCTTGGCTTTTGGACTTGGAAAGACTCCTGTTGTGAACTCTTGTGATCTTTACCACAGCTCTCCTGATTTTTTAATGTATTTTTTAATGCTCCAGCTCCTGGAGGGATGTGATTAGGTGAAAATATCAGTTTTCCTTCCTCCCTTCATCAATAAGTTTCTAGCCCTCATATTTGGAAAAGTGAACCCAGTAGACCCTAAAGACTAAAAAACCAGAAAGCAAATGAAAAGATCCCAACACAGGACCAGCCAAAAAACTGGAATTCCATTCAATGAAAAATGTTGATGTTTTGACATTTGGTTACTTTCTCTATTGAGACAAAACTGAGACCTTTAAATATTTTCTGCAAAAAACTAGAGAGATCCATCCCAGAACGGCCAATAGCCCAGTGGTTAGGGCACTCACCTGGGATGTAGGAGATCAGGTTAAAATCCCTATTCTGCCCAATTCAGACTAGAGACCGGAACCCAAGTATCCCACATCCCAGGTGATGTGCCATATTCACTAGACCATAGGTTCCTAAACTTCTGTTATTGCATGCTGTCTTCAGATCTACCAGCTTCCCAAGGACCCTTACCCTTCTTATGATGTGGTGTTCTTAACACTACCTGTCTTCAGTCATCTGTCCATGTTTCACTGGTATGTACAGAAATAGTTATAGTGCAACATACACAACCATAAAAATTCCCTAACTTCTGAGCTCATCTGGAGTTAGACTGGACAGGTGCTAGGCAACTGAACACGCACTGTCGGGCGATTGGAGGTGTGGGCTCTGTACGTCAGTGTCTTGGTGTATCTGTGCTCTTATTGGTACATTGTGAAGTAAATTAACTACTGTACTTTATAAAACAAATTCCCAGAGTCTTAAAGCTTCGCTTGAGTAGCCTATGATGAAATTGCAATAAATAAAATAATAAATAAAATCCACCTTTACACAATTTCTCCCACATACCTCCCAGAGATGTGGTATGTACCACAGTTTGGGAACGTCCTTCAACTAGATTTTAGAATCAGCCTCTCTTATTCAAAGTGGAACAACTCCAACAGGAGAGATTGAGAGAGACCTGCTCCAGAGCAGCCAATACCCTGTGCTCAGCTACTATGTGGGAGAGCCAGGTTGAAGTCCCTGCTCTACCTGATGTGGTGCCCAAACCATTGGGCTATGCAGTCAGTCTGTTTCCCTAGCCCAATGAATATGAATACTTATTCATTAACAAAGGTGACAAGCTCCACAGAAGAGACTCTCACCTCATGAAGTTGAGACCTCCGCATACCAAGTAAGTGTCTTAATTGCTACCAAACATTTATTTTTAAAAATCTCAGGATTTTTCAGGGGCTCAACTCACGATTTTTAAATGCTTGGGTTTGGCAGTACTGCAACTTGCTTTCTTATGAACTCTCCTTCCCAGGGAGATATGCCAGTATTTTATCAGCTTTGTTGATCTTTACATAAGCTAGTATTATTTGCCACTCTGCCTTGTGCCAGCATAGTGTAGTAACTTCTCCCCTTTACCTCGACTTCAGTAAGGCGTTTGACACGGTTCCGCATGGGGAA